>JAZGUH010000382.1:1200000-1675280 GCA_037893225.1 Hippasteria phrygiana
GCCAAATTAGTTAGCGACATTACAAACCAACAGGTACATGTATGCCGTAGATAAAGGAGGGGGTTTTAGTTTTTGAGGGAAATGTTGGGGTGACGATGACGATGACGATGACAAAAAATCAAGATGGCGATCACCGCGACGCACACCTGCGTTGATTTGCATGGCAACTGCCGTAAAGCGCGCAAGAAAATTGCATTTTCAACCGCAATAAACTGTTCAACATTACAAAAAAAAGATGTAACTAAAATTAAGGGAAGTCCGTTTTAGATTGAAAAAGTCATTTTGGAATGAGAAAAAAAATACTCTTGAATATAAATTTGATCACAAAACTAAAGAGGGGCCCTCCCACTTGATACAAGATAATTGATTATGCAATTAAATCAGAAGAATGTTGTTGTTTATTTATATCTGAATTGTCCATCAATATCACGTGGGGTAGCCTAGCATTTTTGTTTATTCATTTGTCATAAATCTCACCAAGTTTTTTCATAATCACCTTCCCAGGTGTAGGCTTTTTCCTGTTCTTCATCAGCCATTATAAAATGTCCGATTATCTGGCAAAAGGTTCAATACAAATCACTGCTCAGGATGTCCCTGAAATAGAAGCAAAATTCAAATCCTGTGTGAACACGGTGAATCAGAATTAGGTAGGCATGGCTAGGAATCGAAGCCTATGTTTCTCATAAAGGCAGGCCTAACAACTTCCACAAGTCCAAATACGGTATCCGTAATGGGTGTTGGTAAAAGTCGGAGGTGGTCGGAGGTAGCCGGAGGTAGCTTTATACACGATTTATACGACGTTTTCAAGCCTTAGAAATGGTTACCTGTTAATAATATTATACTTCCGTACTTTCTACTAAAAAAAAAAAAAGACTTTTTATCTGCCAATACAAAGTTGTAATTCCTCCGGGTTTCACCGATTGAATGGTTGTTAATCGTACGTATATGGTTTTTAGAACTGTAACAAATAATATTATCAACTTCCGGTTCACTATTTGGACGCGAAAATAATGCAAAACGGAGCGTCATTAATTTTCTGTACTTTTCTGCGGGCAATATTAGCGCCTGATTTCCTCCCAACACAGAACTGTGAATAATGATTTTGACTAGAACGCAATGTTCCCTCATGTCCATAGAATCACTTTCCAGGTTTATATGGTTTTAAGAGCTCTAACAAATATTATATATCAACCTCCGGCTCACTATTTGAACGGGAAAATAACGCAAAACGGAGCTTCAGTTGTACTTTCCTGCAGGCAGTATTACTATAGTGCACGATTTCCTCCCAACACAGAACTGTGAACACTCATTGTGACTAGAACGCAATGTTCCCACAAGTACAAAGTATCTTTTCCCAGGTTTATATGGTTTTTAGAGCTCTAACAATTTTCTATATCAACCTCCGGCTCATTATTTGGACGCGAAAATAATGCAAAACGGATCGTCAGATGTATTTTTTGTACTTTTCTGCGGCAATATTAGTGAGCGATTTCCTCCTAACACAGAACTGTGAACAATCATTTTGACCAGAACGCAATGTTCACACATGTACAAAGTATCATTTCCCAGGTTTATATGGTTTTTAGAGCTGTAACAAATATTATATATCAACCTCCGTCTCACCAAATGGAGCGTCAGTTGTACTTTCTCACAATTTTATGATGTACCAGTGTACCGGTAACCTTTTCTTCTTTAAAATTGTCCTTGCCATTGTTCCCAAGTGAAATAAGTTTCACAATAATTGTTTCCTTCAATAACGGTCGTTCCACGGTAGGATAAGTTTACGAGCGGCATAAAACCAGAGGTGTATACACAAACTGGTTTCATTAGCTTTGTGATGTCCTATAAGCACCTCCGTAGTAAATAGAATAGCCAAAACTAGTCATGCGAGGGCGCACTATACGAACATTGGCCGTGCGCGCGTGTGTGTTGTGCCGCACGTACGTACGTACGTACATATACATTTTTTGTACAACCATTCAATCGGTGGAACCTGGAGGAATGATAACTTTGAAATGGCAGATAAAAAGTCATTTTTTGTCAGTAGAAAGTACGGAAGTATAATATTATTAACAGGTAACCATTTTTAAGGCTTGAGAACGTTGTATAAATCGTATAAAGCTACCTCCGGCTAGCTCCGGCTACCTCCGACTTTTACCAACACCTATCTGTAATGCCCCACAGTATTTGGGTTTCATACAGTAGTTGGGTTTTCAATTTTAGTCCCAACCCGATTGCGTGGGTTTATCCCCAAGAATAATTGTTCTGGGGTTTTTCTCCTGCTATTAAAGCTGAAATTTCCTTCGTCATCGTCTCTCAATTTAAACTGGGCCATGAGGGAGAACACAGTGCTCATGCACTGATCGGGCTACCCAGGATAAACATGAGAAATAAGAAAATTGAAATTAATAACGCAGTGCCAGTGGCTATTGTTACGGCAGCCGTCGTTACGGAACTGCCTAGTTCCCCGACGTAATGCCATGGTATTCAACGTCACGATGTTTGCTGTTGGAACCAGACTATCAACCAAATGGTTCTCAGACTTTATTTCCCTTTAAAAAAAATTCTCCAAAACCACTGAAATCAAAGGGAAGAAAATTAAATCTAATTCTAAGCCTAACCATGGAGGTACTACCTCCATGGTCTAACTGTTACTATTTATTTTTCGTCAAACATTTTACCGTTTAATTAAAAACCTAAAACTTAAAGTCTTAACTTAAGAAATCTTTTCGGAATTTTTTTTTTTTTTTAAATAAGACAGCGCGGCATGCGGCAGGGATTTGATCCAGGGTCCCCGCCCAGCCATTCAAATTAACAAAATCTGACGCCTTACCAATCGAGCTACCGAAGCGCTCTGGCAGGATGGACAGTTTTAAATTTGATATACGTTCGCATTGTAACGTTATGCCGTAACAATAGCAATAGCATATGAAAGTCGCGTTACGGCTGCCGTAAAAATAGCCACTGCGTTAAAATGAATGTTAATAACAATAGCCGCCCAATCGGACCTACATGAAGTTGAAGAAAATGGTGGCGTGATTGTGCATTCTTTATGCCACTATACATTTGTATTAACCCTGGATAATCATTGAGGAATAATATTCATCCATGGGATCGACCTCACCTTACCCAGTGAAACAAAACTCCCTTTCACATGGCACAGGGGGCAGCCATTTTGAATAAACGTACTGCGTGCACGGACGTGCGCGCATGGTTAACCATACGCAGAGGGGGTTACAACAGCACAATGAACGGCCACCAAATTTAAATATTCATGACTGTCTGAGGTCATGCGCGAATGGCCAGTCGAAATCAGAGATCCCATTGAAAAAACAGTATGTGATGTGTGTGTACGGCGGATGCATGTATTGGCGAAAGAATGTGGTGATCTAGCTCAATTTTCTTCAAGAAGGATCGGGATATTTTAGCCGATTTTCGGCCCTCTCAACATGGAGGAGACAAAAATCATATACCACATAGACGACGAGGATACTCCTTACCTTGTGAAATTACCGATTCCCGCGGACCAAGTGACTTTAGGCGATTTTAAGAATGTTCTCAATCGGCCAAACTACAAATTCTTCTTCAAATCCATGGACGATGATTTCGGGTGAGTACTATTAATTTGCGAACGCAGACTGACCGGAAAGCCTGTGGAATTTTCCCCTGTTCTCGCTGGTTACTTCTTGATTTCGATTTCCAGCCCAGCATGAGGATGTGGAATAATGGTGGACACCATGGATGGCCTCAAAGAAGGGGGATTTGTGGAGGTTTTGTGAGAAATCTCCACGTCTGACCGGATTTTCTTGGCGAGGATTATTAAGATTAAGAAGTGGCCATTTTTTTCTGACCGACGTGGCTGAGTGGCAGTTCTTGGTCTTTATCTTGTTGGCCGGCCGTGCCATGAAAGAGAACCTCCACGTTTCTTTTATTAATTTTCACGTCTCCGTCTGTGTCATTGTTTGCACCTGATTCGCTTACAAAGTGTGAGCCAAACAATATCATTTGTAACGTACCTGCGAAAGATTTGTCTGACCTGCTGACCTTTGCATTTAAAAATATTTTGATTGTTTTGCCCCATGCCATAGGCCTACCGTAACTTAGTTTTTTGGCCGTGTCCGAATTTACTTGGCTATTTAATATTATGGCTTGAAATTACACACGAGCCATGGGAAGTGGCTGCAGCCACTACCATGTGTGTTATGGAGGAAGTCCAAGTAATTCAGACAGGCCTTTTTTATAGTTTAGAAAAATAGATGACAAAAGTCACAGTAGGCCTATTGCACTGTTTGGAAAAGTTCAGTTGTCTATCATTGTGCACAGAAATCCCCATTCCAGTGATCTATAATAGTTTGCAACATTGTAAAGATGGCAGATCTAGGCTACTTGTGTTTATTTTCATCATTTTATGTTGAATAACAATAGTTTAGGATGTAATACAAGCTAAAAACTTTACAAAAGCTATACAAAAGCAGTAGTTCCACAGTTGACAACACTGGGTGTGCTACATTGTACATTTATTGGAGTATTGTGTAAAAAATGTGCATGTGATTCTTCTTGTTGATTAGGCCAAAAAAAACTTGCGTTGCCCTTTATTGGAAAAATCAGGAGGGTCAGTCAGTCAATTTTGTTTTGACCCTCAATGCCGTGTAACTCTGAAGTTCGGAGGCAAAAAGTATAAATCTTGTTTAAAAGTGAGATGGCAAAATGCATGATTGTGCTTTCATAGCTGTATTTAAAGACAATGATTTTAATAAAACTTGTTAATTTTTAGGTGAGATTTTGGAAATTCCTTTAAAATACAACGCGACCCGACTTTTATGACTTTTAGGGTCATTCGCGAAGGGCAACACAACTATTTCTTTTTTTTACTTTATGTATGGCGATACATGCAGCATTGCTCTGTTTACAGTGAATGTCTTGAGTAATCTATATGCGAAAATTCTTCTGATGATTTGTTTATTATGCAAGGGATGTTTAGTTTACATCCTGATGATAAACAATTCAACGGGATCGACAATTCAAAACAAAATGTTGAGGGTATTGGCTGTTAATGCTTAGACTTTGTGATCTCTAAAATGTACCAAAACAGATTCGACACAGATGAGACTACATGCATTTACTGGCAGATATTCTTACATTTTTGTGTACAGATTGCCCCCACTTCTCTCTAAGAGTAAATGTTTGTTAAAATTAAATGGTAAATATTTCCATAGGGCATACCATGAAAGTGATAGTGTCCTCATATGTACACAGCTGGAATCTCCACAACCCTGTTGGAAGCATTGTGGCATTTTGAGTCACCAAATTTGTTAACCCCTTGCGTATGGATGACGCCATATGGCGTAAAAAAAAAAGTGCCACCAGGCCGGATGACTGACGCCATTTGCCGCCGTTTGTGCAGTTTCAATCAATTGTTGGATTATTGTTTATGTTACGCTTGACTGCAAAAACACATTGTAGTGGTTCGCTTGGCTGCCAAAACCGCTGCGACACCCTGACAACTCCCGTAAAGAAAACGTACTTAACCCTAACCCTGCCAGACGCAGCACAGTGCATCTGTGGTGACAGCTTGACCTTGCTGCACTCTGCACACAAGTCAATGTGACAAAGTATGCAATCTGATGCATCTGGCAGAGTTTCTAGCCAAAATACCCTGGAGGGTTAGTTAAAGGGAAAGTCCACCCTGAGTTTATAATAACATAATGTTAAAGAACGTTAATTGCAATTGTGACTTACTTTTTATTTAATTTTGATTGGTTTCGGTAATCGTATAAACCGGAGGTTTTTTCATAACGCGCCTGCTGTCATGCGGGCCGCCCTTTTGCTCTAGAATATCGGTACATCCGGGATACTGTGACGTAGTGGCTGCACTACCAAGCCGGCCGGCCGGTACCCGGCCGGCCCCACAGCCTGAGCTGTGCGAGTGCAGTGAACCATTGTCCATTTGCCTGACTGCTAAAGCAAAACTCGGTCGTGCTGTAGTACAGCAACATCATGACGATTTGGCAAGCTGTTGGCTGCTCAAATAAACCGAATTCTCTAAACGATCTCAGCGCCTTCTTCCAAATTCCCAATCCCCCAAAGTCAAACGACCGGATATTTGTAAGAAATGGCTGAACAATATAAAAACGCGACGACTTCGAACCGGATTGCTTTGAGGAAAATCGGCAGGCAGTTCTCCTGGGGTAGGCTAAGAATCTTCGAGATGATGCAGTGCCTAACATATTTTCTTTCCGACCAGAACAGACTTTGTGCTCTTCTAAAAAAAATACGAAAAACCACGATAAATTGCAGCACGTCAAGTCGAAGTAAACATCAGCCTTACGCATTCACGCAATAGTCGGGCGCCTTATAAAACATACGTATTCATATGCACTAAGCTGCGTCTAGGTGTGATACAGTGCATACCGCACGTAGCCAACCATGGATTTCCATTGAGGTGCGGACACTACGTCATAATCTCCCGGATGTCGCGGGAACTTCGAACAGTATGGACGCGCCCTTTGTACTGCTGAATGGCAAGAAATCGTAAATATAAAGGGCGCGTGTGTCGTTCTCCATAACAAAGAAAATCCAACTCTTGGTGCAGTATGTATGTTAGTGTATGTTCTTTTAGACTAGACAACATATTATAGAGCCTGGAATTCTCCTTTAAGGGGTTAAAAGCAGATGTAAATTTTGTGACCTAAACTTGGCCACAATACCTTTTACCCTAACCCTGCTAAATGCAACAGAATGCACCAATGGTAAAAAGTTGTTGCATTTAGCAGTCAAGGCATGTCTCCTGGTCTGATGCATTCTTTTGTATACATGTATAAGCCTCCAGCAACAAGGCTGGTACAGATGAGTTCACTGCACAGTGCAACATTGCATTTGCCAGGGTTCTTATTTCAGCTGTGTTGTATTTTGTTGCATTTGGTAGGGTGCTCAGAGAATACCTCGTGGGGGTTAGGGTTAATATTGGGACCCTTCTGTTAAACTTGTTCCCCCTAAACTTGTTTAAACTTTCAAAGTGAACAAAAAAACCTGGCAGTAGCGCCAGTGGGATTTGAATCTGTGACCTACGGAATACCGTACCGGTGCTCTACCAACTTGCTCAATGTCGGCGGTCTCCCAAATTGTCAGGGTCTTTGTTGTGTGGGCACTAAACTTTTTAAACTAAATTCTTTCCAAAATAACAGTATGATCTATACCCAGCACGATATGGGGCAGAGGGGTACCCCCTTTTGTCCCTATACCCTATACACTCGCCAGACTATTGTTACCTAACACATCCCCCCCCTAGACCTCTAAAAAGAATTCCTGAGATTCCGGGAACACAATGACCAACACAATAGAGTGGGGGGGGGGGGGGGGGTGTTCCCTCTGCCCCATATCATGCATCATATGGTATGATAGTCTAGTCCAGCATCCTACCTCCATGCTACAAGTATTACTCCATGGTATACAGGCACATTGCTGGTTCCCTTGATTCTTGGTCAATGGAATTCCAATACAAAAAACCTGGACACGAGAGGATGCTGTTATTTGTGTACATAATGTATTTATTTATTTTAAGGAGATTTAATATCATAAATGTATTTGAAATCCGTCTACATATTTATTTATATATACTTCATCTCCTGCATATACTGTAAGCAAACCTATTTATAACTAAATTTGTATTTTTTTTGTATTACTATAGTATTGCCTTGCATTTTTTTTTTTTTTTTTCATTTTGCATATATATATGTACATGTATTTAATGTTGGCATGGCTACATTTGGAGAGCCACTCGATTGTGATTTAGTTCACATTTGGCAATCCTTCAGGGTGTTACCATGTCATGTTTTGTTTTATGTCATTTTTTCATCTGTGTACTGTACCTTTTTATGTTTGCCCTGAGAAATAATAAATGAAATGAAAAATGAAATGCTACAGCAGACATTAACAAATAAATAAACAATCTAGAGCAATTATCCAGTATTGTCCATTGGGTCAAAGTGGATTTAGTGACAATGGGAGGAGGGGCTTCAAGGAATTAGAGAGGTGTGCTTGGTTGGGGGTCAGAGGTCACTGACATCAATCAGATTGTTGATTGCAGTCTTGGCTTGCTGCATAGCCTGCATGGAGAAATGTTATTGACCTGAATTGTTTATAGAGAGTACACTACATATGTATGTTTGTCATGTCATTAGTTTATCTCCAATTAAACATTGGTAATAGACTAGGCCAGATTTGTGAAAAATTTACATAATTTATAAAGAGACTTTTTTTTAGGAGAAGCTGGTAACATACATGTAACCCATTTATGTACCTAATTTGAGGGCGTTAAGTTAGACAATTTGTTACCAACCTCAATTTTTTTAGCTCTTTTTGACAAACTTTTAGTATGTTTGCGAAGTGCCCTCTAAATTACGTGTGTAATTACAACATACATTTATGGCTGCTTTTTTATGAAAATATAATAATATAAAAAAATTGTAAAATCGTGGCCTGTTTAATGACGACGAAAATTACTATGTGGGGTCGTTGCAGTGGAAAAAGGTGTTCAGGTCAGAATTTTCATTATGAATTTTGACCAAGACTAGACGGTAGACATGAGAATTGAGCCAGGAAAAAGATCTTTCTTTACCAGGTTTACTGACACCATTTCGCTTTGCTGGATATTACGCAGACATGCATTGTGTTCTCAATAAACTGCTCATGTTTCATCAAGTGTCAAGAAAAACGTAAAGTCTCATCCTCGGAGCCAAGAAACATGTAAATGACATCCTAGTCAGTGCCACAACCAGCGTCCATAACTTATAATTTAGGCATGACGATAGAAGCCTAAGTGCAGGCCCAGAAATCTCTCGGCCAGTAAACCATCATAGTTATTTGCAGAGAGCTGCGAGCCATTCTTAACCCATACACACTCCATCCAGCACAGTGATATTTATGGCGACTTTGCGAGCAGTTGAATTATTTCCTGTAAAGTAATTGATAGCCGGCTATTAATGCTGTCGGACTTCCTGCAGAAGAGCCTGTTGAAGCTTCCCGGGCGCCGACTTATTTACATTGTAGAAGGCAGTTCACGGATGAGGGCCTCCTGACTAGACTAGTCTGTGCCCACTGCCCAGGTTTGTGGAACCGGGCTTGCTTGAACCCGGGCTCACTCCACCTCACATGTGGGTGCACTGGGTGCTCGTGACATTGGGTGTAACTGGGTGCTCACCACTCGGGGAAGCACCTGATAGGTTTGCACATGAAGTGCAATGGAACTTTCAACTTAAACAAACAAATAATGCCCAGTTGCGGGACTTACATATGTACATGTACACATGCATACATACAGCCTTTGCTGCTGGTTTCTGGAACTTGGCTTACATGCTTCAAATTACATACATGTACATGTACATGTAGGTTTACACCCACATTGAACTAGGTACACAGGGCGCTTGTAACCTGGGTACACAGGGCGCTTGTGACCTGGGTACACAGGGCGCTTGTGACCTGGGTACACAGGGCGCTTGTGACCTGGGTACACAGGGCGCTTGTGACCTGGGTACACAGGGCGCTTGGGACCTGGGTACACAGGGCGCTTGGGACCTGGGTACACAGGGCGCTTGGGACCTGGGTACACAGGGCGCTTGGGACCTGGGTACACAGGGCGCTTGTGACCTGGGTACACAGGGCGCTTGTGACCTGGGTACACTGGGTGCTTGTGACTACACTGGGTGCTTGTGACTACACTGATCGCCGACAAATTTATGCACAAAATACACTTCACATGGGAGAAGTGAATGATGATCAACTGGACTGGACTAGCCTTTGCTCCTGGTTTGTGGAACTGGGTTTGCTTCAACCCAGGTTTACACCAACAATGATGAACCCGGGTTTCCTAGGTGCTCATAACCTTGGGTACACTGGGTGCTTGTAACCCAGGGAAGAACAGATAAATTTGCATACAAAATGCAAAAGTACAAATGGAATTAAGCCAATGTGTGCACAGTTGCGCATGTTTATTGAACTCTTTAGAGTGTTATTAATTTTGAACAAAAAACCCAAGGATTTCTCAAGGCATTAAGGCCTTGTGGTTTGCAAGTCTGAAGAAACCCCTGGAAATAAAATGAAGATCAGCTGGTTTAGTTGTGGAAATGGAAAGCTACACAAAAGCAAGTCCATGTGTTCTCGGGAAACCCATGGAATCGGGTCGGGATTGAAAATCCAATTTTCATGTCGGTCTGGATGACAAAAAAGGATGCGTTCACACGATCCTGTCACAATCGGTCAATAATAGATCAAGCTGGCGGTGAGACATTTGCTTGCCGTACCCTACATGTATGTACTTCTGTTTCATGGTATATTACTGTAAAATGTGCTGACTAATAAATTGTACTATTTTCTTTCTTTCATTCTAGTGTTGTCAAAGAGGAAATTGTAGAAGATGAGGCCAAGCTACCTTGCTTCAACGGCCGGGTTGTATCATGGGTAAGATGCGTAGATTTGCATTAAAATTGAAATTATTCAGATTTTTTTTTTTTTTTCCTCGATTGCAGAAAAGGGGAAAAAGCTTTGTTTGTGTGTGCAAATTGTTTTCTGTATGTTGTGATTGTATTGCAGCAGTCTTGATTTGATTTTTGATAATATCTGTATTTTTTAGTTCTCTGCAATCATTGGCAATTGTTGAGATCTTCAGGCAGAAAACTCTTAAATGCCAATAGGGATTGATCCATCAAACACCCCCCCCCCCCCCTCCCCAACCAATCCATTAAGACCCGCCCCCAACCAATTACAGCCATAAACAGTCGGACTGTGTGGATGTGTGAGTATGTAAATACCGGCAATCGTGGACTAGGGACAAAAGGGTTGGGGCATAGACAAAGGGTCCACGATTGACCGAACGTCTACGATTAAAATTCGTGTCCAAAACATATGGGAGACCTTCCGAAAAAGTTATAGTACAAACAAAAGAGGGACAATGGGAGGTCCGCGATTGCCGGTATTTACACACTTGTATGTGTGTACAGGTTCTGTATCTCCGAGGACAAGTGAAGAAAGGAAATACAAAGAAACCTTTCAGTCCTCGCATGTCAAGTCTTTTGTTGTAATCGGTCCTCGCACGTACAAGTACATGTACGTGCTTAGTCTATGGGGTTGGGTTATATTAAAGGAACAATAGGAAACGCAAAGCATTGTCCTCGCACGTATTGGGAAAATATGACTGTGTGTACATGTATGTATATGTGCCACACTGGGCTCTGATTGGTCAATACACACAATCGTGTTTTTACATTCCTGTGAGGACATGGCATTGTTCTCCCCTTTGTCCCTGTACTTAAGCAAACCCCCATAGACTTTGTACACAAAATTCCTTGTGGGGACAACCTAACCCATAGAATTGCCTAGTGGAGACCTATTCGGTCCCTTTGTTCCTATTGTGTTCATGTCTCCACGGGGTACCGAATATGCATGCATTAAGGGGTGGGTCTTCGTTTAGTTACAAAGTCTATTGTCTGCCTATTGTTTGTGTAACGCTTGGCTGCACAAGCCATCTTGAAATTAGTTAGTAAATTAATTTCAGAATAACAAAATTAAAGAAACTATCATTGGATTTCTAATCACATGCATAATTATATTGGTTGAAGGGGGTGCTTTTATTCTTCAATGTGTTAAAAGCACCTGGCCAATTCAATGGGTATACATGTACAAGTACCTTGATGTCGACAAAATCTTATTGATCCCCCGTCCCCCCACATCCCTTCCTTTCCAATCAATCTTCTACTAATTTATTTTTCAGTATGCACTCAACATGCCTAGCCCAGCAAGTTCATTCCAAATTGATCCTGAAATGTTCATCTAACACCCCCCCCCCCCTCTACCCGTCGTCATTATCAATAGTTAGGGGTTTGGGGAAGGGGAGAGAAATTGACAAATTAATTTCTAATAGGAGCCAGCGTGTAACTCATCGGATTTCTTTATGCCATGCTTGAGTGTGCATGGAATGCCGTCGTGGCATGCATACGCTGCCCCCCTTGATAGAGAGATAATTGGTGAACGTCATGCGCATGTCGCTGTAAATGCATGACCGTAGACCAGCTCATTTGAATAGGTGTCTTTGTGCAGGAACTTGGAGGAAGCAGGTTTCTTCCAGTAAAATCAGGTATTAGATATATGGAATTTAATTTGAAGGCAAGACGGGAGATTTACACACAATGTACCTTCTTGTATTCATGTTATATTTATAAGGGAAAAATATGCATTTTTTAATGACTGAAATATGTGCTATGATGTGCGAGTAAAAAAGTTGAATGCTGTAGAACACTAGAATGGAAACTTGGTCTGTTTCAATGCACAGTACACAATCAAATACTATACTTTGTGTCGGTGTTGCATGAATATATCAGACTCCCTGAAAATCTGACTTGGTGGTTATGTACTGCACATGCCCGGTAGGCCCTCACACATGAAAACAATGAAAAACATAAGGTAAGAACGAGGGTGAGGATTAGGGTGAAAAATAGGGTTAGGGTTGGGGCTAGGGTTTAGGATATGGGTTCAGGTTCGGTTTGGGGTGAGGTCAAAGGTTAATGCCATTGCCAAAAATTGTGCTCGTACTAAAAATGCATTAGTGTTAAAAAATGCATCATGGGTAAAGAATCGGATATTCACAGGAGTCAGATATTTATGTGACACCGGTATTCAATTTTAGAAGTCGATGTTACTGTTAACAAAATACATGTACACATGTACCTTGGTATTATCGCGGGACTGGTTGTTTATACATTATAATGTGTACATCATCGGAAATAACACTGCTTCACGTACATGTACATACATGTAGGCTACATACAATGTACATGTGTAGCCCAACTGTGTTTATAGGCCTTCTAACCAATGCCCCGGACATTCCAAAAGCTCATTGGGATGGCCATCTGAACTGCCTGACCAGTCAAGTAATTACCATTAGGATATTAACAGGTACCTAGCCAAGGCTTTTAAAATGAATGAATTTGCCAAATCGATTTCTAGGCACAGTATTGAAGCAAAGCAGTATAGGAAACAGACTTTACCAGTATTTTTAGTATTCCAAAAGAGTCAATCAGTTTTAATCGGTTTTAACCACTTGCGTACGGATGACGCCATATGGTGTCAAAAAAAAAAATGCCACCAGGCTGGATGACGCCATTGGCTGCTGTTTGTGCAGTTTCAATCCATTGTTGAATTATTTTTATGTCATGCTTGACTGCACAAACACATTGTAGCGGTTCGATTTGGCTGCCAGAGCCGCTGCAACACCCCGACGTCTCCCGTAAAATACCGTGCAGGAGGGGTTAAAAAAAAGGAACACTCGGTGATTTAGAAAAGAATAAAATCGCCCAGCCCTACAATCAAGAAAATTAGCTGGTTGTGCTGTGGTTGCCAACTGATTCTAAATTGCCAAACTAACTGCTAACCATTTTTTTGTGAACCAAGGATCAAATGATTCTCAATTAGTCACCCTGGTTTAACATTTCCTAACAAATCGAGACCCATTATTGATAATGCGGAACATTGACTTTTTTGCATTTAAAAAAAAGAAGAAACTTACGCTGCACAAACTGACCTGTCTGTCAAAACCGAACAAATGACCAAATGGTACGAAGACCAACCCTTGCTTATTTGTTGGTTCAGCGACATTGATTGTTTGTCTGTGTCTGACCCCGGCCGCCCCAGATTTGGTCAAGACGTGTATGAATGCAATATCGCCGTCTCCATCTACAACGTGCCTGATTGTGGATTCAACATGGCTATGAGTCAGTCCTAGCCTCTTAGTCACAATGAATGATATTTGTAAGCGAGGTGCAAATAGGTCAATAGCTACTGACTGTTGTCTTAAAATAAAATAAGGCTCATCTTTTCACATTTCGAGGTACATAAAGGCTTGGGTTTTCTGCCAAATTATGCAGTTATTAGAAATCCTTGTTAGGTCACTCAATTATTTTCCTGTTCTTGGTTTCTTGATCTTGTGACGTACAAAATGTATTGTCGGGGATCAAACGCTAATTTTGACGTGTGAAGAGAAGTCTGCATTCATTTACGAGGTCAACTTTTATGACAATCGATTGTGTTGTGGCTTTGCCCAACAAACGAATGTGTCCAGTCTGTGCATGTTGACATGCATACAGCATGCGTGCATGTACGTACATTCCAAAAGCACACACTGTACATTGTACACAAACATGCTACAAAGCGTTGCAATAAATCATGCAAAATACGAGGCTTCGGTGGTCTGCCCATACAACAAAACCGCCTCTGCACAGTTATTGTTAGACTATTTTTTTCTTCACCAAGCTACCCATTGTGCGATTGTCGTGTTGGTTCTAATCACCCGAGGTCCTCTTTACGACTATTATATTTCCATTTGAATGCCTGGTTGACCAGGTTCAAGTTGGGAACTAGATTTTTAGATTATGATCAATGAGTTTGTTCTGCGGGTGACAAAGTCAAAGGCAGACCGTCACACTGGCTGTTTTGTGTCGTCGTGATCAGCTTATTCATTGCACAAATGTACATGTACATTGTAGGCCGTGATAGAATGGTAGGGATAGCAACAGTGACATGCGGGCTTAGAAAATGAGCGCTCACAATCGGAGGTTTATAATCAAACCAATTACAGTGTATTAGTGAGTAGCATATTCTAAACAGGATTAGACATATTGGAGTGAAATTTAAGCATCATTCAGGTTAACTAGGTTGCCCTCTGCTACCTCAAATACACGTGTACATGTAAAAGGAATCGCACAAGAGACAAGCCTGAATTTTAGTTTGGTTTTTTTTTTTGGTGGAATGCTATGCTAATTTTTCAAGATGGCTGCCTTCAGCGCCCCAAGAAAAAATAGGATGCCGGCCACAAACGTCTATAGCCTTGTAATTGTCCTTTTGTTACATGTTTTTTTCTTGATATTGTGGTGGGGTTTACATGGAAGTTTTTTAACTAAAAGAAATCAAGCATTAATAATTCAAGCAAAAAGGACATCTGTTGGGATAATAAAGTATTTTTTTTTTACTTTCAAAATCAAACTTTATTGCAATGATACTGTTATTATATCCTTTATTGTGAGTCGTGTACAAAGGCTAAAATTTAGGTCCCACCCCCCCCCCCCCCACCCAAAAAAAACATTGGTTTACATTCTATATATCAACATTTTAGTTGTTATGGGCCTTTATCAGGTTTTGTGATGTTTAGAAAGTGAAGTACGAAATGGCAAAAATCCATTTTTGAAAGCAATATCATGGGTGTGAAATAGTTGTGGTCTTGAGCATGACTGATACATGTACATGTACTGTACATATAATGTACATATGTACATGTACATGTACTTGCATAAAGTACACTGCAGTACATTTGTAGGCATTGCCTACATACCCAGGTACTCATTGTGTGTACATGATCAAAATGAACAGCCATAATGTGGACTTTGTGCGTCCCAACCTAACCATCCATGGTAAGCAAAATACCAGATGTGGAATTTAATCAGGATTAGTTTGTTGGCATTTTGTTTACAAGTAAAGACTTTGAGATGTGAGAATTTGACCTGACAAAATAATAATATAAACACATTAGCCAAATGTAATGAATATTTCAGCTACACATACATGTACATTGTATGATGGACATTTCAAGCAATATTGTACAGGTTCTGTATATAAATGTATCTCCGAGGACAAGAGGAGAAAGGAAATACGAAGAAACCTTTCAGTCCTCGCACGTCAAGTCTTTTGTTGAAATCGGTCCTCGCATGTAGAAGTACGTGCTTAGTCTATGGGGTTGGGTTATATTAAAGGAACAACAGGAAACACAAAGCATTGTCCTCGGAAGTATTAGGAAAGTACGACTGTGTGTAAATGTACATTGTACACGGACATGTACACACAGTCATACACTTCCCCAATACGTCCGAGGACAATGCGTTGTGTTTCCTATTGTTCCTTTAATATAACCAACCCCCATAGACTAAGCACGTATCATGGCAGATTTTATTATTGATACAGTCGGAAGTTTGATTGGTGCTAAAGACGTAGGCCTGCGTGTACACATCGGTCGGAAAAATGAAGTCACGCGTGATTTGGGTCAATCGCGTCAATGTAGAAAGGTCACGCAAAGCGCCCTCATGAGTCGTTATATTGACAGCTCGGTTACTTCTACCGCGGTCTCGGTAAAATTTTCCTGTGTCGAAAGTCCAAGTGCGGACAATGGTCACATTTGACCATTTTTCATTTTACCATCGTCTCGGTAAAACCTTCCAAAAAGAAGTCCAGTGCAGACACGGTTTTATTGTGAACACAAAGGACTCACTACCCACAGTACATTTTTTACACGCGTACTTGTATCTTACAGTTGTAGGGCTGTCCCGAATATACCGAATATTCGATCGTCAACCGAATATTCGAATACCCTTTTGCCGGTTCGAATATTCTAAAAAATATATAAGCACATACAGATACGACTCTGATGCTATTTTAGTAGTAAAGTAACGGAGCTTAGCAGTGTGAAATGCCACACTTTTGTCAAAGGTAACTTTTTTGTGGCCAGAGGTTTTTGTTCCCGTCCATAAAACCCTTGATTTTACATTTGTAAAAAAAATATTCCTGCAAAAACACAGGCTGAAGTTTGGTTTCTTATCAGAACGTTCCGTACCCGTAATGATCTTGATACAACTGCGCATGCAAAAAACATGTTGATCGAGCAGTCCATAATATCAATCGCCACACGTAAAACACCGGCAGCATGCAGTTGCAGCTGACACGTCAAATCCAGTTCCGAGTAATCGAATACTGAATTATTCGAAAATGAACAGCCCTCCCTATACAGTTGACCTTTCCTTCTCTAGCCTCACAAATGCTGTCAAAACATTGCCGTAATTTATGAGATATTGTGGCTGGCTTTCCTCTACCAATTGCCCAAGAGTGAGAGAAGTATTGACCTTTGCACCCGGGGTGACCTTTGAACTCCAGCGGGTGGCTAGGTAAACCGTTTTTCAGACAGCATGGTGTAATTGGTTCTCATCCCGGGTGATTAATTAAATGATAAAAAGTATCGTTTATATAAGAATATTTGCAGCATATCAAAGCGTTCCAATATTTGCACCATATTGTGGTAGGACCATTTTTCTTTCAGATAATTGATATGATGCGTGTACATGTACATGTGCAGACCTACATGTATACGTAGGGCTGCATAAAGTGTAGGAAATGTCCAGGAATTATTGAAATTTCCCATTTTAGAAAAAAATGTACAAAATTAATTAGTTTTTATTTATTCGTCAAACAATCCACAAATAACAAATGTTGCCAAACTACCAGGAATTTTCAGAGTGGTAAAATTTGGAAGAAACTTCATGTAACTAAAATTCTGAAATAGTTTTCAAAAATTATGTGGATTTACACGTGTGTGGAGATGAAATTTTGTTCCTAAATTGTAGTTTAGCTGCAGTCCATGGGTTTAAAACACAAATAGTTTTTATTTAATAATACTTGTTGCCTAACTCCTTGTGTAATATAAAGTGTTTATTACTGAGGTTGTAAAAAAATATATTTCCGTGTAAGAAAGTACACGTACATTTGTATGTATACATGTAAAAATATAACTTCCGGCGTTTGATAAAGAACATACTTTTTGCATTTTTTTCTGATCATTAGAAATATTGTATTAAACCTATTAACTGCAGCTAAACTACAATTTAGGAACAAAATTTCATCTCCACACACGTGTACATTTTTTTGTAAATCCACATTATTTTTGAAAACTATTTCTGAATTTCAGTTACATGTACTTCTTCCAAATTTTACCACTCTGAAAATTCCTCGCAGTTTGGCAACATTTGTTATGGAATGTTAAACATAATTTGTTTGTTTCTATTTGAAAGACTGCATTTATATAATTTGTTCAAGATAATGGTACATGTACACAGACTAGGGGTGTGCATGTACGGGTATTAAAAGAACCGGGTACCCAATTGAAAAAAATACGGGTACCCGGGTACCCGTTAAAAAAACCCAACCCAAAACTTCCAATCCCAACATCTTTCTCCGAGTTTCAAAAGTCTGAATTCAGACAAAATTTTGAAAATCTCCAGTCATGCCTGTCCAGTAAACATGGTCACTTCTCCACCTTTGTGTGTGCCGGCACACGCATGCACCGGCATCATCACAAAAGACTTGTCCGGAAGCTTATACAGTTGTATTTATTGTGGATTGAGGCATGCTATTATGTCTTGTTGAGGCTCTGTACATACCAAGACTGCAAAATCCATGACCAGTAAATTCCCTTTATTTTCAACTTTCGTGAGCGTCATAAACATGAAATCTGTGCTGTTTTCCCACATAGTCCGGTTTTACTTTTGAAAATTCCCGACAAATAACATTAAAAACCTTTCTTTTTTCATTGTCTTTGAAGTAACTGTGCGATAATGTAAAGTTGTACGGGTACTCGATTCCATAATCTGGAACCGGTTCCTGACATGAACGGTCGGGTATCGGGTACCCGGTTCCGATGCACACCCCTAACACAGACACTGTTTAAATCCATATTTTGATGTGATGTTCGTAAAATCCATGTTTTAGTTACACGTATGTTTAACATATAATTGTTGAAATGTTTAAAGGGGTTATTTTTAACCCAAACTCCTTAGGGTGTGTGGAAAATCATATTGAAATTGGAGGATTCAGGACTGTTATGGTTAAAAATCAAATTACAGTATTTTTGAAAGTCTAATTCAATTTGCTGGTTCTTTTCAATGACACCTGGGAATGGACATGAAATCGGCCATCAAAATTCCTAGTAGTGTTCACATGCTTTCAAGTTACAATGCACCCCCCCCCCCCCTCTCCCCCAAAGACCACCAACAAAAGAGTGGTGGGACAATAGCCCATTTAATGAGGTCTGCCCAAGCCTGGCATTTGGAGTCTGGCCAGTGGTCCCAGCCATTGTGTGCAGCATGTCCATCAGGAGGGATTTCTATGGCTGATTGATTTGTGATTAAAGGGCAGCTTAGGAGTCTTCTCAGAAAATGTTTGTTGTGGCTTGTACCTGTAAGGCATTGTGTAAGATGTCTTTGTCAAATAATTTGAGTTTGGGATGTGTTGAGGGAATTTTCTTTTTTTCGTTTTTTGGCTTCTAAAATCTGTACATTTATGGAAATTTTTTGTTGAAAAGTAATGTTAACCCTCCTGTGCACCTGGCCAAAATCACCCAGTTGTTGTACAGATCAAAACCTATCAAATGACAGATTGAAACACACACAAACTGTGAGAGTTGGTGTTTAGAGTTTTTCATAGGCTGTGATAGTTATAAGTATTTATATAAATTATTAATCCAGGGAGTGGCTTTTTAGAAAATTGTTAATCAGTAAAATTGCATTATACATGTATGTGCTTGTATGTACTTCCCCCCCCCCCCAAAAAAAAAAAATGGTAGCAATTAAATTAATATTCACTTTTATTCAATCAGTGAATTTAAATTGTAAAAAATATCTTCCCAAAAAAATAACTTTCTCAAGCCTTGCACTAAAATAGTTCACTGTACAAATTTTACCGGCCAGTAGCATTATTTTACACTTTTTAAAACATTTTGTTTTTCAAAAGGAATCAGTTTCATACAAGTATTACTGTTTGTCACCAATTTTAAAAAAATTCAATTTTACTTCACTGTAGTAGTTTTTCCTACAACTTGTGTTTGATAATGTACATGTAGTTTGTTGGATGGAAGAAAATGTTAGTTATTTTTTATTCTATACCACATGCCACCAGTTCCAGTGTATGCATGATGATTATATTTCATTATGACACGTAAAACAAATCAGGGAGAGTTGACTAATATACAAAAAAAAGGTGTGTCACCTCCAACCAGTTCTCCCAGGGGTCAGATGCTAGCCAGAATAATCAGTTATCTGCTCCAAACTCGGCTTGCCTTTGATCAAGAACCCGCCAAGTGTGAAATTGCTTCTCAATTATGTTAAGGGAGTGTGCGCGGCAATTTGTTTCAGAAACGACTGATGCCGGCTTCAGCGGCTTTGTGCGCGCGCCAAATAGGGCATGTGAGGACGTCACACATTACGCTTTCATTTGCGCAGCGAAGGCATCGACCGACCATATGTGTGGGAAAGCATTTGGGCATGACGTCAAAAGCCGGATCGTGTCATAATTTTATTGGAGCAATTGGATTTTAATGACTTACATGTATGGGAATTAATTAAAATAGGCACTGACTATTACTATATGCATTCTATTTGTGGTTTAGGAAACTTGACAGGTTCCAGACTTCACTGGTTGTTGTTGTTTGTTGTTATTTTTGTTGTTATTTTTTGCAGCTGTTGTTTTCCAGGTTTGGTTCTCCTTTTTCTTTTCATTTTGTTAGTTGCTTGAGGCCCCATTGCAATAAAAAAAAATTGGTTTTTCATCTAATTTTTTGGAGATATTTTCCTGCCCTTATTGTTGTATTTCCTTCAGTTTCAGCTATTAGTCTTTCCAAGTATTGAGCTTATTAAAGCTTTCCTCTCCATTCAGTCTGCAATAATTTCAGCTGTTGTTTTCCAGGTTTGGTTCTCCTTTTTCTTTTCATTTTGTTAGTTGCTTGAGGCCCCATTGCAATAACAAAAAAATGGTTTGGATAATCACCATTGTGACTAGAATTTGTGTTTTTGTCCATAGCTTGTCCCAGCCGACGGTAGTACAGGAGCGCCCTCGGACACTGCCTCACAATGCCAAAGCGATACCGCCTCGGACATGCAGCCCCCCATGGAGCGGACGGGCGGTATCGGCGATTCGCGACCGCCATCTTTCCAGTAAGTACTAATTCCCTCCCAAGTGCTAGTCTTCCAGTGTCATTGGTTTGACGGACTCAGCCATGCTCCGATACGCACGTCTGATATATATGCGTGCATGCTCATTTTATGCAGCGTAGCATGCCAGCCAATCACAGCCATTGTAAAGTCTTTTTCAGTGGCTGTTGATTGGTTAGTAGCTGTCAGCTGACCGTACTGCATTTTCATTCAAGAAAAACATGTGCCACAAAACATGCGCCGAATGTCCAAAAAACAAAACTTACTGCGTACGTGTTAAAATTATTGCATTGACAAATTGGCATTGTTTATTAAAGTCGCCCTATGTGCGTGTGCATTTCTTCAATGCAAACGCAGGCTGTACATGTACATGTGCATGTATATGCTGTGAAGGATTCTAACCAGGGTTCGACCTTAACGCTGGTCCGCTAGACAAATTCTAGTCAAAACAGCGGCGGTCTAGTCAAAACCCTTTTCTAAGTAGTCCGGCGGTCTAGTGAAAAAAAATGCCAAGATAAGCTAAGCGCGCGCGTCTTCAGAGCCAGATTGTCAACAGCGATCCCCGATTGCGTGGAGTTTACTCTCACTTCAGCTAAGGCTGTTCGATATCCATTTATTTATCCCCCATTCTCCACCGTCTTCACAGTTTATCTAAGTACGAAGAAGTTTACCGCACTCTGTGAAACGAACATGAAGAGTTTGCCAGCATTAACATTCAGCAGTATTGCAGTAGCGTTTGTAGTAATCGAACAGATATCTGGACGCAACGTGCGCAACATAAAACAAGGCCTTTTCCGACGGAGTGTCGGAAATGCCAATGCATTTACATCATAAAACTGGACTGGTTCCAATCTCCCTGGTAATATCATTTTCACTTTGTCGCGTCGAGAACCAGTTTACCTAAATTACAATGTTCCGTAACATTTGGGACCGGGTAGTACTCAATAAATTTGTGTGAAAACATTTACAATTTAAAGGGGAAAAAGCATGTAAATACAAGTAACTGCTAATTTAGTTATCATTTATTTTTGGGAAAATTAACATCGTTAAATTCGATTGAATGATTTAACGTAACGATACAACATGCATACAGCGGCATTCAACTGTTTTAGCACATGTACGTAGCCTCTGTTAAAGCCTGAAAGGATGTATTGCAGCAATAAGCGCACGTGTATAACGATCACTGTGCAAACCTGCGTCTTGAGAAAAGGCTAGTCAAAAAGACGCGCATGCGTAGTTATAGTTTCAAAGCCGGGTTAGTGGGCGACACCGTGATTTGTAAGCAAGTGATTTCAATGTGGTATATATACGACGTTCGTGAAAAATTGAAATAAGTGATCTCAATGTTGTGCAAAGTTGTGTGACGTTCTATGATTTGTAGAAGTATTTGCCGTACGCTAGAATTTCAGACTCATAAGAAAGTGGCCAGAAAATGCCTCAGATTGCACCATAGAGCATCTAGAATCCAAAATTTCCCGGGGACCTTAAGCGGGCCCCAGACTCCACGCCGTCGCCGTAAGGGCGTCGCGTACGCGCTCGCATTGTGTCTGCCGCCCTGCTAAAATTTCAGGCCGTGGAGTTACTGGAATTTCGAGCAAAGTAAACTGGACAAATCCACACGTAATGCGGCCAAAAGGAACATATATCGCGATATTCTTCGGTATATCGAATTCCCCGATATTCCGGTTTTTTTTAAGGGGCCGATACGATTTTCGATATGAAAAAAATATCGAACAGGCTTACTCTCAGCATGGAGGAAGGATATAGACCCCCTCCATGCTCTCAGCTTGTAATAAATGTTTGTAAATACAGTGTACTTGGTCAGGTTACTTACAAAAAAAGTAGCCTAAAAGGTGAAAAAAACATGCGGACCAGTGAAAATGCTGGCGGGCTAGTAAAAAGTCAACATTACTGGTCCGGCCGGCTAGTGAAAAAAAAAGTTAAGGGGAAACCCTGCTAACGATGTAAGGTATACTGTACTATATATGACGCGCAGATCAGTAGTTGACACCCACTGGTCGGTTAAAATCTTGAGGTCAAGACGCGGCTGTCTTGCATAATAAGTTGCAGAATCTGCACGCATGTCGTACATTGTAGATGTTCGCTGTGCGAAAGTCTATTACACTACTCAAGTACAAGGGCAAAAAATGTGTCCACTTTTTTAAAAATGGAAGCAGGAACCGTTGTTTAATTTCCATGAGGCTCATTTTTCCAAGATGGCCGCTGGCCTTTTGTTTAAAAAAAAAAGGGGATAGGGTACATGTCTCTCCTCCCCCCCCCCCCCCCCCTCCCATTTAAAACTGCATTTGTTGTGGCCAGTTCAAATCTGTGGAACTTCCTTTGTCAGTGAAAATTCCATGGGTGTTTATTTGACTTTTTACTGAACTCCCGACCTTGACAAAACACCACAGTGTTTGTTGTACTGCTGTGAACCATTGCAGGTGGCTTAATTAATTGACTCAGTCACAGCCCAGGAACAGGCATTTATGGACAGTCATTTACATGGACGTCCTCTAGCAGTGAACACATTATCCAGTGTTGAGGGGCAGAAGAGTGCATGTCTTGTTCCTGGAATCACTCCATGCTACAAATGGGAGACTTTTGAGACGCTGGTGGCAGCAGACATACCGGTCCTTTTCCATTGTTCTCGCCAGCCATGCGCATGCTCAGAACTACACGCGCATGCTCAGAACTACACGCGCATGCTCATTACTACTCGTGCCTATCCAATTGAGTCCACACTTTAGTATTTTTTTTTCTATTGTGGTTTGATGATACATGTATGTGAAAAAGTCGTGTCCTCATTGAGTGATCCCCCGCAATGTCGCTTCCCAGGTTGTATTGTAAAGTCGGGGCGTGATCCCTGGCTATATACTGCATTATGGGTTAATGACTTCTGACTAGCGCCCACCCGAACAAAGATACTGACAGTTTGAGAGACCGCCAACATGTAGGGCAAGGTAGCTCAGTTGTAGAGCGCATGTACAGTATTCCGGAGGTCACAGGTTCAAATCCCCTTCCTGCCAGTTTTCTTTGTTAGCTTTGAAAATTCAGTCGAATTACGTAGTCTGGTTTGACGTTTTTCTGTTGGTTTTGTTTTTGTTTGTTTTTACTGTTTTTTTTTAGCTGTTTCGGCATTTCAGCCGGAACAGCTCTTGCTTTCGTTAAGATTTTTTTTTGTTTTCTTTTTCTTTTTTTTTAGCTGTTTCGGCATTCCAGCCGGAACAGCTCTTGCTTTCGTTAAGATTTTTTTTTTTTTTCTTTTTTTTCTTTTTCTTTTTTTTCTTTTTTGTCTACTCCTGTCCATTCGTTTTACGCACGTTTTCTTTCTCGCCGCCTATATTCGTCTTTAACTTTCTTCAATCAGACTGAGAAGTCCAACAATAATTTATCATCATTCGCTGATGTGCATATAACAATGACGTCATGATGACGTCAGCAGTTGTCAAGTTATGACCTCCTTGAATATTAATTAGGCGATTTTGTGGAACCCATATCTGAAAAACAAAGGCGGTGGCGTCAATTCTCTCTATTGCAGAGTCTTTGTTGGGTGCCCGAAATGTATCTGCGTAAGTGAAATTTTCGTGACGTCATCATGACGTCAATGGGAGGTCTTTAAATTCAATCTAGAATTTAGTATACTTAGCAATCGCGTATGACAAAAAACCTTCGGGAGTTTTAACCGTTGTATTTTCGTGTACCTAATTCCAACTTTTCGTGATCATAGCTCACTCCATTCTCAAAATATTCCCATTTCAAATCTTAGGTCCAAAACAATATGATAACAAAGGAATTCTGGGAAGGCAGTAACCATGAGTATGTTGTGGCGGTCCGCGTACAAATCTCAGTTTTTTTCATCTCTCGGGTTTCCCATTTTCAGACTCCCCTCCCATAGGGTTTGTGCACGTCTTTTTTTCAACAGGGCATTTGGGCACTTTGGGAAAACCGATCGACTTGAGACTTGGTGCGCAGAGGTCACGTGACGTCATCTTAAAGGTGCATTCTTAAAGGTGCATTATTGAATGGCTCATATCTAGAGAACCGTAGGTCCGATTCATTTCAAAGTTGCTAAATTGGTTGGCCAGCATTCGTAAAAGATTAAAATAAATGATGACGTCATGATGACGTCATCTTAAAGGTGCATTTTTGAAAGGCACATATCTAGAGAACTGTAGGTCCGATTAATTTCAAAGTTGGTTAATTGGTTGGCCAACATATGCAAAAGTTGAAAATAAATGATGACGTCATGATGACGTCATCAAGGGTCACGTGACGTCATCTTTTCTCTTCACTTGTTTCTAATCGTTTTGAAAACGGAATCAGACTTCACCTTAATCGTTCGCGTGATTTCGAAGTTCATTCCAAATCCTCGATCGTTCAGACTTCACGTACCGATTATTTATTTTTCTTTTTTGTCTACCATTCGTTTTACGCACATTTTCATTCTCACCACCTCTTTTCGTCTTTAACTTTCTTCAATCAGACTGAGAAGTCCAACAATAATTCATCATCATTCGCTGATGTGCATATAACAATGACGTCATGATGACGTCAGCAGTTGTCAAGTTATGACCTCCTTGAATATTAATTAGTCGATTTTGTGGAACCCATATCTGAAAAACCAAAGCGGTGGCGTCATTTCTCTCTGTTGCAAAGTCTTTGTTGGGTGCCCGAAATGTATCTGAGGGCAGGAAATGTTCGTGACGTCATCATGACGTCAATAGGAGGTCATCAAATTCAGGCTAGAATTTAGTATCTTTAGCAATCGCGTATGACAAAAAACCTTCGAGAGTTTTATCCGTTGTATTTTCGTGTACCTAATTCCAACTTTTTGTGATCGTAGCTCACTCCATTCTCAAAATATGCCCATTTCAAATGTTAGGTCCAAAACAATATGATAACAAAGGAATTCTGGGAAGGCAGTAACCATGAGTATGTTGTGGCGGTCCGCGTACAAATCTCAGTTTTTTTTGTTTCTCGGGTTTCCCATTTTCAGACTCCTCTCCCATAGGGTTTGTGCACGTCTTTTTTCCAACAGGGCATATGCATTTGGGCACTTTGGTAAATCCGATCGACTCGAGACTTGGCACGCAGAGGTCACGTGACGTCATCTTAAAGGTGCATATCTTAAAGGTGCATTATTGAATGGCTCATATCTAGAGAACCGTAGGTCCGATTCATTTCAAAGTTGCTAAATTGGTTGGCCAGCATTCGTAAAAGATTAAAATAAATGATGACGTCATGATGACGTCATCTTAAAGGTGCATTTTTGAATGGCCCATATCTCGAGAACCGTAGGTCCGATTAATTTCAAAGTTGCTTAATTGGTTGGCCAACATATGCACAAGTTAAAAATAAATGATGACGTCATGATGACGTCATCAAGGATCACGTGACGTTATCTTTTCTCTTCACTTATTTCTAATCGTTTTGAAAACGGAATCAGACTTCACCTTAATCGTTCGCGTGATTTCGAAGTTCATTCCAAATCCTCGATCGTTCAGACTTCACGTACCGATTACGAAACGAAACAGCTCTGTGTTTGTCCACAAACACATCTTACGTCTCGTTTTTTTTTACTGTTGTGGCCTCAGACTGGATTGGGACTTGACAACATCTCACTTCCTGAGTTGTTGATTCTGATTTCTGACATGTGGTGGGGGTCATATCTTTAGAGGCTGTCTGTTTATAGGGCGCTTTTATGTTGTGACAGGACCATTAAACCAACCTGGGGCATTTTCAATGGTTGTCCTGGGACTAGGGCGGCCAGACAGCTGCTGGCTAGACATCTGGGGTATTTTTAAAGGGGTGACACTAATGAGGACCACGTTAGGATGCCCTAACCCTGGTTAGGTGTTTTGATAGGATCCCACCATATCCAACGGCTATTAACCCTAACAGTACTCAACCCGGCAAAACCCAACAGCTAGTCTGGTTCCCAGACCAAAATATTCTGACTATTTCTGATGAATATTAGGTCCTGTAGCCGCCGATGTCACGTGACGAAAATTTCCAGAAATGTAGGACTTTCCGAAAACGTCCGAAGTTTTCCGAACTTGTTTTCGGTAACATTCGACTATTAACCCTAACCCCTTGCGTAACTTTACTAGAAAGTATCCCGAATCCGCCAAAATCCACCTATTTTGTCATGCACAAAAAGTTGGTTTTGGTGACTGCTCAATATGGAGGTATCCTGAATCCATCAAAATCCTGCAGTACCGCTAGGCTTACAATCCTCAATCCATCAAAATCCCCCGTTTTCAAAATGGAGATATCCTGAATCCGCCGAAATCCTCCAAAAACAGGGTTTGGATTTTGATGGAATTAGGTAAGTTAGGGTTAACGTTGATGTTCGCAATAACAAAATATCTGTCAGGCCCGTTACAGATCCTGGAATTTGAATTCTCAAATATACTTGTGTACATGTACATGTATATAAAAACTGAAAAATCAATGCCACACTCTTGCAGTATTTTGCGGACTGGATTTTGCAAGACTGTTAAAATTTGAATGATGCCACTGACGTCACTCGGACTAAACACTGTACGTCATGATCTATTTTAAACCCCGGTAGCTGCCTGACTTAAGATTTAGAAGTCAGGGAATCTTCAGGTCAGGGAACCAGACTACCCAACAGCATGTTTGGTTAGAATCTGTTAGGATGGGTACTGGACCCCCAAACTGATAGTCCTTTACACTGAGTTTGGCATACCACCAGAATCAGAGTCCAACAATTTGTGTGTACAGTTAACCATACTGTATGGTGTTGGAATTTGCAAGGATGGGTATGGTTCCTAGTAAATTATGCTAGGGAGTTAGGGTTAATTAATGTGTGAAGCCTGCTGGATCCAACCATGGAGAAATTTCTCTATGATCCAACAGATTGTAACAGCAAGTACATGTACAAAAGATCTTTTATTCACTACTCGGATTGATAATAATTAGCAGAAATGGTAATGATCAATTTTTATCAGGGGTCAAATTTCAGGTAAAAATCTATTAGACAGCTGGGCTAGTAGCGCAAACATTTTACAAGACCGGAAGGTATTTCACTAGACCAATGGTAAAAATAAGAACACAGTGTTTTGAATGAGTGTGCTGTTTCAATTTTTTTTTTTCTGCCGACCTTGTTGGGGGAGGGGTTAGAAATGCTGTTTTGATTGAAACTTAGAAAAAAAATGGACTTCAGTGATAGCATTTCACGCAGTTTATGAAAAAATTACTAGACCACCGGACTAGTTCGGCCAAGAGTTCATTAGACCAACGCTCAAATCACTGGACTCAGTCCAGCAGTCCAGTGGATATTTCGATCCCTGTTTATATAATTGAAGAAACTATGAGGAACACAACCAAACAAAGCCTCTAAAAATGTATGTTTCATTACTAGATGTTTTTGAGGACTAACTTGTTTTTTTTATCCCGACCCACCGATTAGCTACATTGTATTTTTTTCCTCAAAATTTGAATTATCCTGAAAATAAAACAATACAAAAATCATCCCCCATCGATATGCTGAAATGTCAGCGATGGTTCTCACAATCATGGAAAATCCTGGAATTTAAAGCCGGCATTGAAAAATCACGGAAAAATCATGGAATTTTGTTATTTTACATGTAGTCATGGAAAATCTAACATTCCAAAGAAATAGTCGTGGGCAACTCATGGAATCTTGCACAACCCACACATGATATTTGGCACAAATTTTAGCCCAAATGGCATAATTGATTATTTGAGTATTCTCTCTATAGACGAATCCAGCTCCCAAAATTAGAAGCATTTACTGCGGTGGCATCACGCTCGCGTGCGTATATTACGCACGCGCTCGATGCAGCTTCGACCAACAGGCTGTTTACAACTTGCCAAAATGCGCACGCGACTGAAATTAAAGAACGTGGGCAACCTGCACGCGAGCGTGGCATCAGAGCAAAAATGGCTTCTACTTTTGTTCGGCGAATTCCCGTATACATGTACCTCTGATAAATTAGGTCATACATGTAGCTGTGATCGACGTTGTCAATTCAGTATTGTAATTGGTTTTTCCAAGGAACATTTTGCTGGATCAAACGTACATCTTGCATTTCATGAGTTGATTTTCGTGGCTTGGTCTCATACCATTGCATATTATGAGTCCAGGAGTGATTTCCATGCGGCAGAATTCCTGCAGTGTTGGGCATTTTGATGGGCACAGTGGGCACATGTTTGTTTGGAGTTCAGTCCAGGGGTCAGTGGATGTTGTTTGTACTACATGTAATTCATATAAGATTTATAACACCTGGCCATAGTCCACAAAAGCAGCATCTTCAGACGTTCGGTTTGGTTGTCTTTTGGCGATGGTGAACTGACATAATTTCTGCAGAAAATGCCAACTGTTTGATATTGTTGGATTTATGTAGCATGGTTTAGGGTTAGGCGGCTTGTCATTTGGTCCTGACCGTTATTCACGCGTCCAGTTCGCTCGAAACAGCGAGCTTTTTTAATCCTTCCTTAACAAAAGAGCCCTTGACAACACCGACAGTATGCGACCAGAACGGTGTATGTAAATTAGAAGTCATGCATATTCCGTTCTTGCACGATCAGAACGGTGTATTCAAATACTCGTTTGGTCATTTAAATATCAATGTAAACTGAAAAAGCTGGCCAAACCGCGGTCGGGACGATAGGCAGCATTGATCGGTCGGCTATTAAAACATCAATGTAAAACTCGAAAGACCGGCCAAACCGCGATCGGAACGGCTGGCTCGTATTGAGAGTCCTCCATTGTTACTCCAATTTGTGCCAATCAGAGTTCGGAACTGCCGGCCTTTTTAATGGTACATGTATTATTTTTTAGTCAGCGACTTTGCTCTATTGTTGAGATTATCGCCAGCATCAGACTTGTGTATTATAATTGACTATTTGTTCCCTTTTTCCAAGCAGGTGTGCCGATGGTTTGGAAGACACGAAGACCCCGGCATTGTCGTCAAAAATAAATGCATAATTCAAAATAAGACGAGGGGCTGCACACAAGTTACTTTGCTCTGGATAACAAGACTAGAACAACAAAAACTACTCATGCCGAAAATGGTTGAGGAATTTCAGCGATATTTTCCCTAATATGCAGCTAAAAGATTTTGTATAAACTAATGTGAAAATATTTAGTTTTTGATTAAGCTTTCAATATTTTTTTTGTATTTTCGTGGTGCAATTTTGTGGACGTCTGTTGCATTCTACCCCATAAATTATGGGCAAAATAAGAATTTGAAGGTACTTGCGAAGCTTACGCCGTCCAGTGTACTAGTTATACAGCCATTGATTATTCCTCCAAAAATGATGTTCTCACGATTGGCCGGCGTGCAATAACTTTCAGTGTAACGAACAGGTGTGAGATTTGTCAGGATTTTTTTTCGGGATTTTCGAATTTTTAAAGAATCTCTTTTGCAATCTGGAATTCCTGAGGTGTTTTCAAAAAGGGGGGTTTACCAGTAAAAGTGGATGTAGACCAATAATGGATATTTTAATGGGGTGCCTTTTTAGGCAAATAATATATCTTGATCTGGGGTCCTCGTGGATTTTTCGTGGATTTTAAATTTTTTGCCAATCCCACCCCTGAACGATCATTGGGTATTATACGTTTGTTTTGATCTCCGTTTTCTTAACCCTTAGTTTTTTCTTGGGTTTTTGCCTGTTTGCCGGTGTATAATTTTGGTTTTGTGTGTGTTTGTGTTTTAAAGTTACGTGCCATTAACGGTTTTGGTGGACAGAAAGGGGAAGAGGGTTTGCCGCGGTGAATTCTACACAGCAACGTTTTGAATAGATGACAGTTATTTATAATACAATGGGAAAAATAATGTTTTCGATCCCGAGATAAAAATGTTTTTTTCAAAATACCGCTGGGTTTTCCGTGTTTAGGTGGGGAAGGGGTTAAGTAAGCCTACAAGTTGTATTATATTTGTCTAAATTTCATAAATATTCTCAGCAAAAATAGTTTACAAAAAATAGTTGGCAACACTGCAGTAGCAGAAATTGTAATTCTTCTGGTTTGTTGCCCTGGCAATTCTGTTGCATTGATACCGTGCGCGCGCCGTTCTGATTGGTCTGATGTAGGGTAGACCTACTTGCGCCGCACGTGCACGTGGTGGGAATTCCCCAAGCCTTGCAACATGTGGAAGGTGTGCATGCACAGCGGCTGTTTAAGTCTCTGGTCAAGTTCACGCATGGGCATTAATCAGGATGGTAGTGCATATGTTGATAAAAAAATTAATTTGAGGATTACCAATCGTGTACACTACGTTTAGCTCATCCAGTAATGTTTTGATTCGTTTATGAAGATTTTATAAAAAGCAGACACTCCTCGATGCCCTTTTACCTTACCCAATCTCACGCCAAATATATCAAATGTGTTTTGTTATATTAAACTGGATAGAATGAAATTCGGGATTGGATGAATAGACCTATTGGTGTGGGGCTCCCGCCTTTAGCAGCGAGTCATGTCAGCTTTGCCGTTCTAGTTACAGAAAAAGAACAAACTTCAAAGATTTAAGGGTGAAATATATTTTTGGTTTTCTGATTTGGGAGGAAATATGCATTAATTGTTCTCATCTATTCGGTATACGGCCATTATATTCTTAGGCTAAATATAAATGTACATTACACTTGTTAATAAAATACTTTTGAAAAGTCCTGGTCTTCATTTTAGGGAGGGGTAAGTTTACTGGACTTATGCTTAGTTATTGTTTTTGAAGGTAATAAACTGTGGAAGACTAAAAATCTGAGGAAGACTTCAAGGTTATTTGAGAAATGGACCTATTAATGAATTTCGAATGTTTTAATCGGAGCCGAAAACATTTATTTTTAAAGGGTATACTTCTAATTATTATTCTTAACATTGTTATAACACAGTATTGGTGAAGTAATGTCGTCGTCATAACGACTTGACTGTTTGTGCTGGGAAGAGTTTCTACACGTATTCTTGGCTATGAGCCAAACTGCCTACGTCTTTCTTTTGACGCGCCAAGACGATTGTTTGGAGTTAAGTTGCCAACGGCTGTTTAGTGTGCACAACTTAGACTTAGGAAGGAATTTTCGATTTTTTTTTTAATTACCACGTTCATAATTTAATCAAAGAAAGTAAGAATGGTTGCAGATGTTAAAGTAACATAAATCGTCCGAGTATAATTTGTATTACTCAGGTTTGCCTCTGGTACTGCAGTTTTGGGAGTTTTAAATCTGTGCAACTAGTGGGGTATTGTGAAAAATGGAATAATCACATTGTCAGGGTTCACTTGATATGTATTTAATATACAGTACACACTTTACTGAATCACAAGGGAAGATAACTTACCATTGTCTGTTTTATTATCAGACTTAGGTTGTTTTAATGCTAAAATGTCGACACATTAAAATCTTCATAAACGAAGCAAACATTAACTGGATATGTTTTAAGCTCAACAAAGAAATTTGGCAAAAGTACATCGTTCAGCAAATCATATATCAGAAATCATGTTCACACTTTCATTTAGTTTCAAATTCTTTTTCAGCAAGGTTGTATACGTAAAGCCAAAGTCAAAATCATAAAGAAATGATTGTTTACTAGTGATAATCCTGATAATAACAGAAGGCTTCGAAATAGTAAAATGGAATGGTAAAATAATTGGAAGTGTCATGATAACCACAACTCCTATTGTCAAGAACGAACGAGTCCGTGCCCATACAATTACAATGTAGTACCGGTATAATTAACCGAGCAGAGGCCGACAAACGTTGTGGTGTGGTCTGTAACATCTGTTGGGGTTCTTGGCTTGACACTTCAGTGTCATGAGTCCATTGCAAGTTGTCTTCATCAGCCCGTCGTGATGGTGCAGCATTGTTTGCAACTACACACAGCTCAAAATCTGCCTGCAAATTCATAGGCACAAGGCCTGGACTCTGAAGAGATCGAGAAGGCATCCGTGACGCCAGCAGCCTCAGTCCCACCGCGCGCTGCATGTTGAGTTGATGTAGCGCCCGGTAGCATGACCGTATACACCGCGTGCGGGCGGCCGGCTGGCTAGCACATGCACAGCCCCACATTGTACATTGTACATGTACAGTTGTGTGTGTACTGTACTTTATGCATCTGGTGCAGTGCATACGCATAGCGTATGGGGCCGGCCGGCCCAGAACATGTACAAAAATGTACAATGGGGCGCGCACGCTCTTGGTGCGTGATACGAGTTCATTGCTTTCTTATTTGGTTGCCCTACGGCTATTTTTTTAATACATCACATAACAAAAGTTACAAAAAGGCCATCAACGTCGGGCCACGGGTATCATGATCGAAAGGAGCAACACTTAAAACGATTTTTGGCAAGGTATGCACACCTAGAGTTGGAAAATGTGTTATAGCATTGCAGCGTGAGCAGTGGCAGTTTTTTTGGTGTTATTACCTTTTTCAATTGTTTTTCTTCAAAATGGCTGCCAATATGCCTGTTACCGGATTATTCATAATGTGGTAACAAGCATGATGGCGGCCATTCTTTTTTAAAGGGTGATAGCACCCAAAAAGCTGTCACCGCTGCAAAGCCATCAAATATTTTCCAACTACAGGGGTGCATACCTTGCCAAAAATCACCATGAGCATTATTCCCCTCATTTATATACGACCAACCCCCCCAGGCTGATGGCCTAAAACCATAACCAGATAAACTTACGATGTGCTCAATGAAATTGTTGATAACGTGCATTGATAGCATGTAGGTCTATGTTCAGTGAGGTTCATCCCTACAAACTACTTCTATGTACATTCTTCAAATGTCTTACATCAACTTGACCCGAGACTGAAACAGCCGTAGTGCACGTGTTGCAAGTCTCAAAGTCAACTGGGGAATTTCCCACGCGCATGAAACCAGACAGAGCAGTAACTCGCCGTTCCCAGGCAACATAATTACCATGGCAACAGAACTGAAGAATTGCGATATTTACGATAGTGTTGCAAATGTAATTTTTGTCAACTACATTTTCCAGGGAATATTTCGACAAATTGTACAATTAACTGTTATGGAAACTGATTTAAAACAACGGACAGTGTAGGACTACATGCACGTAAGTTTCGCAGGGGCAAAAAAAACCTTCAATTCTTATTTTACCTGAACCGAAACCCTCCCATTGAAAAAGAATATGTACCCGGGGTAGATTGCAATGAAGTATTAACATAACTGCTCACAAACATAGACACAGTAAAAACAAAATACGTTAATATCATTAATAGTCTTGTGGATTCTGTCTGGAATATTTAGGCCCAACGGAATATCTAAATTGCCTAAACGTTAAGACGTTTCAAAACCAATTACATGTAAGACATTCTTCGGAAAAAATAACATTGTCAATCAGTAAAGCAATAATCAGAACATATTTACTGTCCACGCATGAACATGGCTTCGAAAAAAAGTCGCATTGTGTTGAAAATTTAATCTTGGTTTGCTTTCACTGTGTACTTTCGTGATTTTTCTACGCGTGATGAATGAACTTCGTTTTATATATACATTTAAAAAAATTAAATTTACGGAACAGAGAAAGGGTCGTAACGTAGATAGGCCTACTCCGATGGCAGAAATCGTGCATGCAGTAAATCTGACGAAAATACTTTCAAAACGAGGGAATATAAAATGACTTGTTTTGTGAACCACGTTCATTTTACGTCAATAGCTAAAGCCGGAGATCGTATCAGGGCTTATTTACTTTTCAGAGCGACTGCTCAGCACAATTAAAAAGGCAAAACAACCTCTCTGTAGATTCAAAGAGAAGTTTTGTTTAATCCCTAAAAAAAAGAATCCGGTCCTAGTTGTTCAGTTTTATTGCCTCCCGTGAAGAACGGTAAGGAACCCGTCTGCACGCGTGGGAACGGGGAAAACAATATTGCGTCCTCCTTTAAATAACACCTTTATAAAAGCAGTAAGCCTTCTATACGGCTTTCTCTTTTACAGAATTTATTCACTGGCAGAAATGTGTCTTTACATTGTCATTAATTACTTTTTATGTAGGCCTACTTTGCAATGACAACACAAAAAAACACGCCTCGCCGCCGTACGTTGGCCTTTCGTCCTTGGTTTGTTTTTGTAAACGTCATCGACAAACCATCCAATTCGCCATTTCGACATGCAAGGTTCCCAACGTTTTGTCAGCGGACAGAACGCAGTATTTAAAATAGCTCCCCGTGCTCATGTTTATTCACAAGACGTAATCTCTCGGCAACAATAGGGCCCGGTTGGGCTAGCTCATTAAACCTCGTTGCGCCCGACTGCGCACAGGCGTGCTGTTCGCGACTTTTCCTTTCCTTAACAACTGCCAACTTATCGGTATTATAGCGAACTTTTCGCGAAAGAACGGTCAGGACCAAATGACAAGCCGCCTTAAAGGAAGATTTATAAGCAGCAATTCAAATTTCATGATTTAATTCTGAACAGCTCGTCCCTATACTTTGACATTCTCTCATAGACTAAGTACATGTAGGCCATCAGCCTGGGGGGTTGGTCAGTATCAAACGAGGGGAATAATGCTCATGGTGATTTTTGGCAAGGTATGTATGCACCCCTGTACATGTAGTTGGAAAATATGTGATAGCATTGCAGCGGTGGCAGCTTTTTGGGTGCTATCACCAGGGTTCGCCCTTAACACTGGTCCGCTGGCCAAATGCCAGTTAAAACGGTGGCGGACTAGTTAAAACCCTCTCCAAAAAGTCTGGCGGGCCAGTTAAAATCCTCCACGGTATAGTGCATGCATAGCCAAACGAACGCGCGCAAAAAATTATGCCAGCTAAGGCTGTTCCATTTATTTTAAGTATCATTTTTTATGGAGCTTTTTCTACCACCTCATAATTAAAAAAGTACTTGAAAATAATGTGGACCAATGAAAATGCTGGCGGACTAGTTAAAAGTCTAACTAACAAGTCCGGCCGGCCAGTGAAAAAAAAGTTAATGGGAAACCCTGGCTATCACCCTTTTTAAAGAAAAATGGCGGCCAACATGCTTGTTACCACATGTAATTAATCCAGTAACAAGCATATTGGCGGCCATTTTGAAGAAAAAAATGAAAAAATTAATAACACCCAAAAAGCTGCCACCGCTCACGCTGCAATGCTATCACATATTTTTCAACTCTATGTGTGCATACCTTGCCAAAAATCGCTATAAGTATTGCTTCTTTCGATCATTTGATACGAGACTACCGGTGGCCCATTTTTTGAACCAAGGCTGATGGCCTAATGTACATGTACATGTACACGTACACATTTGTGATGTGGTCTGGGAAAACCCTTTACTTGGTGAAATTTATCATTCCTGTGTTATACATGTACATGTATGCGTAACATTAACCCCTTGAGTACGTTTTATTTTACGGGAGACGTTGGGGTGTCGCGGCAGTTTTGACAGCCAAGCGAATCGCTACAATGTGTTTGTGCAGTCAAGCGTAACATAAACAATAATCCAACAATGGATTGAAACTGCACAAACAGCGGCAAATGGTGTCTGGTGGCACTTTTCTTTTTGACGCCATATGGCGTCATCCGTACGCAAGGGGTTAATGAAGGCACTGTGTAGTTTTCAAAACTGTTTTATTCATGATTCCAGGATGTCTGTTACATCTACTTGAGTTATGCTGTCGGGAATTTAAGAAACCCAGCCGACTTCATTTTGAGAAATCAAGCTTCAAACTTCTGCGTAAACTCATTGAGTTTGCACAAAAAGTGACTGAAAGATTTCAAATTGGTACATTTAAAATGATGGAATTTTTAGTTAATATTTTCAGGAATGATAATTATAGATATTAATAATCTAAATGGTAGCAGAAACTCAAATTATCCAACAAAAATCTAGGGGACTATTGTGCCGTTATCTTCTATGCAGGTTCAGCGACATGTGAAGGGTTTTTCCAGACCACATCACATTTGTACTTGCGAGGACCGTGTGAAACAAAAGACCTCCTTCGGAGGACAAGAATAATTTCATTGTACATGTAGTTTCTCAGTAATAATACATACATGTACATGTACACTGTACATAATGTATGTACATGCATTTGAAGGTGCTGTACAAAATGTCGGCCATTGTAGACCGAAATTGTCCTCGGTGCTAATCATATGAAATTTGTTGGCAAATCTAGGTCACACAGGTGACCCCCAAGGGTTCGGCTTTGTGCTGGGGCCCAGAGCTGGCCATACAATCGCAGAAATCCTAAAATGTCCGTACTCTTTCCAAACTCCATTCTGGATGTTTTGTGGGGAAATAAATTCTAGGCTTTTGTAATTTGAGAACTCGTTGGGTATTTGGTGATGTCCTGGGGGGGGTGGGGGGGGGGGGGGAGAGTTGCCTTATAAGTCCAGGATAAAAACAAAACATGAAATGGCCATTTGAAATATAATTTCAGTTTGTCATTCATTATCCTTTCCAAAATCACTGAGGTACATTGTAGCGTCTTTCTTCATTTTTAGTTTCCACAGTAAAACAATTTGTCCTTGGCCAAGAATTTGTATACCTGTGGGGAGGTTTGTTCCTGTCATGATTATGGAAAATATTTCATACGGAAATGATACTTTTTGGCCACAATTTTTTAATCACATTAGGTTTTTTTCTGAAATAAGTAAGTACTGGGGCAGAATGAAAAACTAACCTCTTTTACATCCCCGATGTTTTTATTTTATTTTTTTTCCCAAAATAATAATTTTTAAAAATGTAAAACGTGGCAAGAGAATGCATTTTAATCGATCTTTGGAATGTTTTCAATCGATTTGGTACAATGTACATTTGTACATGTAGAATCTGAAAAAAAGAGTAAACATTTTTGTTAAAGGCCTCCTTCTGCCTTTTTTTTTTTTTAACATGACCCCAAACATGTTTTGATTTTTGTTTTTCTTATAAACAAGAATATTTTTTGTGGCAATTTTGCATGAATTTTATTTATAGCATGTATAAATTTGTTTTCGTTCTGTCCATTCATATTAAAAATTGAAACATTGTTACCGAAAATAACAGAAAACATTTTCTCAAAATTGTATTGAAAGGTTGCATTATCTGTGACTCCAGAAAATCAGTCATAACCTTTTATCCCAAATATATACATACTGTATCCATTCGCAAACTGATTATTCGTGTTAGCATCTCAATTATATTCCAGTCAATGCCGGGTGATATTTTCCCCGTCAATATAACTACATGCTCTATCTAATATGTATCAACCAGCAACCTCATCATCGGAGACGCTCTCGCTCGCCAAACGCCCGTAAGCCATCTCAGGAAAAAAAAAACAGTGGAGTAATTTCCAATTATGCGAGCGGTTAACAGGTGACTCATGCAAAGGCCATGGGTGACCTCGACACTGTGAGCCCCACTGACTGACAGCTTCTTGTCTGGTCTGGCAGTATTTCTATTTCTTTTTTAAAGCTAGGCCATCTGATCGTTCAATTTTTCGAAACCACAAGTAGAAAGAACTGTTTGAATTTCGGGAGAGGGTATCTGCTAGACCACAGGGCCTGTAGCTCAAATAAGGCCAAAAAAAATTGTTGTTGCCCTCATGCGACTGACCCTAAAAAGTCACATAAGTCTGGTCATGTTTTTTAAAAATTTTTTTAAAGGAATTTTCAAAATCTCGCATTTTCCAGCACAAAATGAACAAGTTTGATTAAAATCATTGTCTTGAAATACAGCTATGATGGCACAATCGTGCATTTTGCCATCTCATTTCTAAATACACATGTAATCCCAACTTCCGAGTTACACGACATGTACATGTAGTATTGTTTTGATGTTTTCTTGGAAGGTAAAACAAATTTTTTTTAAATAATAAAATAAAGCGACCTCCCTCCCTCCCTCCAGATTTTTCCCATTTTAAGGGCAACACAAATTTTTGTGGGTTTTATTGGGGGGACCTAATTTACAAGAGCAGAAAGAAATTTCAAGAGCTGAAGTAAAATAATGGGAAGATCTGCATCCCTGCCCATGCTACCGTTCTTGGCAGTTGTTAACTACTTCTTGACTACTGAAACTACCCATTTCTGGCATATTCCAAAGTTCCAAACAATCTGAAAAACAACTCTGCTGCTTTTTTATTTCTAAATGTTGGCCAACAAAAACAATCACTCCTTTTGTTTTGAAGTAGACATCTAGCCCAGAAACAAGACAAATTTTTGATGTGGCTTTATCACTAACCCTAACCCTGCCAGACGCAGCACAGTGCATCTGTGGTGACAGCTTGACCTTGCTGCACTCTGCACACAAGTCAATGTGACAAAGTATGCAATCTGATGCGTCTGGCAGAGTTTCTAGCCAAAATACCCTGGAGGGTTAGGGCTAAAGGCCTTTTCACACTACGAAAAATCTCGGTGTTGGACCCGGGTCCGACCCGTGTTAACTAGACTGACCTTTTCACACTGCAACATTTCAACACGGCACTGACCTGTGTAGAGCGCTCAACCCGGGTTGAGCTCAACCCTGCCCGGAAGGTGGGTTGAGAGCTCTCGACCTGTGTAGAGAAATTTGACCCATGTTGAAAGTCGTAGTATGAACGCCTCCAGGTTGAGTTCGACCCGTGTAACCGTAGATCGGAGTGCGCGCGCGTGAACAGCACCACACACTGTACAATGTAGTTGTTAATTCAGCAACGAACAAACAAATATGAAAGGTAGATCGGAGTGCGCGCGCGTGAACAGCACCACACACTGTACAATGTAGTTGTTAATTCAGCAACGAACAAACAAATAACCTCCGACCTGCGGCATTGCGCATGCACGCGCACCATACATGTAACACGCGTTCATTTCAATTGTGCGCATGCTACTTTCACGAGATTCTTTTTAGTCCGATATGTCCGAGAAAATGGGCCCAAATTAGACAAAAGACCGACATGGAGTGAGGAGGAGGTGAATGCTATGTTTATTATTTGGGCTGACAGCTCCATCCAAAGCCAGCTCGACGGAACGACCAGAATGCAGTATGGGGGATTTTCCGATTCAACCCGTGTTGAACGGCCGGCCGTGTGTGTAGTGTGAAACGATCGCTCGATACACGTGTCGAAACATTACACGTGTAGCAAAAATGCTGCCGCTGCCTTGAGTAGTGTGAAAAGGCAGCATAATTGACCCGTGTTTAAATTTTAAGAAGTCAACACGGGTCGAACGTACATAGTGTGAAAAGGCCTTATGCTCAATCAAACAGGCACATGCATGCAGTGCATGTCACTGTGGCAAAATACATGTCGTGCAGGACATGCCTAGATCAATGTTCACTTTTATGAGTATGGACGACAGTGCTATAACATCTTGAGAGTATTTTAATCTCATGGAGACATTTTTTGTGAATTTCCTACACCAATGCTGATAATATCGGCTTGCTTTTTTTTATGCAAGTTCACCCCAAACAAGGCTAAGGAGCTACAATGACAGATAGGAATTATGATATTTCTCTTGAAACAGGAGAGATCATAAGATACAAAATAATTATAGGAACAGGAAAGGAAAAGGAGAGAGAAAGAAAGAAACTGGCCAGACTTTGCCTAGTTCTGAAACAAGGTAAGACCTCTTCACAGGCAGAAAAGCGGAAAAGATACTTTTTCCTGCTAGCATAAAAGTGGGAATTTTATCAAAGCACATTCTTTAATTAGCTTCATGTGCAGTGTATTGTATTGCAGTCTAACATGTCGCCAACTACGCGATAATTTCCCCCACCATGGGATGACATATTATTGCACAGTCGTGTTAATTTAATACATGTACCTGACAGGTGATGACCTATCCGTTTTAATGGTCCAAGGATGTAAGAAATGAAGGCAGTGCAAAAACCTAGCCATGAATTATGATCGGCACGTTGCCTTTTTGACCCCAGCTACACGTTTGCCCGATACAATTTGCACATTGTTCGCATTGTAACGCTCAGAGTTTGATAAACACAGAATGTACTGTATGTTGCATTGATGACAGCCAAGTTGAAGAAAGGACCCAAAAAAAATGTTTACAATCTTGTCGTTTCTGTCGGTTTTTTTTCTTCTTTTATGTTGGCTACTTTTGCATTAGTGCACAGCCACAATCATGGGTACACTTTTTGTTGGTGTCCATGTTTATGAACAAAAATGTTTTTTTGGTCTCCATGTTTATGAACAAGATTTTGAAAAACAATGATGTAAATATTAATTGAGATTACACAGGAATCGGTCATCCAGCTTCATGCCAACTTGGAATAAAAAGTGCTCTAAGTAATTTAATAAGTGCTCTAGTAATTTTTGTATCAATTTCCGGTGATTGTCGGCAGACAATCGTTGGAAATAGTCTAGTTCCCCGACATAATTCCCTGACATCTACATGTATTTGTCTGACGTAGGGTATAGTGGATATACATAGACCAATAAAAACAGATATTTTAAGGGGGTGCCTTTAGGCAAATACTAACTGCATGTTGATCTGGGGTCCTCATGGATTTCGTGGATTTTTCATTTTTGGCCAATCTCACCATGATTTCTGTCCCTATGGCTGTCTTTCTGGAGGTCAGTCACCTAATGTCTTGAAAACTTGGTGTGCCGTTAATTTAGTAGCGAAACAGGTGTAAACGCAGCCTGATACTGTTTTATATAAGGCCGGGCACATTTTTCCCTGCAGATAGATTATGATTGGCAGGCTGTTCAGGTCCTTGTGTGTTGGCATAAGGCTGAGTCAGTCCCCCACTCAATCACCCAGTAATGGAGAGACGCTGAGGTGTAAATTGAATACAAGATTGGGAATGGAGCGAGGCCAAGTGAGGACAAGCGTGTGGATAGGAGGCAGGGAGGATTAAAGGCCGTGTACTTCACGGCATAGTGGTGTAACAGCACGATTGCACATTTCTAGAACTGTAACTGGGGATTTCTCAAAATATTTTGTTTTTGAGCCGTCAAACTTTTTAGTAAGTTCCCCACATGTAGTGTCGAGTCCGAGTCCAAGCCCAAGCCATGGTGCTCAGGTCCGAGTCATGAGTCCGAAAGATGGAGTTGGAATCACTCATCAAGATACATGTACATGTATGCCCCTTGTACATGTACTATCCCTAACCCCTAGACCTTTTTGCTGGGAACCATCCTCAATCCTCCAAAATCCTCCGATTGCCCTGCCCCAAAAAATGCATTCATCCTCAATCCTCTAAAATCCTCCAAATGTTTGCATTTATATTCCTCCAAAATCCTCCTGTTTCTCAAACACCATTCACCCTCAATCCTTTAAAATCCTACTGTTTCTCAAACACCATTCATCCTCAATCCTCCAAAATCCTCCTGTTTCTCAAATACTATTCATCCTCAACCCTCCAAAATCCTCTTTTTTTTAAACACCATTCCCCCTCAATTCTCAAACACCAATTATCCTCAATCCTCCAAAATCCCCTTTCTTTTTGAAACACCATTCATCCTCAATCCTCCAAAATCCTCTTTTTCTTGTTCTTGAAATACCATTCATCCTCAATCCTCAAAAATCCTCAAAAACTGCAAGAAGGATTTTGCAGGATTGAGGTGGGTTAGGGTTAACCCTAACTCCCTACATCATCTTTCCTACATAAACCTGAATCCGCCAATATCCTTAGATTCTAAAATCCCCAATGTTACTGGGACCACTGCCTGAATCCTACAAAATCCTCCAGTGGGTTTTGGATAAACACCCCAGTAACCTCAATCCTCTGAAATCCTCCAGCACCAGATTGGGCCCGATGACCCGGATCCTCCATTTTCCTCCAGAGGCAAAATCCTCTTATGTCCTGCAAAATCCTCCGATGCTTCAACTTCCAAAGACCCTCAATCCTCCAAATTCCTCCATTTGGCAAAGAGGATTTTTGAGGATTTAGGAAGGCTAGGGTTAATGAAAGAAATTAGTTTTTATGGAAGTAGATTTTTTTGTAACCCTTAAATATAACTAATTTCTCATAAGCAAATATTTCAATACAGGTTTTCTCAAAATGCAATTTTTCAAGATATCCGCATTGTTAGGAAAAAATCCCCCCCCCCCCCCCAACCCGTCCTTTCAGAATACACGATAATGTATGTGATGTCTCCATAGAAACGGAACATTCCGGCAGCGGTCATAATTCAACGTCGCTTCGCTCAGAATTCACGACTGTCTGCGTTTGTATCTGTCATAAATTCATGAGTGAGCGCTTATAAATCTCATCCTGTGTGAGGCCTGCATTCAGACGAGTGCATGCATAGGAACGGTCCTGTCTGAACATAATGTGATATTTTTATTTTTTTTTTGAGTTGGTTCGAGCATCTTGTGTACACAGGGACTTTACATACATGTACTGTTTATTTTGTTAATTGCCTGGCTGTGAATTTTGATGACAATTTTAAAATGTTGCCGCACAGTGTGGTTGATATTCCATACTCTGGAGTGATTAGGGAAATAACTACATTAGTTTTTGGGGTGAACAGTAAAACAGTACTTAGTTTGTCACTTAAAATGTTCTAATGCATTTTTCAATTTGCATTAACCCTAACCATCCCAAATCCGCCAAAATCCATCCACCCAAATTGTTGGATTTTGGCGGACTTGGTTCTAAAAGGCCTGGCGTGAAAATCGTTGATGGATTATGATGGACTTGGTCCAGGAGGCCTGAAGCAGTGCCGGTGCAATTGATGAATTTTGTCTAGGATCCAGTAGTAGTGTTGTCATGTAAGGCATGTGTACTAAGTCCATCAACATCAACCAACACTTCAGTGGTGGTTCCATAGAGTACCGAAGTCTGACGTCAGTTGCCGCGGCAATGGTTCCAAACGCATGCAGTTTAGAATGTATTCTGGTTCCAAACATTGCATTGATTGACGTCATCACTTCGGTACTCTATTAGCCCATGTATAAAAAGAAAATCGACTGATGGATTTTGGCGGATTTGGTCCAGTATCCTGCAGAGGCAGTAGGGAGTTAGGGTTAATGGAAGGGTACTAAATATGTAAATGTTCATGTCCTTCAAATCAGTCCTTTGTTCCTTGCTGTCCCATCCCCTCTCTTTACTCCCTCTGATGTTCACCTACTGCCACACTCCCTTGGTCCTTAAAGGGACACATTGCTTTGGATTTTGCGATTTGGGCTATAAAACTGAAATGGATATGGTTGGGAAGCTTTTTTAAAAGTAGAATATAAAGATTCACATAACTATCCCTTCAAATTGCGTGGTTTTTGTTTAATTTCGTGACAAATAACGGTCCGCCATTTTGTAGAACCAAATTTTTGACTCCACAAAATGGCGGACTGTGTTCACCAGTCGTATTTCCAGTCGCATCTGGTTGAAGTACGTTCTGTTGATCCATTTTGATGTACTGTGGCACGGCGCGCAGCACTGGTGATATGTGTCGAGAGGTAGAGAATTGTACCTGGCGATCATCTGATAGGTTCACAAGGCCACTGGCTGCGGCGCCAGCCTAAAGACTCTTACAGCGTATTTTGCGCATTATTTAGACGGTGGTATTTAGTACTGGAAATAAGGCTATGTTTCGCGGGTCAGATGTCAGGGGTAAGCGGCCAATTGTTTTGTTTTGTAATCACTACTCACTAATTCATCTGTAATTACAACACATTATACGTGTGTTTTTGCATGAACAACTCTTATAAAAGATATGGAACATTTCCAAACCCCTTGACATCGGATTTCATATGGGCGCCAGGCCGGCTTGTGCAGCCAAGCAAAACAGAAACAAGAGGCTTGTGCAGCCAAGCATAACGTACACAATACCCCAATAATGGATTGAAAATGCAGAAATTGACGTGTATAGACGTCAACCGGCCAGGTGGCAATTTCAATCTGCAGGTATTTGTGTCAGCCGGTGGCAAGGGGTTACCCCTCTCTTGTATTTTTCCCATCCACCCCTGCATGCTTGTGTGTCCCCCCATATGTTTCTTGTATCACTGTCATTTGCCTTTGAGAAAGAACTTGCTTGCATGTACATGTACATGTACATGTAGGTTAGAAATGTTAGGCCAGCTAATTTTGCTGATTACTTAACCACTTGCGTCCGGAAGACGTCATTCCCACCTGTCTGGATGACGTCTATACACACATTCTCTACATCTTCAATCCATTGTTGGATTATTGTGTATGTGACGCTTGGCTGCACAAGCATCTTGTGTCCATTTCGCTTGGCTGCACAAGTCGGCCTGTTACCCCGGCGCCCCGTTATAACACCCATACTCAAGGGGTAAAAATAAGAAAACAATTATTACTGTGTGTACCCCAAAGTGGTGGTGTTACACTGCCCTCGGGTGGTCAAAAATATGAGCTGGTGGACAGTAATTAATTTGTGGAGTTGGTCTTTTTTGGTTTAGTAAAATTTTCAGACAAAACAGTCAAAAGGCAAATTGACCTGTTCTGGTGGAATCATGTGAATGCGTTTGTGAAACCGATGTCCAATCACATCAAATGTACAATGTAATTACATGCAGAATTTTAAACAAACAAAACATTTAAATTGGATAACATTTAATTGGACGCTGGGCCTTACTGCACTCCATAGAGTTGTCAAGGGGGCGTGGCTAACACCAGTGAGCTTGTAGTTCACGGCAGTGGACTATATAAAAATAAAATTAGTGTGTGATCCACTTTGTAATGTGTCTTATGCCCTCTTGAGTTTGGATGCTGTGAAGATCGTTGAGGGATATGAGCACGTTGCGGTTTGTCATATTTATTTCTAAAAAAATCATTTTGGAATTTTTCCATTTTGCTTTACAGTGCAAACGCACCTGGCAGCACAGACAAGCTCAGCGACACAGAAACGGAATCTGTCATCAGTTCAAGAAGAGGTAAACATCTTGTTTGTTTGTTTGTTTGTTTGTTTACATTTTCACTATTTATTGTTTTCTCTTTTAAAGACAGCAGGAGTAATAATTTGAGATCAAACCAAATCAAATCCGCACACAGTATTGAAATGAAGAAGACAGGGTACCCCTCTGTCTCGTTGGGAAGGGATCATTTGAAAGTAGTCTGGTGCTTCATCAGTCTGACACTCCGTTTCAATTTCGTGTTTGATAAAAGAACATAGTGAATGTCTACATGAGTTGTTCTATCAGTTACAGCACAGTCATTATAGCATGACTTTATTGAACCATGGTATCAGCTAGAACGTGTACTCTATCTCTGAGTCAGATTTATTCTGTGGGAAAAAAATTGACAGGAACGAGTGTTTCTCTCTGCTCCGAAGGAGTTCCTTTTATAATGAGAAATAATTGTGTCAAGTGTGCTTGGAAAACGTGCCAACTGTCCAGCAGTGAGGTGCTAGAAAGCCAATCGCCCCCCACTCTTGAGCGTGTCCTAGATAGTCTCTGTCTGAGACAGATAAGAACCATGGGAGAGGTCGCTGTGCCCTTACCGCTGTCATCGTGAGATTTGCTTTTCTTTGCTTTGCTTCTTTGTTTTGTTTGCTACCTTGAACAGTTTGTGCTTGCATGTTTGTTTGTTTTGTCTGTGTTTGATTGTTTGAGGCACAGTTTTTGGTGCTGTAGTCCTAAACAAAAGTTAAGGTAAGCCCTGCCATGAAAACCAAGCAAAAAAAACCAAGTAAAAAACAAGCCAAAAAAAAGGCAAAAAATCTTCGGTTGTTTTTGGTTAATAAAGTATTATGAAATTTTATAAACACTTTTACAATTTTTGTTAAAGCTCCAAAATTTTCAAAAATCAAGTTAAAAATAATTGGTCGGCAAAACATTAGTAACCTTAAAACATTCAGTCTAGAATTTTTCTGGGATTAAAGGTACATGTAGTCTACATGATTGGTAGTCATTGCTGCAATTTTCAGTAATGGGCGGATTTGGGGGTTAGTATTTTATAGCAAATATCGTTTCACTGACCTGTTCAAAGTTTTGCGTTCTTGGATGGCAAAAAAAAGAGAGAAAAATGACGTTATCTAAATGTGTTATAGCGTCCTCTTGTAAAATAAGCCCAATTTTTGTAAACGGGATCGTTTTCAATTGGTCACATAACTACGCGAGCCGACTGGTTACAACCCGTCGCTTCGGTTCACTACGCGACACACACTTGTACTCTTGCAACCTTGCGCCCGTTTTTGGATTGTTCACCCATTTTAGACTAGGGGTGTAACGATACCACTTTGTCACGATACGATACGTATCGCGATACTTGGGTCGCGATACGATATGTATCACGATACGTATCGTAAAAACGAAACAAAACCCAGTAAGAAAAAAACAAAAACAATTTAGTTGGTATAAGCTCATATGTGATGAGGACAAGAAGCTTCAGTCTGCAAGGTGGTGATTTATATCCCCCACCTCCCCCCCCCCCCCCAATAATAAATACCAATTCCGAGAATCTGACATGTACTTAAGCACAAGTCGCTTGTAGAAAGACGTCAGTAACGATGCAACATGTGTACGGGCAACGCGCATTATTTTGCCAAATGTTCAATCCCTTCGTGGTCCTCACTGCATTGCGCGTGTCAATCATCCAGTAACCACGCCCTTAAACTCCATATTAGATCTTAACATCATGTCATTCCTTGTGCAGTAAATGACACGCCTAGCTACAGTTTTTATTGGCTGAATAATGAATACGTTGAATAATGCATGTACGGAAAGAAAAGGCGAGTTGGGGGGTCAATATCGACGCCATCTTACCTGACTTCAATAAAAGTGTCTGGTTCCCGCTATGATATTCTTATTGAAAACGCAATTATCGAGAGTCAGCAAACAGACAAAGCAATCCCACTGGTATACGAGTATCAAATGAACGAGGAGCGTGGTGCGGATACCAGCGACGTACTGCCCATGGAAGTGCGGTTGCCACATGTATGTGGACAGCGCCCTCATTCGATGGGGCACGGAGCCCATTGAACGATTAGATTCCGTGAAAAAAGTCTGATCGGCTGGTCCGGGCCGCGCCGCGCCGTCACTATTAGTATTACACGCAAGGTACGTGCGGCGAGTTAGTGCCAATAACATTCGTTTTTTTACCCGTCCAACACTCTAAACATTTTTTTTGCAAGAACGACATGAAAAAATGGACAGCTATGCCTATTTATTTCACATTAATAATAATATTAACTTTATTTTCAACTTAACGTTACAAGCTGCAGGTATCGCGATGCACATTTTTGTATCGCGATGCCGTATCGTGGCATTTCAGAATCGCGATTATCGATGCATCGGTGAATCGTTACGACCCTATTTTAGACACAAGGCGGACTAACTACATTCGGTCAGTAGAGGCCAGTATTTTTAAGAATCGTTATTTTTTCCAACGATTGTTACATGTACGTGGAACAATCGTTGGAAAACAATATAAATTTTTACTTTTCTTGAAAACGACAGCACACCAGTTGCCATGTCACAGGATGATTGAGATTGCTATTAACTTACAGTCTAGTAAGGTACATGTATTTCGTAATAATTCAGTAAAACAAATTTGGAGGATTACCAATCATGTGCACTACCTCTAATTTATTTTGTAGGTTTTTATTCGTTGTCGTTCACCTAAAAAAAGCAGTAATGTCGTCCTATTGCACTCGCAATGTATGACACCCGACCCAAAATCCTGACATAGACTGATGTTTTCAGTGTGCCTCTACATCACATTTCACATTCGAGACCCAGAAATGCAAATTTTGGAAACCCGTTTGCCAACATCAGTGGGAAAAATCTAGAGTGCCACTCTGAATGAGGGGGGGTGGGGGGAGGAGAAAAGCCGGTGTTTTTGAGTATGGAAAAGATATCTCTGTGTCCGTTACATGTCGGACTTACATGTAAACCCCCACCTTAAACAACTCGGCTCATCCCATTGGTTGGAACCTGAGCACCTAGTTACCGCAGGCAACTTCTACGATTGAGGCTCAAAGAGACATCTAAAAGGAGGATAGATTTGATGTCATGCGATAGCCGAGGACATATATACAGGATACTGATGGAAAACAAAATTGAAGCGCAGATCTGTAGACACTGAAGTATGACGTGTGACCCGAAAAATAGTGGCGGAGGCCATGGAAATGCATATTTCTGTTTCATGAACACATTGTTGTTCAGTTGAGATTTTTGGAGTTGGACTGCAAGAATTGTTGATATAGTTGTTCTCCTTTCCCCTAATTAAATTTTGACTTTCTACAATGTAATGAATGTTACTTGCAACAAATTTCACAAACCATCCTCCTCTTAATCCATTACCATATTGTTTCCCTTGTAATTTCTGTTGGACTGGGCATTCGGACTAAGGTCGGATAATGACTGCATTGGTCTGAGGAATTTGCCCATCTCTCTGCAAGGCGCATTCCATTTATCTGGGCACTCATTCTGTTCATGTGGATGAATGGTTTCAGCTGGGTCATCTCACATGGGGGGATGTCCTGCCTTCACCCTCCCAAATTTGTCACAGGAGTGATAAAAGGCTGTCAAACAAGTTTTTAAAAAATTGAATTTTCTTTTATAGAGGGCATCCCAGTATCTGTTTTCAGAGGTTAAATCTTGTCAAAGACATGTGAGGTACATGTACATGTATACTGCTTTTTTAAATGGTAAGCAGTATTCTGTGTAAAAGCAATATTCTGTGCTGAGCAATATTCCGTGCTCGGCGGCGTTCCGGGCTCGGCGGCGTTGCGTGCTCGGCGGCGTTGCGTGCTCGGCGGCGTTGCGTGCTCGGCGGCGTTGCGTGCTCGGCGGCGTTGCGTGCTCGGCGGCGTTCCGTGCTCGGCGGCGTTCCGTGCTCGGCGGCGTTCCGTGCTCTGCAGCATATTCCGTGCTCTGCAGCATATTCCGTGCGTAGCAATATTCCGTGCGTAGCAATATTCCGTGTGTAGCAATATTCTGTGCTTACATGTAGTAATATTCTGTGCTAAAAAGCTCCTTAAAATCAGGCCCAGGATACCTCTGAATCCACTAAAATGCTAAAATATCAAAACCTATGCCAAAAAAGCCTCAAGCATTGCGAATGATGCAGAAAGTCCCTATGGCACTAACGTTTTGACGCATTCAGTGAGTCATTATTAGCCAGAAGCGAGTACATGTAGCAGATGGGAATAACATGAAATCGCTTCCTCTGGAAACTCCTTCCACGGTCAAAGTTTGGTTTGGATTTTTCTCAGAGGGATGCCCTCCACTGACCCCGAGACATTTGTCAAAGATGGATGTGCACATGCTGTAGAGGGAGAATATGTAGCTGTCCAATCCCACCTTCAAAAAAATGGAATCATCCATGCTATTCTGAATCGCTTGTGTGGAAAGTTGAGCCCTTCCCCTCCCCCTCCACCTCACATTTATCAAATTTGAGCAAATACCACAACATGTATTTGAATGTCAACCCTATAGGACAATGGAATCCTCCTCATCAGTATGGAAAACCCTTGATGCCAACCACAACATATATACAGTTGAATGTGTGGCCTACATATTTTTAATGCCTTAGGGAAATGCTCTTGTCTAACCTTGCACTGAGTGTGGGTGGATAGACAATACATTGTACATTGTACATGTACATGTACCTAGCTTTCACACAGGACCCCAAAAAAGGGAAGTTGACAAGGAATCTGTGCTTTGAAAGTTGTTTTTTGCCGGGGCTAAATGTAGTTTCAGAGAACTACCAAGCAGAGAAATGTTGATGGGCCTGTAACGTTTCGTTGTTTTTTTTGCTTAAAGGGTGGCTGCAATGAAATTGTACGAACAATTTAATTTTGTGATGTATAACTCTTTTACAATATAAGAAATGTGATTAAAATGTGTTTTCTGTGTTTCTGCCCATTTTTGGTGTTTAATTTTCCCGGAATAAAGTGCCCCCCTTTCTCTATTGTTTCCGCGCCCCTAAATGCGTGACGTCATCTCGGGAACACAGAAACTCAGCAAGAACAGTTTGATCAGTGTACGTGTGGATGTATGCCGTTGTTGAGGGAACCAGCCACGCCCGATTAAACAGCTTTGGATGAAGGGACCAGGGAAAAATTTCTCGTTGCGTTAAAATCTTCAAACAGAATCTTTTGGATCTGAATCTGACAATCAAGTGTCGATTTTAGACTTGTTGATTCAGACACTTCTTCGGAACATTATTGGGGCGAGGAAGAGGAGGATCTTGGAGCTATTCCGTACATGTATGAGCCAGAAGGTGAGAGTAACAGCGAAACTACTGAAGACTCCGAATCGGACTCCCGATGCGGAACGCGTGAAAGACTTGAAAACAACGATTGCTAGGCTAAATAACACTCTCCGAGTCCAAATACGACGGTATTTCAGTTCTACTGGAAAGAGGTGAAGACTGACACCATCCTTAGTGGTGTTGCTGAATCCAGCAGCAACACAACGACACGGTATTATCGACGAAAAACATTCGCAAAACACTGAAAGCTTTCCGCGACTGCGAAAACACACGTGCATGTCAATGCAACGCACGCTCGGTTCCCGGGATGATGTCACATCGGCGTTACCACTTGATGGGCGGGGCTGACCCCCTCCCGCATTAAAAAAAAAATGTTCAAATGCTTACGCGAAGTAAAGAAATACAAACAACACACAGTTGTGTTTCAAAAACTCTATTTCATCGATATACACAATAAAAATTGCATTGCAGCCACCCTTTAAACGAGGAGCATGGTTTTGAACAGATGCACTCTTTGCATCCTAAAGCATGTTTTTGCCTTGCTCATGGACACAAGCACTGTGATCCCATGCCAGGGTTCGAACCCGCAAGGATGCTGAGACTAACGATAAACACCTGATTGGTGAACTGAATGCGGAATATCCCAAACAGTAAAACCTAAACAGAAGTTTGATATCTCAGAGTGTGGTGTCTTATTTCTACCTTGTACCGGTATTTGGCTTTAAGATATGTACATTGTACACGTACATGTTCAAATGTACCGTGCCAAGACAATGGAGTTGTGAACGCAGCTGTCAGGGATTTGGCAACCATTTGGGGGCAATGTTGTTGTCAGGTGGGTAAGGGTGAGAAAGGGTCACGTAAACTGTGAGACAAGCAGGATCTATAAATGAGGTGTGAGGAGATATACTGGATGGCAGCTTGTGCAGATTGGGACTGATCTGTGCGCCCTCGGACAGGTTTGGGAGGTATGGCAGAGGGGCCCCCTATGGGTGAACTGCTGGGCCACGTGCCACAGTTGGCCGGATGCTGAACGTGATGGATGTTCACACCTAAGGTGGCGGCCATTTTGTTGAGAAGTTGACCTCTTGGGTCAAATGCCTTGGTTGTGGTCGTGTTTTTGGGGGTGAAATGTTGGAACCTGGCTTTATGCATTATGCATGTGATTTGCATTATGGGAGACATGCTGCAGCCAGTGAATTTAAGTGAAATTTTGTCTGTGTTGTGTATGATCTGTAGAGGGCGCCACATCTTCCAATATCAAATCCATTTACATGTACAATACTGCATACCCTGCTATGCATCCATTATTTACACATGGTGCGGAATGCGAAGGTTTCATTGCTTTAACAGGAGCCAATCAGAAGTGCCATATTCGTACTATCTAGACTTTGAATCAACTGTGTTCCAAATTTAAAACCAACAAAATCAGGGACATAGACGCGGTAGTTGCAACACAGCCACAGTAATAGCCAATGAAAAGTATCATATTCAAACAGGTTACCGGTCCCCTTATGTCTTGGGGGTGAGAACCAGTCTGTTCTCATTCGTGCAGTCACTCTTTGCAATCTCGCCAGTAGAGGGCTTTGGTGTCCATGGAAACGATACCGCTGATGATCTTCTTGAAGGGCAGCCAGCTACACGGGGTACCAGCCAGAACTTAACATCCAAACATTGGGGAATATCGAAGAAAGAGAAAGGGTGAATTACAAACGGGGGACAGATTTCAGCACGGCAGTGTCAGAATTTTGAAAATGTAGATGTACACACTGCCAAAAATAGATTTCTTAAAATGAGAAAATTGTCTTTAGATTTAGACAAATGTTCTTGTTTCACTCCCTGGAAGAGGGAGTGAAACAAGATATTTTAGAAAATCATTTTGGCATACAGGTTTTAACAGAAATGGAAAAGTGCAATTTTGGGGGCACTTTTTCCACCAAAGATTATGTAAAAATAACCATTTGTTGAACCCACTTGTGTTAAATTCTGTTTTTCCTTAATTTGTACAGGGCGTTGTAAGTTGATGCATTATGCTATTCATTTAGGCAAATAACGATTGGAAATTATCAAACAGTAGTATTTGATTTAAACCACAAGAAATTGTATTCATTGTACTGATAGTACTGATATGATATTGTACAGATAGGACTGATATGATATTGTACAGATAGCCTGTTCTTTATGAATGAAATGCACAATACAATATTGTGTTGAAAATGTACAAGTTTGTTTCAACAGCCAAAGGAATATATGTCCAGAGGGAGTAAGCACAGCAATTCACACAGCAGGTCACAATCTCCTTGCCAAAGAGACTAGCGCCCTCTGCTGGTGAACCTGTGTCATGCAGATTTATTTCCAGATGTGTCAACAGAGCATTGTTGACACATTTGCTAGCCAAATAATATGACTAATCTATTATGGCGACATGAGCGTGTGTAGTAGGTACACGGACACGTCCATATTCAGATGTCAGACCATGAAACTATGAATGTATTTATTATTTTTTGGGCGGAAATTTCGGTTATTTCATAACTGAAAATTATTATTACTGTGAACATGAATTTTTACACCAGGGAACATATTTTATTAAAATTTAAGGACTACATGTATGTACATTGCTCAGGTTATTGTAATGAAAATTAAAGAACGGACTTTTTATTAACAAGCTTATTGCATTTTCACTGAATTTTTCTTCTACTTTGAGTTCAGGCTAACCGTAACTTAATTCTTAACTACAATCTGCTACACATGTACATGTATCTGAATGTACTTGTATCTATTTTTTGAGAATCTTATTGTCTAATTTTGTTAGGGGTATATATATACACTTTTATCGATAGCCAGCGTGTGGGATTTTGTGTACACAATTTTAGCGTAAACTGTCCCACAATGCAGTGTGCTGTATGGGTCATTTTATAAATTTGGGGTCCAAAAGTGTGATATTTTTGGTGTCCCCGTTACATCTGACATGTATAAGATTTTGCAATTGAGGACACATTCTTTAATGCCTTCTATCTCCAAGAGTGATTGTGTGAAGCAAAGTACCTGCCAAACAAGTAAAAAAAAATAGTGTGAAGTCAATTTAAATGATACTTGATGGGAAATTACACAGGTCTTGTGTAACAGGGACACCAAAAAATATCACACTTTTGTACCCCAAATTTATGGAATGACCCATATACTTCCCTGTACACTGCCAAAAATGATTTTCTTAATTTCTTAATATAAGAAAATATTTCTTATTTCAAGAAAAATCTTCTTGTCTCACTCCCTAGAAAACTTTTCTAGGGAGTGAGACAAGAAAAGTTGTCTTGAAATACGATAATTTTCTCATTTTAAGAAAACAATTTTTGGCAGTGTAGCTGTAGTTTACATGTAAGGATATTGTGAAGAAAAAAAATAAGGACTCTTAAAACATCGGTAAGCTTTAGTTTTTGAAAATTTTGATTTTCTTTTTTTACTAAAGCTCAGGCAAGTGACAACAGTTTGCCAAAGAGACTTAGCTGAAGACAGACAAAAAAACTGATTGAGATGTGGTGTTCATGTAACTTGGTTAACTTGGGGTTAATCCAGATTCATTATTAACTAGTCCATGTATGTGTCTTTCTTGTGTCTTTGAATTATTAAAATTACAACTTGGATTAATCAACCCAGTTATAGCAGATTAAGTAACCTGTACATGTACATGTATACATGTGTCCTTTCTTTGGCCGACTAAAAATATTGCAGTTAAAAAAGACATCCTCTTTGACTTGTTTATGTTGACTTAAATTGATCAACTTTGGTTTTTAACTCAAGATTTCAAGGTAGTCTACATCATTTACTTTTGCTGTAATGTTTTTCAGAAATAATTGGATTTGGGGGTTAGTATTTCATAGCGTGCTAGCAAATACTGCAACGCTGACCTGTTTAAAGTTTTGTGTGCATAGATGCTAGGAAAACAGACAACTAAAATTCTGTTCTAGTAGTCTGGTTCCCTGACCATACTTTAGACAAAACGGAGCAATTTATAGAGTCAGTGAATTATCAGGTCAGGGAGCTAGACTATTTCCAACGATTGTTGGCCGACAATCTTTGGAAAACGATACAAATTTTTACTTTTCTTGAAAACAGCAGCACACCAGGTGCCATGATTTTACAGGATGCTTGAGACTGCTATTTACTTACAGTCTAGTACGGTACTTAGTAATAATTTTAGTAGTTTTGCTATTTGATGTTTGCAAATGTTGTGCACTACATTTAACTGATTTTTGCCCATTCTGCGACTCATAAGGGAGCATCAAAGTTGAAGGACCGACATCAGCTCTTGTCTGTTTGCTTTTAACTTGGCTTGATCAACTATAGCCCGTTTCACACTATGCTCTTACCCGGTTAATTGCCAGGTTAACGAAAAATTTAACCCGGCAATTACCCGGGTAATGTGGAGCGTTCCAACTACAATTCTCCGAGTTAAAAATTCTCCAGGTTAACTGCCCCATAACCCCACTTAACCCGGGTAATTTCTTACCCTGTTTAGGAGGTGGGTTAACCCACCAATCTCGGGGTTGACGACAACCTTGAGATGATTCTCCGGGTTACCATCAGTAGTGTGAATGCTCGCCGGGTTTTCTTCTACCCGGGTAGGTGGGTGCGCTTCGTCGTGTTTTATCGGCCAGCTTTGCGAAGGAGACCAAATTTATTAGTACGGCCGCCGTGGCTCGTATCTCGCCTTAATAATACCTCGCCTTTTTACGTATACTTATTGAAAGGCACCAGTCTTCCGTGGATGATGCCTCGTCTTAATAAGTACATTTTACATACACTTAATGCAAGGCATCAGTCTAGACCGCACAGTTGAAGGATTACGTGTGCACGCTGCCAACGCTGATCTGATTTTTTTCAATTTGCATTGCATGCTCTCGCTCTCACTTCTATCTTTAACGACGAACCAATGGCTAGGGCAGAGGTCAAGCAATGCAAATTCTCCGGGTTACCATTCGCATGTAGTGTGAATGCGGCTACAAGTTACCTGGGTGCGCGCTGAAGCGGGTAAACAGAATTGCGGGGTTAATTTCTACCCGGGTTATGACAACTACCCGTGTAATAAATTATCCGGGTAAGTTCAGAGTAGTGTGAAACCCATATTGGATTCATTAACCCGGGGCTTAACCTGGATTAATTAATAACCGGTGCATGTCCTTTTTGTGACCTAGGGCGACACCAAAGCTCAAGGAGGGACAGACACCATAATGATTGTAAGTTTCCCATTTTTTTTTCTTTCAGTTTGTTTTGTTTTTGGTTTTGTTTCTGGGATTCATCAGACATACATAGTTTGGCCATCTTACTTGTGTCATTTATCCAATCTTGTCATTTTGCACTGCATTTAGTTCTGATCATATTCACCTAGCGTTCAAGACAAATTTAGTACTATCGTAATTAAAATTGTCTAGCTAGACTAAGACTTTTTATAGTTTATAACTGTCATATCTTCACTTCATTTTTTTCTACTCGTTTCATTTTCAAGATTTCACGCAAGTGTCATTCACTTATTCTGATTTAAGCATATTTTGTTCACTAAAAGATGACATTTGCACATGGGTTATTCCATAAATTGGGGTCCAAAAGTGTGACATTTGTTTGGGTGTGTCCCTGTTACACCTGACCTGTGTAATTTTCCATCAAGTATCATTAAGATTGACTTCACACTATTTTTTACTTGTTTGGCAGGTACTTTGCTTTACATAATCACTCATGGAGATGGCATTAACCCTAACCCCTTGGGTAACTTTACGAGAAAGTATCCTGAATCCGCCAAAATCCACCTATTTTGTCATGCACAAACAGTTGGTTTTGGTGACTGCTCAATATGGAAGGTATCCTGAATCCATCAAAATCCTGCAGTACCGCTAGGCTTACAATCCTCAATCCAGCAAAATCCCCCAGTTTTCAATATGGAGGTATCCTGAATCCGCCGAAATCCTCCTAAACGGGTGAAGGATTTTGATGGATTTATGTACGTTAGGGTTAAAGAATGTGTCCGGAATTGCAAAATCTTATGTCACTATGTAACAGGGACACAGGAAATGTCATACTTTTGGAAACCAAATTTATGGAATATGACCCATATGCACTTAACCTCTTCAGTACGGTATTTTACGGGAGACGTCGGGGTGCCGCGGCAGTTATGGCAGCCAAGCGAACCGCCACAATGTGTTTGTGCAGTCAAGCGTAACCTATACACAATAATCCAACAATGGATTGAAACTGCACAAACAGCGGCCAATGGTGTCATCCGGCCTGGCGGCACTGTTTAATCCAACAATGGATTGAAACTGCACAAACGGCGGACAATTGCGTCATCCGGCCTGGTGGCACTGGTTTTTTTGCGCATATTTGCGGCATCCGTACGCAAGGGGTTAAAATAATGCACACTCAATTTGTACATGTATGTATAGTACACGTGTACATTGTACATTGTAAAAGCAGTCGGTTGTGCTATTATTAGAATTACATGTACATGTACATGTACATGTACTGTACAGTTACATGTAGCTTGGGTCTTTTTTCACCATTTCTTGCCTATGATTCAACACACATGCTCCTTTGGCTGTGCCCCAGTCCCAATGCTAGCACTTTCCTACACTTGTTTTTACAAACTGAATACTAATGCTTATGTAGCACTTTACAAATGTCTCAAAGCACTTCACAATTAGTACCCCTGATCATCAGGCCACGAGAGCAGAACTTATGCAACAGTTTGAAATTAGTGCAGTGCAGTGTACATGTACATGTACATGTACATGTAGTTCTCTACCCTCACAGGTACCCATTTATACTTTTGGGTGGAGAGAAGTAATTGTAGTAAATTGTCTTGCCCAAGGACACAAGCACCATAATCCCAGGTAGGGTTGAAATTCATGTATCAGTAGAGGGAGGTGAGTTGATCTCACCGCAGGTGGAAGTTACCTCACCTGGGTTTATAGGTCTGAAAATTGGGATCATTTCTCTGGAATTTGTTGAAGAATTATCTGTAAGGTTGATAGGGTTGGCAATTCTAAATGTCGCCTACCCAACCACCTACAAATGTACATATGTACCTCTGATCGTAACCCTTTACCTAGAGTGGATTTTAGCCTTGTATTGGCTGATTTCAATTTAAAAAAAAAAAAAAAAGTGCACACGAGTCAGACACAGTTGGACCATGGTGCTCTGCTCATTATGATTATGAGTTTGTGGCACATGGGCATTTTTTTATATGAATGACCAAACATTTACAAATGAACTTTTTAAATGTGTAAAAAGAGGAGGGGTTATTTGTCGGTCTTTTATGGTTGAAAGCTATTTTGGCAGGAAAAATTTTGCCATTTTGAGGAAAAAAAGGCAGCAACCATATTGAAAAATTAATACAGTGAGCTTGTTGGTATTTTGAACAAAGGCCTCTTTGTTTAAACTGGTTGCTGAAGGTGTTCAAAAGATTGTTATCAGTTGATATTTCGTCTTCATTGTAATCATGTGAAAGCAAATGAATCACATTTATAAGGTAAACTTTATCAAAATAGCCATTCTCTAGAAGTAGAAATTTCTTAGCCGAAAAAATATGACAACACTTTTATGCTATAGCCAGACTATAATACATTTATATGTGATGTGATCAAGCAAAATCAGTCGGAACTCGGCAATCCTTGTGGGCCAAATGTTCATAGGGATGGAAAAATAAAACTTGACTTTTTTACAAAAACAGAAGGGGGAAAAACGTTCTTCTTTTACAACTTTGTTGTGACATGTATTATACAATGTTAAGTTTGCTAAAAATGACTCAATTAACTAAAGTCCGAAGTCCTCCGTGATACGGAAAACGGACGGAATTTCACGGAAAATGAGGACAACATGGAATTCTATATAAACTGCCAAAAAATGCATGAAAACTTAAAAAGGAACCTAATAAACCGTTATCGTGATTTTTCGTAGTGTTGTATTCATTTCTTTCTTACCAAATATGCACATCGTACCGGTACTGAAGCAATTGCTGGCCAAACGCACGCACGTACAGTACGTGCTGCGACATCACTGGTAACACGGCAGTACTGCAGAGATTTGTATGTCATTGGGAACCAGCTGAGTTCGTGTCAAATGCAAATTGAAGTCTTGGTTCCAAGATGCCTTTTGCAGTGCGATTCAACATGCGACAAGCACGCTGCATGCAGCGCGTGGTATAAAGAAGGTAAATACGCCGCGCTAGGAATGACCGCAAAGAACGTCTTGAAACCTAGACTACCACATCGCCAGCATTCACAACTGCTACATGACGACCTGCTGGGCTCTCACCGCGCGCGCAGTGGTACCGGATTGGTGCACAGACAAGATGTCCGTCATGAATTATGCATCACAGAACAACATCGCATCCATTGTATGCATGTACATTGTATGCACGATATTCTGTATGCCCCGCGGCCAGCATGCAGGCTACCACGTGCGTGCGTTGACAGAGCGAAACTTCAACTTGTGTGTGATCGCGTTGTCAGTTTTTTCGGATTTAATGGCGATATTGAAGGGCACTTTAACTAAGTTGCAGTGCACATCAACATGCAACCGAAAGCCTGAAGTGAAAGGTATGTTAAAAGAAACCCGAAGAAAACGGAATATTAAATTTTAAGAAAACGGAATTTTGATTTTAGAAAACGGGAAACTTGGGACTTTACAATTAACGTACTGTAACTTTAAACTTGATTTTCTCAGTTTCCTTCTTTTTAATGTGCCGGCGTTCAAATATTTGTAACTTTTCAACCAAAGGTCGTATTCACATGGGGTTTTCACTAATATGGAGCTTGAAGTACGCTATGTATGTAAAACATACCAAAATTGACCAGGGCCTACTTCAGACTGATTTTGCTTGATCGCATCACATATAAAAACAAAAAAAAATTCTGTAAAGCCTAACCCAAATAAACACAGCAGACAAAAGCGTCTTAATTTTCAAAATTTGCATTCAGGGAAAACAAACAGGAATATCGGATCACCAGTGTCACCATTTCGACCCACTGGCGACAGCTGGTCTAGAGGTCATCGAAGGTCACACTGGGCCAAAGTTGACATAGAAGCCCGACTGTTGTATAGATATATACAAGACTTTAAATTAAAGTCGTTAAAACTGTACAGGCCTGTTTTTGTTAGGGTCAGTGAACTTCATCAAAACTTAAAAGTTGTTGGAGAGTAAAGTTGAGTTGCACTGTTGATGCCTCTTGCTAATTTTTGTTGCTGGGAAAAAAAAAATCTGTACAAATTACGAAAATTGTTTCTTCACAAATCTTCCTTCTCGAATCTCAAACATGATTTCTAGAAATTGTGATAAGTTACAATGTAAGTGGCCTTTTTCTGAAAAGAATGTTCAATTAATAATTTCATTAAACTGCTGAGCACGGACAAATTTTGCTTAGCAAAAATAGGTTACCAGCCAAAATTACCTGTGTACATTGCCTGTCACTGGTACTTGGCTGATTTCTGCTCAGCAGCTTGTATGAACTTTGACCCTGGTTGCTTTCATTTCACATTAACCTTTTGGAAACCTTCAGGGGTCAGTGGGAGACTTTGAGACACTGGTGGCAGCAGACATACTGGATATGTTTTTGCTAATTCTGAGCATGCGCACATAGTTCTGAGCATGCGCACATAGTTCTGAGCGTGTGCATTATGTAGTTCTGAGCATGGGCGTGTAGTTCTGAGCACGTGCTCGTAGTTCTGAGCACGCGCTCGTAGTTCTGAGCGTGTGCATCATGTAGTTCTGAGCATGCGCGTGTCTGGTTCTGAGCATGCGCGTGTATAGTTCTGAGCATGCGCGTGTATAGTTCTGAGCATGCGCGTGTATAGTTCTGAGCATGCGCGTGTATAGTTCTGAGCATGGACGTGTGGTTCTGAGCATGCCGCATAGTTCTGAGTATGCGCACGACCGCTGAGAACATTGGAAAAGGACCGGTAAGTCTGCTGCCACTAGCGTCACAGTCTCCCATTGATCCTTGAACACTTCCGAAAGGTTCTGTGGAATGAAAGCCACCAGGGTCAAAGTTTAAGGAGCTGCTGACCAGAAAATAATGCTGAGCACAAATCAGCGGAGTACCAGTCACAATCAATACACATGACATGGTACATGTATTTTGGCTGGTAACCCGTTTTTGCTAAGCAAGTCTTTTCTGGGATTAGCAAAATTTGGCGTTCAGCAGCTCCATGAATTCGGCCCCTGGTAGCACACTTTTACTGGTTACCAGCCAAAATACACACTATGCAAGCATGTTTGGTTGGTGGCCCGCTGTGCACTGTGTGGCTTACCATGCATACGTACATGTATACATGCCTGGAAGCAAGTTTCTCAATGCAAGATTTTCCCAGATTTCCCGAACTCGTCGCTGTCAAAAGTCTTTAGGGAAAATCGCTCGCTAATTGAAGTAGAGCGTTCTTGATCAACCTACTGTCTTACGCCTGGTGAGCACGATTACCGGCACAGCGGGTTAAAAATGACATCTACCAGGGATGCAGTTGAACCTTTCTATACCATGCAGGGTAGTCATGTACAGTTATGCCCCAAATTATTCATACCCATGCCAAATTCGGGGTATTGTGAATCATAAGTTATTTATTATTTCTACTTTTATAAATGATGTGAAACCAAAATATATGTAGATTTGTACATGCCAACTAAAAGTCATTAAGTAAAGCTTAATTTCCACCAATCCAGCTTTTTTTATGAGAGAAAAGCAAACAACCAGATTTTTCATAGGGTATGAATAATTTGGGGCATAACCATACATCGTCACAGTTTTCACGAAAGAGACAAATTTAGTGTACTGAGGAAATAGGGAATTTGTCTCTTCATGAAAACTGTGATGACATGTCTGATATATATGATACATGAACGTCATTCATACGTACATGTACACGTATGGGCGCTTACAAACATGTCGAATGAGGGTCATTCCATAAATTTAGGGGTCCAAAAGTGTGACCTTTTTTGGTGTCCCTGTTACATCTGACCTATGTAATTTCTCATCAAATATCATTAAAACTATTTTTTTACTTGTTTGGCAGGTACTTTGCTTTTATAGCCCACTCTTAGAGATGGAAGGCAATAAAGAATGTGTCCGGAATTGCAAAATCTTATACTTGTCACTGTGTAACAGGGACACCAAAATTGGACCCCTAATTTATAGAATGACACATGTATGCAGTCTGTATATAGTCAACTAATGTGCACATGTACCCTGTACAGTACATGTACATGTACAATGTACTGTAATATGTGTTACTATTTAGACACATTACATAGTGTGGGTTTACGTTTATTGTAAGAATTTGAAATCTGTGAAATGACTATTAGCCCTGTCCGCACTGGACTTTTTTGGTAAAACTTACCGAGATGATGGGTACTTTTCCCATTTTAAGTCCAGTGCGGACAGCCTAGGACGTTTTCCTCTCAGTTACTTTTCCTGAGTCCAGCGGTTACTTCTACCGGGCAACTGCTGCCCAGGAAAACTGACCAGGTAACTTGTCCCGAGACGATAAGTCCAGTGCGGACAGTGCGAGTCGGTAAAAGCGGCTCAGGAAAGCGTACATCCGGACCGATCGCAAGGTCATGCTTCACAGGGAAACCACGCATGCGCTTTGCATTGTTTCACCGCGGTGCGGTGCATATGTGGCAAAATTCCAAATTCCAGTGCGTTGTTCCTCTTTTGGTCGCAATCATGGCAGATATTATTATTGACAAAGTCGGAAGTTTGATTGGTGCTAAAGACGCCTGCGTGTGCACATCAGCCGGAAAAATGAAAAGGCACGCGTGATTTGGGTCAATCACGTCAATGTAGAAAGGTCACGGAAAGCGCCCTCATGAGTCGTTATATTGACAGCTCAGTTACTTCTACCACAGTCTCGGTAAAAGAAATTCCTGTGTCGAAAGTCCAAGTGCGGACAGTGGTCACATTTGACTATTTTTCATTTTACCATCGTCTCGGTAAAACCTTCAAAAAACAAAAGTCCAGTGCGGACACAGCTTTACATGTTTACAAAATGGCAAAAGTAAGTTGTCTATCACTAGAAATTCTTCTCTCATTCACTCTGTTGATTTACTGCTCTGGATTGAGCTACAAGTAACGAATGGCCCTCAAAGACTTGCATTGTTCCAATATTGTGCTTATAAAATCTGGATCCATTTCCTAAATTGTTTAGTCCTGCATGAATTTATTCATGAGTTGGGCCATGTGGGTGGCCCCTGCACATGTATTTGTTTTGCCTTGCTTTCAGCAGTGCATTGGCAGGAGAGCCTGTGTGGTGTGCAATGAAGAGCCCTGTATTCGTTACCGGAATTCCTGGACATTTTGTCCAAGTTGGTGTTTGCCTGGCCTTCAAGTTTGACATGTGGTCAGAACACTCTTGGCATTGTGGAGATAAATGATGGAGACTGGATGTCTGATTTTCCAGAAATGAACACACTGTGCTGCCTTGATCATTGAATCAACAGGAAGATGCTTTTGGAAATGTTTGAATTCTCCAAACTGTAATTTGGAATGAGGTTTGGAGAAAGTGATTGCTGTGAACAGTCTCTATTATTGGATAGACTTAGGAGATGGTTTGTGAGATGCTTGAATTCTCCAAAGTATTGTTAGACCTCCGGTTTGGAAAAAGTGAAGATTGTGGCCTGCATTTTGAGGATGGAGTCATTTTGAAGATGATGCTGAAAATGCTCAAATTCTCCAAACTAAGTTTGGAGTTTTGTAATTGGAGAAAGTGATTGCTGCGAGCTACATACATGTACATGCATCTCTGTCACTGGATCAACGGGAGTTGTAATTCATAATAAGTTTGAATTGTGCATGGCGTAAATCGTTCAGAGCTTTGCAAAAATGTTTAAAATCGCTACACCCGGATTTCTGTTGTTTTTAAACCTGGATGCTGTGGATGCCATGTTTTTGAGAACGGCATTAACAGCACGTCATTGTCAAGAGGCATTTGGAAATTGCTGGCTAATGAGTGCAACGTGTGGATTCACTAAGCCCGGCTGGCCACGCCCTGTTGGTTGCTATGGACATCTCCGCCTTTCTATCAGTATCCCGTATCAGTAGGATGGAAGCAGTGTTCTGTAATGTTTCAATTTTCCAGTCTAATGGAGTCCTTCCTAGCCTTCATATGGAATGTAATCCTTCAGAGAGCTGTGGTTTTCACAGTTGGATCGGCTTACATGTTGGCTCCCAGTAGAATGGGCTAATACAATTACAACATATGGTGAATATAGCGCGTAAGCCCTTTGTCTTCTGAGCCAACCATTCGGGATGATGAGTGGCTTGTGTGTCCTTCATTCTGCGAAGTCAGTGCTGGGAGATGTTTAGCTGTTTAGATTTTGTATGGACAATTCCATAAAGATTAAGCTTGATTTGTTACTTTTCTCAATTGTGATTGGACCAATGATGCAACCTTTAGCACCGTGCAAGCCATTTTTTTTCTACATGTGTTAAATACAAAATATTTACAAGTAATTTGTTTTGCTACCAGGGGTGGTTCAACTCTAGACAGAAACTTTTGGGGGTACTTTAGTCCATAATTTTTTTATTTTTTTTTAAGAAGTGCTACCAATATTTAGAACCTAATCTTTGAAATTTGTCAAATTTGTTTTGAAAAATCTTTTTTGAAGTAGTTTAAAGCATCCTTGAAAATTGAAAAAAAAAAGAAAAAAAAGGGGTGGGGGTGTGGGTGTGGGACCACTCACATTATTTAGCCTGCAGGCCCCCTGACCCCTAGAGTCACGCATTTAGCTGCTTGCCAAACGTACATACTGTACATGTAAAAACCGTGTGTCTGTTTTGGGAATTTAACTCTTTCCGAGTTTCCACGGATATATACAATGTACATACCTTGAACATGTTTTTATTAACAATTTGTAAGCACGTCCTGTGATCGGAAACCGCACATATTGATTTGAACAAACACAGGCATTGAACTCCTTCACAATGAGAGCTGAACGTCTCTATTATCAGCCGATCAATCTGCGTGAAAGGTTTTCAGTCAGCGTTCTGATGGCCCATTGTCTGCCAACCTTGGGAAATCATCCGTAACCCCAGGCATCTGGTAAATGGTGGAAGGGGCCATTGTGTTACACCAATTACGATCGCTGAAGTTCAATGTCTCTTCGGTTTTTTGTTATCTGTACTTCGGGGATTGTAATCTGTCAAAATAGACAGGAAGTTGCTTTGAACCCTTGCGCTTGGGAAGAATCTTGAATGTGTGCTCTCTTAGGCTAGATGGAATATACGCATGTTTAGCCTCATAGGTAATCTTTTATTTTTTAGAGGCGGCTAGGGCTGTTCATTTTCGTAAATTTTGTATTCGATTATTCGAAACTGTGTTTGACCGAATATTTGAATATTCGATACTCGCCGATCAAGTTTTTCATGCGTCAGCTGCAACTGCATGCCGCCCCGGTAAAAAGTTGTACGCAAAAGCACGGTGGTGTTTTACGTGCGGCGATCGATATTTCGGACCGCCCAATCGACTTTTACCTGTGCCTGTTGTCTCAAGATCGTTACGGGTACATGTAACGTTCTGATAACAAGAAACCAAACTAAAGCCTGCCTTTTTGCAGTAATTATTTTATAAGTGTCAAGGGTTTTACCAACGGGAACAATTAACCTCCCTCCGCAAAAAGAAACAGTCGACAAAAAGTCGCATTTGACAGACACTGCTAAGCACCGTAACTTTTCTATTAAAATAGCATCTGTACATTTTTTCGAATATTCGAACCGTTAAAAAGGTATTCGGTATATTCGGTTGACGATCGAATATTCGGTATATTCGGGACAGCCCTAGAGGCGGCATGCTGTTTATTGTTTTTAATTTTTAATTCCTCCAAACAACTCCATTCAAAATGTCAGGAGTCGATCTATCGGATGTTTTACATTGATTTGGTAGATTCACGGGTCTACAAAATATACCATGTGCCCCAGCCCCTGACGTTTCATATTCACTCATTAAATCCATTTGGAAAGGTGCCTTCCAGTTTAAAAAAATTGCAGGACCCTCATGCTAAACATGTTTGGTTTGGGTTTTGTCCACAATAAGTGTTATTGCATTGTCTGTAACATACTGGATCTTTAACCAATCTTAAAGGTAGTATACATCATTTGCAAACATCAAAAAACAATTACGGAATTACGCCCTATTACGAAATACCGTACTAGACTGTAAGTAAATAGCAGTCTCGAGCATCCTGTAAAATCATTGCATCTGGTGTGCTGTCGTTTTCAAGAAAAGTGGAAATTTATATCCTTTTATAACGAATGTCGGCCGAGAATCGGTGGTAATAGTCTAGTTCCCCGACTGATAATTCCCGGACTCTATAAATTGTTACGTTTTGTCTAAAGTGTGGTCAGGGAACCAGACTACTAGAACAGAATTTATTTCTCTGTTTTCCCAGCAATTATGCACACAGTACATTAAACAGGTCAGTGTTTCAGTATTTGCTAGCACGACGCTATAAAATACTAACCCCCAAATTTATTTATTTCTGAAAATTACAGCAAAAGCAAATGATGTACACATTGTAACTACCTTTAAGTCTGCAGGCTTAGACATTTTTCAAAACCTTTTCTTCGGCTTTGTCTCCGACTTCTGAATATCTGACTAAGCAAACAAAGTGACAATATTCAAAGGTTTGCTTTCATAATCAACCGAATGAATGTTCCTGAAGCAGAACATGCACCAAAACTCAGCTACAGTTCCTGAAGTTGGGATCTAATATCCCCTAAGACGAAGCAAAGGTTTTAAAAAACCATACATGTACTTTCTCCTTTTTTCTATCACAAACTTTACTCGACTTCCACACATTTTTACTGTTTACTAGTAACAGTTAGGTTTTCCCATACAATTAAATAGCAATGGCCCCAACCCAAGCATTAACTCTAACATCCTAGGCATTCATTTGGGGTGAAGACCTGTGTACTACGAAATACTACTATATTCTATAGCACTGAGTCTCTCTGTCTTTGATGATTGAGTGACAGCAGTCAAGATACTTGCAACTGCAGAGTACTACTTCTATGTAACACATTTACATGTACATGTAGTTACTTGGTAAATTATATTTGTGTCAATGAACTGGATGGCTAAAGCCCTGTCCGCAGGAAAGCGTACATCCGGCCCGAGGGCAAGGTCATGCTTCACAGGTAAACCACGCATGCGCTTTACATTGTTTCACCGCGGTGCGGTGCACGTGGCAAGTTTCCAAATTCCAGTGCGTTGTTCCTCTTTTGGTCGCAATCATGATAGATTTTATTATTGATAACAAAGTCGGAAGTTTGATTGGTGCTAAAGACGTAGGCCTGCGTGTACACATCGGCCGGAAAAATGAAAAGGCAGGCGTGATTTTGGCCGGGGATTTGGGTCAATCGCGTCAATGTAGTATGTAGAAAGGTCACGCAAAGCGCCCTCATGAGTCGGTATATTGACAGCTCGGTTACTTCTCCCAGGGTCTCGGTAAAATTTTCCCGTGTCGAAAGTCCAAGTGCGGACAGTGGTCACATTTGACCATTTTTTATTTTACCATCGTCTCAGTAAAATCTTCCCCAAAAGAAGTCCAGTGCGGACACAGCTTAAGATAGAAAATTGTATCATCTCTGAAAACCAGTAGTTCATGCTTTGTTTCCGCCTTAGATGAAAACAGACATATTGCCTCCAACCCCAGCAACAAACGGAAGTACATGTACTACATATTACTACGTACTTTATTTGGGGTGAAGTATCAAATACTAAAAATTACTACAAGCATTGTACACAAATAGGTAAGAGTACTGCATACTACAGTTTACTACTGGTAGTATTTTGTAGCTTTATGTGAGGTTAGGGTTAATGGATGGTAAAGCCTTAACAAGCATACAATTCTGTTTTCAAGTTCTCAAATATTCTTCATTTTGTCCAAGAAAGTGTTGAAATGCAGTTACTTTTAAAACCCTAACTCCCTAGGAGGTGTGAAAAATCGTATTGAAATTGGAGGATTCAGGACTGTTAGGGTTAATTAATGGAGAGGATGCTCATTTAGTCGGAGTGAAACACCAAAAAAAATATTCTAGAAGTGACAAATCAAAACTTGCAGGCTTGTATTCCTTCGGCCCATTTGTCATTTGCCCATCCCTCCAGGCTGTGTTTTTTTTTTCTGGAGTTTTGGGTTGGTTTGGTAAAAGGGATCACCCAAGATTGCAAAGCTTACCTTACACTTTGAAGCGTCTGTAAGGGCAGGGTTATCTGAGGTCACAGGGTTGGCCCACAGCTTAACTGAACTGAGTTTGATAAGGTTTTTTTTTAATAGTTTTTTTGGATAGTTTGTTGTGTCAGAATTGGTTTTCCCATCCCCAGAGAAGAGCTCTTTCACTTCACTATTTGTCAAATTATTATACATGTACAATATTAGGACAAGTGATTTTCAGTGACAGTTAACGGAATACTTCTTTCTGTTGAAAATGGAATTTGGCTTGAGAATTTGTAATTACAGACGAGTTTAAACGGGAGGGGGATAAAGAAATATTTTCTTTTCACAAGGTACACGTACAGCAGAATCAGTTAAAACTTATTTCTGTGCCAAAATATGGAAAGAATTCTACGCCAAGTGTGGTTTGGTATTTATCTAGACTTTTATGAAGGAATCTGCTTCTCGATCTGAATTTCATTTTCAACGGAGCAGTTCCGTTAACTCACTGAAAATCACTTGTCCTAATATTGTAGGGGTATGATTAATTTGACAACTAACCAGCAGTGAAGTGAAAATGGAGCACTTCTCTAGAAAAGCAATTCGGACACAAGTATCCACACAATCTTGTCAAACTCAATTCAGTTCGGCAGTGGTCCAACAAATCCTTTAACTCAATGTTCTTATGTGGAGCACCTGTTATTTTTGAATTTCGACTCGAGAGGGCGCTGTTATCATCGTTGTAGAGCCAAAATGCTAAGTCATAATTGCAACCATACTTTTAGTGCTTTCAATAATAGCTTCCCGTTCACCTGGTGTATTTAATTTCCACGGGTCATTATTTGCACACAAATCTATTGCGACTGATGCATCTGTCCCCCCACCAGTAAATTGTATTTTTTGAATTGTGCCGTAAAGTTAACGGTGGGAACGAAAAGCAGATGTGGGGAGTTTTCAGGTCAGTACTGCAACAACTTGTGTACAAGTCTCCACACCATGCAACAGTCTAGTCTTTAACAATCTGCAATGAGTTTATTTCGCGGTCTTGACGTGCGGAATTCACTCCGTCTTGTGCCACTTCATCAAGGCAGGATGTGTAGGATATGTTTGGTCGTCGCTGTAAATCCCTCGGCGTAATCGTTTCAAGTCGGCCTGCTGGATGATGCATGGGTGAAGGAAGGGTTGTTTTGATTTTTTTTTAAAGTGCAGTCGCTCAGAAAGCAAGTAATTGATTCCATCAGAAGGACAGGCCGTTTTGGACTGGATGCAGTATTTTTGGCTGGTCAGGGCTTTGAAAATTGAAGTCGGCCAATTTAGAGTTTGGTTCTCTCCGACAAGGGCTGTGTAAATTTAATTGTAATGACATGGAATGTAGTTTTTTCATTCCTGAAAACAGGTGCTGGTTACCGGGGATTATTTACATTTGGATTGATGGATTGAGATGCGGACAACCGGGGAGTTCTTAACCTCAGCATATCCATTAGTCTTGGCCTTCAAACTGTGATAAATTATCATTGCTTGTAAAAGTCCTTGAGAGTAAAATCTGTGTTTCTGCCCCCAAAAGGTTTCCAAATTTGTGAAGTTTTTGAATGTGGCAACGCTGGTATTTTGAGAGGATTGGTGTTTGGAGTATCGCAAATCTTGTCTGCTCAAAAAACAACAATCTTTCAGTGTATGTTTTTTTTAGGTTTTTTACCATTTGGAATGCTGACTTTGTCAAATTTATATGTGTACTCACTGAGGTATTTAAATGGAATTTGAACCCCAAAACTATTTAAGCAGGATTTTTGTAATACACACTACAAATAACAGACGTTTAAATTTGATCATAAAGAAAACTTTGTGGTGGGTCCTCTTAATAGATTTGTTTAAAATCTACTGCAGCACTTAGTTTCTTGTTTTAGTAAAAGACTATTCATAAATCATGAATCAACTTGAAAATTACAATAATGTAAAGTTGGAGAGCTTTCAGTGTAGGCCAAACTACGAATTGGGAAAACTTGAAACTTGCAACCTCTAAATCGAAAAGAATCCAACAAAATACATGTATGTGAACTAAGCCTACTGAATCGAACAGAATCCATCAGCTATCCCAAAAGTCTTTTGTTTACTGCCCAGGTCAACGAGGCTAACTGAAATTGTTGGATTCGGCAGGATTAAAATGGATTTGAAATCCCATTTTGTTGGAAAATTGGCAGTCACAAACAAAACATGAAAATTCCTTGAAAACTTTGAAAAATTCTGGAAATTCCCAAATTCAGAAACGTTATGGAATTTGGAAATTTTCTTTTGTTTTAGATCTTTGTCGGTAAAAAAAAAAAATGGAAAACTAGAAACTGGTGTTTGTGTACAAACACAGGGCTGTTTCGGGTGTTTTTGTTTTTTTTGTGGGAGTATGATTCTAATTCTTGATGAGATATCAATGGTAGATGAAACAAAATCTTGTTTTACATTCAAGCAATTACGTATCCTTAATCATAATTGTTTTGGAAATGTGAGCATACTTGCAGTTTGTGACCATGATGATGTCATTGTGATGTCACACATTTTGCACATTCATATGTAAGTACCTATCACCTAACAAATGTATTACAAATTGTTTTTTGAAATTAGCATGTAGGTTTGATGAGATATGGCTTTGGGGTTTAAAAACTTAAAAATTACTAGAAAATCGTATAATGATGTCATCATGACGTCATGTAATTTTTGTCAATAACGCCTGCTAGCATACCTACATATCACGTTTCAATTTCATTGGACTTGTAATTCTGTAGATATATGGCTTCGAAGAATCCACCTTTAAGATGACGTCACGTGACATGTGATGACATCATCATAATGTCATGTCAATTTTCATCTATAAACTTGCAGACGTACCTAGATATTACATTTCAACTTAATCGAACTTGTACTTTTGTTTATATGTGGCTTCAAAAACTGCCCCTTTAAGATGACGTCAGGTGACGTGTGATGAAGTCATCATAACGTCATGTCAATTTTCATCTATAAACCTGCTGGCCTACTTAGATATTACATTTCAACTTAATCGAGCTTGTACTTTTGTAGATATGGCTTCAAAAACTGCCCCTTTAAGATGACGTCACGTGACATGTGATGACATCATGATAATGTCATGTCAATTTTCAGCTATAAACCTACTGGGCTACCTAGATATTACTTTTCAACTTAATCGAACTTGTAATTTTGTTTATATATGGCTTCAAAAACTGCCCCTTTAAGATGACGTGACGTGACATGTGATGACGTCATCATAACGTCAATTCAATTTTTATCTAAAAACCTACTGGGCTACCTAGATATTACTTTTGAACTTAATCGGACTTGTGCTTTTGTAGACATATGGCTTCAAAAACTGCCCCTTTAAGATGACGTCACGTGACATGTGATGACATCAATTATGATAATGTCATGTCAATTTTCAGCTATAAACCTACTGGGCTACCTAGATATTACTTTCAACTTAATCGAATTTGTACTTTTGTAGATATATGGCTTCAAAAACTGCCCCTTTAAGATGACGTCACGTGGCATGTCATGACGTCATCAAGAGGTAAAAGTTCGGCACACATTGTGAGCAGTTAGTCTAAGTGTCTGCCAAGTTTAAAAGTACCCAAAGTGCCGGTAAGAAAGAAAACGTGTACAAATGCTATAGGCAATAATCTAGCGAGTGCCCCTTTAAGATGACACCACGTGACATGTTATGACTTGATCATAACGTCATGTCAATTTTCATCTATAACACCAGGTGGCATACCTTACGTTCCAACTGAATCGGACTTGTACTTTTGTAGATATATGGCTTCGAAAAATGCCCCTTTAAGATGACGTCACGTGACATGTGATGACGTCATCAGGACGTAAAAGTTCGGCACACATTGTGAGCAGTTGGGGTAAGTGTCTGCCAAGTTTAAAAGTAGCCAATGTGGCCGGTAAGAAAGTAAACGTTTACAAATGCTATGGGCAATATTCTATCGACTTGAAAAAAGAATTTTTTTATGACGTCATCATGACGTCACACAATTTTCGCTTTTTAGGGCATATCTTTGAGACATACCAAAGCTATAACAAAAAGAATTTTGAAAATATCTTGTTTTGTTCGCTAGATATAGTGAAAAGAATGTTACGATTATAAAACTTCAAGAATTCAGCGACTTGAAAAAAGACTACAAATCAACCCTTTTTATAAACAGCATGCACATTTAAGCCATGGTTATCAGCCCTTCCCAGAATTCCTTTGTGTTATATTGAATTTGGTCTACATTTTGAAATGGCTCCTATTTCTTACTTGAGTGAGCCACGATCACGAAATTTTGGAATTAGGTACAGGAAAATTCAATGTATACATTTTTGTAATCAGATTGACCCTTACATGCGTTTAAAAAAAAAAATATTGCTGATGACGTCATCATGACGTCACACAATTTTCGCCATTTAGGGCATATCTTTGAGACATACCAAAGCCGTAACAAAAATAATTTTGAAAATATCTTGTTTTGTTCGCTAGATATATTGAAAAGAATGTTACGATTTTAAAACTTCAAAAATTCAGCGACTTGAAAAAAGACTAGAAATCAACCCTTTTATAAACAGCAAGCTCATAATAGCCATGGTTATCAGCCCGTCCCAGAATTCCTTTGTGTTATATTGAATTTGGTCTAAATTTTGAAATGGCTGTTATTTCTTACTTGAGTGAGCCACGATCATGAAATTTTGGAATTGGGTACAGGAAAATTCAATATATACATTTTTGTAATCGGATTGACCCTTACATGCGTTAACAAAAAAACACATTTTTGATGACGTCATCATGACGTCACACAGTTTTCGCTTTTTAAGGCATATCTTTGAGACATACCAAAGCTATAAGAAAAAGAATTTTGAAAATATCTTGTTTTGTTCGCTAGATATAATTTAATGAATGTTACGATTTTCAAAATTCAAAAATTCATAAAAAATCACGTGATGACGTCATCATGACGTAAAAGTTCGGCATACATTCTGAGCAGTTGGTCTAAGTGTCTGTTAAGTTTAAAGGCAATCGGCTGCATAAAAGTAGCCAAAGTCCCTGGCAGAAAGAAATCGTGTACAAACGCTATGGGCAAAAGTCTGAAAAAGAAAAAAAAAAAAAAACTAGAGGCAAGTGTTTGTGGACAAACACAGGGCTGTTTCTAATTTTTTTATTGTTAGTTTGGATGTCAAATGTGTATGCAATATTTAAAGTTGTTTGTTAGTTAACAATGACGGAGGGATGAAGATGTTGTTATTGGATGTGTGAAGGATTGGTTTAAAAAAGGAATCGTGTACAAATGCTATGGGAAATAGCCTAGCGAATGCCCCTTTAAGATGACATCACATAACATGTAATGACTTCATCATAACGTCATGTCAATTTTCATCTATGACACCGGGTGGCATACCTAAATAGTGTGTTTCAACTGAATCGGACTTGTACATTTGTAGATATATGGCTTCGAAAAATGCCCCTTTAAGATGACGTCACGTGACATGTAATGACGTCATCATGACGTAAAAGTTAGGCACACATTCTGAGCAGTTGGGGTAAGTGTCTGCCAAGTTTAAAAGTAGCCAAACTGGCCGGTAAGAAAGAAAACGTTTACAAATGCTATGGGCAATAATCTAGCGAATGCCCCTTTAAGATGACACCACGTGACATGTTATGACTTGATCATAATGTCATGTCAATGTTCATCTATAACACCCGGTGGCATACCTAGATATTACGTTCCAACTTAATCGGACTTGTACTTTTGTAGATATATGGCTTCGAAAAATGCCCCTTTAAGATGACGTCACGTGACATGTGATGACGTCTCATGACGTAAAAGTTCGGCACACATTGTGAGCAGTTGGTGTAAGTGTCTGCCAAGTTTAAAAGTAGCCAAAGTGGCCGGTAAGAAAGAAAACGTTTACAAATGCTATGTGCAATATTCTAGCGACTTGAAAAAAGAATTTTTTTCATGACGTCATCATGACGTCACACAATTTGCGCTTTTTAGGGCATATCTTTGAGACATACCAAAGCTATAACAAAAAGAATTTTGAAAATATCTTGTTTTGTTCGCTAGATATATTGAAAAGAATGTTACGATTCTAAAACTTCAAAAATTTAGCGACTTGAAAAAAGACTAGAAATCAACCCGTTTTATAAACAGCAAGCACATAATACCCATGGTTATCAGCCCTTCCCAGAATTCCTTTGTGTTATATTGAATTTGGTCTAAATTTTGAAATGGCTCCTATTTCACACTTGAGTGAGCCACGATCATGAAATTTTGGAATTAGGTACAGGAAAATTCAACGAATACATTTTTGTAATCGGATTGACCCTTACATGCGTTTAAAAAAAAAAGATTTGTTGATGACGTCATCATGACGTCACACAATTTTCGCCTTTTAGGGCATATCTTTGAGACATACCAAAGCTATAACAAAAAGAATTTTGAAAATATCTTGTTTTGTTCGCTAGATATATTGAAAAGAATGTTACGATTTTAATACTTCAAAAATTCAGCGACTTGAAAAAAGACTAGAAATCAACCCCTTTTATAAACATCAAGCACATAATAGCCATGGTTATCAGCCCGTCCCAGAATTCCTTTGTGTTATATTGAATTTGGTCAAAATTTTGAAATGGCTGTTATTTCTTACTTGAGTGAGCCACGATCATGAAATTTTGGAATTGGGTACAGCAAAATTCAATATATACATTTTTGTAATCAGATTGACCCTTACATGCGTAAAAAAAAAAAAGCATTTTTGATGACGTCATCATGACGTCACACAATTTTCGCTTTTTAAGGCATATCTTTGAGACATACCAAAGCTATAAGAAAAAGAATTTTGAAAATATCTTGTTTTGTTCGCTAGATATAATTTAATGAATGTTACGATTTTCAAAATTCAAAAATTCATAAAAAATCACGTGATGACGTCACCATGACGTAAAAGATCGGCATGCATCCTGAGCAGTTGGTCTAAGTGTCTGTTAAGTTTAAAGGCAATCGGCTGCATAAAAGTAGCCAAAGTGCCTGGCAGAACGAAAACGTGTACAAAGTCTATGGGCAAAAAGTCTGAAAAAGAAAAAAAAAAAAAAACTAGACATCTGGTACAGTGTTTGTGGACAAACACAGGGCTGTTTTGTTTTTTTGTGTAAAATTGTGATGAAAATGAAATTTCAAAAATTGCAAAAATCATACAAAAAATTGACGATGACGTCATCATGACATCATTTCAGATTTTGCATGCTAGTGACAGTATCTACCTACCCACCAATTTTCATGACGATCAGACCTATCCTTATATGTGTTTTTAAAAAGCACATTTTTGATGTCATCATGACGTCACACATTTTTTTTTCCTTTTTAGGGCATATCTTTGAGACCTACCAAAGCTATAACAAAAAGAATTTTGAAACTATCTTGTTTTGTTTGCTAAATATACTTAAAAGAATGTTACGATTTCAAAATTTCAAAAATTCATAACAAATCACGTGATGACGTCATCATGACGTCACTTTGGATTTTGCATTCTAGTGCCAGTATCTACCTACCCACCAATTTTCATGACGATCGGACCTATCCTTATATGTGTTTTAAAAAAGGACATTTTTGATGATGTCATCATGACGTCACACAATTTTTACTTTTTAGGGCATATCTTTGAGACATACCAAAGCTATAACAAAAAGAATTTTGAAAATATCTTGTTTTGTTCGCTAGATAGATTGAAAAGAATTTTACGATTTTGAAATTTCAAAAATTCATTAAAAATCACGTGATGACGTCATCATTACGCAAATGTTCGGCATACATTCTGAGCAGTTGGTCTAAGTGTCTGCCAAGTTTAAAGCCAATCGGCAACATAAAAGTAGCCAAAGTGCCAGTAAGAAAGAAAACGTGTACAAATGCTATGGGCATTTGGCTGAAAAAGAAGAAAAAAAAAAAATAGACATCTGGTGCAGTGTTTGTGGACAAACACAGGGCTGTTTTGTTTTTTTGTGTAAAATTGTGATTAAAATGAAATTTCAAAAATTTCAAAAATCATAAAAAAAATTGACGATGACGTCATCATGACATCATTTCAGATTTTGCATGCTAGTGACAGTATCTACCTACCCACTACTTTTCATGACGATCGGACCTATCCTTATATGTGTTTTAAAAAAGCACATTTTTGATGACGTCATCATGACGTCATACATTTTTTTCCCTTTTAGGGCATTTCTTTGAGACCTACCAAAGCTATAACAAAAAGAATTTTGAAACTATCTTGTTTTGTTTGCGAGATATATTTAAAAGAATGTTACGATTTCAAAATTTCAAAAATTCATAACAAATCACGTGATGACGTCATCATGACGTCACTTCGGCTTCTGCATCCTAGTGACAGTATCTACCTACCCACCAATTTTCATGACGATCGGACCTATCCTTATATGTGTTTTAAAAAAGCACATTTTTGATGATGTCATCATGACGTCACACATTTTCTCCCTTTTAGGGCATATCTTTGAGACATACCAAAGCTATAACAAAACGAATTTTGAAAATATCTTGTTTTGTTCGCTAGATATATTGAAAAGAATGTTACGATATTAAAATTTTGAAAAATTCATAAAAAATCACGTGATGACGTCATCATGACGTCACTTTGGATTCAGCATCCTAGTGACAGTATCTACATACCCACCAATTTTCATGACGATCGGACCTATCCTTATATGTGTTTTTAAAAAGCACATTTTTGATGATGTCATCATGACGTCACACATTTTCTCCCTTTCAGGGCATATCTTTGAGACATACCAAAGCTATAACAAAAAGAATTTTGAAAATATCTTGTTTTGTTCGCTAGATATATTAAAAAGAATTTTACGATTTTGAAATTTCAAAAATTCATAAAAAATCACGTGATGACGTCATCATGACGTAAATGTTCGGCATACATTCTGAGCAGTTGGTCTAAGTGTCTGCCAAGTTTAAAGCCAATCGGCACCATAAAAGTAGCCAAAGTGCCAGTAAGAAAGAAACGTGTACAAATGCTATGGGCATTTGGCTGAAAAAGAAGAAAAAAAAAAAAAACTAGACATCTGGTACAGTGTTTGTGGACAAACACAGGGCTGTTTTGTTTTTTTGTGTAAAATTGTGATTAAAATGAAATTTCAAAAATTTCAAAAATCATAAAACAAATAGACGATGACGTCATCATGACATCATTTCAGATTTTGCATGCTAGTGACAGTATCTACCTACCCACTACTTTTCATGACGATCGGACCTATCCTTATATGTGTTTTAAAAAAGCACATTTTTGATGACGTCATCATGACGTCACACATTTTTTTCCCTTTTAGGGCACATCTTTGAGACCTACCAAAGCTATAACAAAAAGAATTTTGAAACTATCTTGTTTTCTTTGCGAGATATATTTAAAAGAATGTTACGATTTCAAAATTTCAAAAATTCATAACAAATCACGTGATGACGTCATCATGACGTCACTTTGGATTTTGCATTCTAGTGACAGTATCTACCTACCCACCAATTTTCGTGACGATCGGACCTATCCTTATATGTGTTTTAAAAAAGCACATTTTTGATGATGTCATCATGACGTCACACATTTTCTCTATTTTAGGGCATATCTTTGAGACATACCAAAGCTATAACAAAAAGAATTTTTAAAATATCTTGTTTTGTTCGCTAGATATATTTTTAAAAAATGTTACGATTTTTAAATTTCAAAAATTCATAAAAAATCACGTGATGACGTCATCGTGACCTCATTTCAGATTTTGCATGCTAGTGACAGTATCTACCTACCCACCACTTTTCATGACGATCGGACCTATCCTTATATGTGTTTTAAAAAAGCACATTTTTGATGACGTCATCATGACATCACACATTTTTTTCCCTTTTAGTGCATATCTTTGAGACATACCAAAGCTATAACAAAAAGAATTTTGAAAATATCTTGTTTTGTTCGCTAGATATATTGAAAAGAATATTACGATTTTGAAATTTCAAAAATTCATAAAAAATCACGTGATGACGTCATCATGACGTAAATGTTCGGCATACATTCTGAGCAGTTAGTCTAAGTGTCTGCCAAGTTTAAAGCCAATCGGCAACATAAAAGTAGCCAAAGTGCCGGTAAGAAAGAAAACGTGTACAAATGCTATGGGCATTTGGCTGAAAAAGAAAAAAAAAAAAAACTAGACATGTTATGTGTTTGTCCCGTGGACAAACACAGGGCTGTTTCGTGTTTTTTTTATTGTGTTAGTTAGTCAAATGTTTATACAATAATTAACGTTATTGGATGTGTGAAGGATTGGTTTAAAGAAAGAAATCGAGTACAAATGTTATGGGGAATAGTGTAGCGAATGCCCCTTTAAAATGACATCACGTGACATGTGATCACTTCATAACGTCAAGTCAATGTTCACCTATAACACCCGGTGGCATACCTAGATACATGTTTCAACTTAATCGGACTTGTACTTTTGTTTATATATGGCTTCAAAAACTGCACCTTTAAGATGACGTCATGTGACATGTGATGACATCATAATAATGTCATGTCAATTTTCATCTAGAAACCTATTGGGCTACCTAGATATTACTTTTCAACTTAATCGAACTTGTACTTTTGTTTATATATGGCTTCAAAAACTGCCCCTTTAAGATGACGTCACGTGACATGTGATGACGTAATCATAACATCATGTCAATGTTCATCTATAACACCCGGTGGCATACCTAGATATTACGTTTCAACTTAATCGGACTTGTACTTTTGTAGATATATGGCTTCGAAAAAATGCCCCTTTAAGATGACGTCACGTGACATGTGATGACGTCATCATGACGTAAAAGTTCGCCACACATTGTGAGCAGTTGGTGTAAGTGTCTGCCAAGTTTAAAAGTAGCCAAAGTGGCCGGTAAGAAAGAAAACGTTTACAAATGCTATGTGCAATATTCTAGCGACTTGAAAAAAGAATTTTTTTCATGACGTCATCATGACGTCACACAATTTGCGCTTTTTATGGCATATCTTTGAGACATACCAAAGCTATAACAAAAAGAATTTTTAAAATATCTTGTTTTGTTCGCTAGATATATTGAAAAGAATGTTACGATTTTAAAACTTCAAAAATTCAGCGACTTGAAAAAGACTAGAAATCAACCCCTTTTATAAACAGCAAGCTCATAATAGCCATGGTTATCAGCCCTTCCCAGAATTCCTTTGTGTTATATTGAATTTGGTCTAAATTTTGAAATGGCTGTTATTTCTTACTTGAGTGAGCCACGATCATGAAATTTTGGAATTGGGTACAGAAAAATACAATGTATACATTTTTGTAATCAGATTGACCCTTACATGCGTTTAAAAAAAAATATATTGTTGATGACGTCATCATGACGTCACACAATTTTCGCCATTTAGGGCATATCTTTGAGACATACCAAAGCTGTAACAAAAATAATTTTGAAAATATCTTGTTTTGTTCGCTAGATATATTGAAAAGAATGTTACGATTTTAAAACTTCAAAAATTCAGCGACTTGAAAAAAGACTAGAAATCAACCCCTTTTATAAACAGCAAGCTCATAATAGCCATGGTTATCAGCCCGTCCCAGAATTCCTTTGTGTTATATTGAATTTGGTCTAAATTTTGAAATGGCTGTCATTTCTTACTTGAGTGAGCCACGATCATGAAATTTTGGAATTGGGTACAGAAAAATACAATGTATACATTTTTGTAATCGGATTGACCCTTACATGCGTTAAAAAAAAATATATATTTTTGATGACGTCATCATGACGTCACACAATTTTCGCCTTTTAGGGCATATCTTTGAGACATACCAAAGCTATAACAAAAAGAATTTTGAAAATATCTTGTTTTGTTCGCTAGATATATTGAAAAGAATGTTACGATTTTAATACTTCAAAAATTCAGCGACTTGAAAAAAGACTAGAAATCAACCCCTTTTATAAACAGCAAGCTCATAATAGCCATGGTTATCAGCCCGTCCCAGAATTCCTTTGTGTTATATTGAATTTGGTCTAAATTTTGAAATGGCTGTCATTTGTTACTTGAGTGAGCCACGATCATGAAATTTTGGAATTGGGTACAGAAAAATACAATGTATACATTTTTGTAATCAGATTGACCCTTACATGCGTTAAAAAAAAAAAGCATTTTTGATGACGTCATCATGACGTCACACAATTTTCGCTTTTTAAGGCATATCTTTGAGACATACCAAAGCTATAAGAAAAAGAATTTTGAAAATATCTTGTTTTGTTCGCTAGATATAATTTAATGAATGTTACGATTTTCAAAATTCAAAAAATCATACAAAATCACGTGATGACGTCATCATGACGTAAAAGTTCGGCATGCATTCTGACCAGTTGGTCTAAGTGTCTGTTAAGTTTAAAGGCAATCGGTTGCTTAAAAGTAGCCAAAGTGCCGGTCAGAAAGAAAACGTGTACAAATGCTATGGGCAATAGTCTGAAAAGGAAAAAAAAGAAAAAAAAAAAAAAAAGAAACTAGAGGCATGAGGTTGGTGTTTGTGGACAAACACAGGGCTGTTTCGTTTTTGTTTTTTTAGTTTGGATGTGAAATGTGAATACAATAATTTAAGTTTGTCAAACAATCGCGCTGCTGCCAGTTTTCTTTGGTAATTTTGAAATTAATTAATGTTGTTTGTAGTAGTAACATGTGATGACGTCATCATAACGTCACATAAATGTTCATCTATAAACTTGCTGACCTACCTAGATATTGCTTTTCAACTTAATCGGACTTATAATTTTGTTTATATATGGCTTCATAAACAGCCCCTTTAAGATGACGTCACGTGACATGTGATGACGTCATCATAATGTCAAGTCACTTATCATATATAAACCTATATGTACTGGGCTACCTAGATATTACTTTTCAACTTAATCGGACTGATACTTTTGTTTATATGGCCTTAAAAACTGCCCCTTTAAGATGACGTCACGTGACATGTGATGACGTCATCATAATGTCAATTCAATTTTCATCTATAAACCTATATGTACTGGGCTACCTAGATATTACTTTTCAACTTAATCGGACGTGTACTTTTGTTTATATATGGCTCCAAAAACTGTCCCTTTAAGATGACGTCATGTGGCATGTGATGACGTCATCATCATGTCATGTCAATTTTCATCTATAAACCTACTGGGCTACCTAGATATTACTTTTAAACTTAATCGGACATGTACTTCTGTAGATATGCGCCTTCAAAAACTACCCCTTTAAGATGACGTCACATGTGATGACGTCATCATAACGTCATGTCAATTTTCATTTATAAAACTACTGGAATACCTAGATATTACATTTTAACTTAATCGAACTTGTACTTTTGTAGATATATGGCTTAGAAAAATGCCCCTTTAAGATGACGTCACGTGACATGTGATGACGTCATTATGACGTAAAAGTTCGGCACACATTGTGAGCAGTTGGGGTAAGTGTCTGCCAAGTTTAAAATTAGGTAAAGTGGCCGGTAAGAAAGAAAACGTTTACAAATGCTATGGGCAATATTCTAGCGACTTGAAAAAAAGAATTTTTTGATGACGTCATCATGACGTCACACAATTTTCGCTTTTTAGGGCATATCTTTGAGACATACCAAAGCTATAACAAAAATGAATTTTGAAAATGTCTTGTTTTGTTCGCTAGATATATTGAAAAGAATGTTACGATTTACACAATTTTAAAATTCAGCGACTTGAACAAAGACTACAAATCAACCTTTTTATAAACAGCATGCACATTTAAGCCATGGTTATCTGCCCTTCCCAGAATTCCTTTGTGTTATATTGAATTTGGTCTAAATTTTGAAATGGCTGTTATTTCTTACTTGAGTGAGCCACGATCATGAAATTTTGGAATTAGGGAGAGGAAAATTCAATATATACATTTTTGTAATCGGATTGACCCTTACATGCGTTAAAAAAAAAAAACATTTTTGATGACGTCATCATGACGTCACACAATTTTCGCTTTTTAGGGCATATCTTTGAGACATACCAAAGCTATAACAAAAAGAATTTCGAAAATATCTTCTTTTGTTCGCTAGATATATTGAAAAGAATTTTACAATTTTGAAATTTCAAAAATTCATAAAAAATCACGTGATGACGTCATCATGACGTAAATGTTCGGCATACATTCTGAGCAGTTAGTCTAAGTGTCTGCCAAGTTTAAAGCCAATCGGCACCATAAAAGTAGCCAAAGTGCCAGTAAGAAAGAAAACGTGTACAAATGCTATGGGCATTTGGCTGAAAAAGAAAAAAAAAAAGAAACTAGACATCTGGTACAGTGTTTGTGGACAAACACAGGGCTGTTTTGTTTTTTTGTGTAAAATTGTGATTAAAATGAAAGTTCAAAAATTTCAAAAATCATAAAAAAAATTGACGATGACGTCATCATGACATCATTTCAGATTTTGCATGCTAGTGACAGTATCTACCAACCCACCAATTTTCATGACGATCGGACCTATCCTTATATGTGTTTTAAAAAAGCACATTTTGGATGACGTCATCATGACGTCACACATTTTCTTCCCTTTTAGGGCATATCTTTGAGACCTACCAAAGCTATAACAAAAATAATTTTGAAAATATCTTGTTTTGTTTGCCAGATATATTTAAAAGAATGTTACGATTTTCAAAATTTCAAAAATTCATAACAAATCACGTGATGACGTCATCATGACGTCACTTTGGATTTTGCATCCTAGTGACAGTATCTACCTACCCACCAATTTTCATGACGATCGGACCTATCCTTATATGTGTTTTAAAAAAGCACATTTTTGATGTTGTCATCATGACGTCACACATTTTTTTCCTTTTTAGGGCATATCTTTGAGACCTACCAAAGCTATAAAAAAAAGAATTTTGAAAATATCTTGTTTTGTTTGCCAGATATATTGAAAAGAATGTTACGATTTTCAAAATTTCAAAAATTCATAAAAAATCACGTGATGACGTCATCATGACGTCACTTCGGCTTCTGCACGCTGGTGGCAGTATCTACCTACCCACCAATTTTCATGACGATCGGACCTATCCTTATATGTGTTTTAAAAAAGGAAATTTTTGATGATGTCATCATGACGTCACACATTTTTTTCCTTTTTAGGGCATATCTTTGAGACCTACCAAAGCTATAACAAAAAGAATTTTGAAAATATCTTGTTTTGTTTGCCAGATATATTTAAAAGAATGTTACGATTTTCAAAATTTCAAAAATTCATAACAAATCACGTGATGACGTCATCATGACGTCATTTTGGATTTTGCATCCTAGTGCCAGTATCTACCTACCCACCAATTTTCATGACGATCGGACCTATCCTTATATGTGTTTTAAAAAAGCACATTTTTGATGACGTCATCATGACATCACACATTTTTTTTTCTTTTAGTGCATATCTTTGAGACATACCAAAGCTATAACAACAGGAATTTTGAAAATATCTTGTTTTGTTCGCTAGATATATTAAATAGAATATTACGATTTTCAAATTTCAAAAATTCATAAAAAATCACGTGATGACGTCATCATGACGTAAATGTTCGGCATACATTCTGAGCAGTTGGTCTAAGTGTCTGCCAAGTTTAGAGGCAATCGGATGTACCAAAGTAGCCAAAGTGCCGGTAAGAAAGAAAACGTGCACAAATGCTATGGGCAAAAAGTCTGAAAAGGAAAAAAAAAAAAAAAAAAAAAAAAAAATGCCCCTTTAAGATGACGTCACGTGACATGTGATGACGTCATCATGACCTAAAAGTTCGGCGCACATTCTGAGCAGTTGGTGTAAGTATCTGGCTACGACTTGTCTAACGACTTGAAAAAAAGACTAGAGATCAACTCTTTATAGACAGCGTGCCACATGAAAGCCATGGTTTCTGTCCTTCCCAGAATTCCTTTGTGTTATATTGAATTTGGTCACAATTTTTTAGATGCCTGTTATTTCTTAATACTTGAGTGAGCCACGATCACGAAATTGTTGAATTAGGTAGAGAAAAATTCAATGTATAAATTTTTAATCGGAACGACCCTTACATGCGTTGAAAAAAAAAATTTGATGACGTCATTATGACGTCACACAATTTTCGCCTTTTAGGGCATATCTTTGAGACATACCAAAAGCTGTATCAAAAAGAATTTTGAAAATATCTTGTTTTGTTTGCGAGATATATTTAAAAGAATGTTACGATTTCAAAATTTCAAAAATTCATAACAAATCACATGATCAAGTCATTATGACGTCACTTTGGATTTTGCATCCTAGTACCAGTATCTACCTACCCACCAATTTTCATGACGATCGGACCTATCCTTATATGTGTTTTAAAAAAGCACATTTTTGATGATGTCATCATGACGTCACACATTTTTTTCCTTTTTAGGGCATATCTTTGAGACCTACCAAAGCTATAACAAAAAGAATTTTGAAAATATCTTGTTTTGTTTGCCAGATATATTTAAAAGAATTTTACGATTTCAAAATTTCAAAAATTCATAAAAAATCACGCGATGACGTCATCATGACGTCACTTCGGCTTCTGCATGCTGGTGGCAGTATCTACCTACCCACCAATTTTCATGACGATCGGACCTATCCTTATATGTGTTTTAAAAAAGCACATTTTTGATGATGTCATCATGACGTCACACATTTTTTTCCTTTTTAGGGCATATCTTTGAGACCTACCAAAGCTATAACAAAAAAATTTTTGAAAATATCTTGTTTTGTTTGCCAGATATATTTAAAAGAATGTTACGATTTTCAAAATTTCAAAAATTCATAACAAATCACGTGATGACGTCATCATGACGTCATTTTGGATTTTGCATCCTAGTGCCAGTATCTACCTACCCACCAATTTTCATGACGATCGGACCTATCCTTATATGTGTTTTAAAAAAGCACATTTTTGATGACGTCATCATGACATCACACATTTTTTTTTCTTTTAGTGCATATCTTTGAGACATACCAAAGCTATAACAAAAAGAATTTTGAAAATATCTTGTTTTGTTCGCTAGATATATTGAAAAGAATTTTACGATTTTCAAATTTCAAAAATTCATAAAAAATCACGTGATGACGTCATCATGACGTAAATGTTCGGCATACATTCTGAGCAGTTGGTCTAAGTGTCTGCCAAGTTTAGAGGCAATCGGGTGTACCAAAGTAGCCAAAGTGCCGGTAAGAAAGAAAACGTGCACAAATGCTATGGGCAAAAAGTCTGAAAAGGAAAAAAAAAAGAAACTAGATGTATGGTGCAGTGTTTGTGGACAAACACAGGGCTGTTTTGTTTTTTTGTGTAAAATTATGTGATTTAAATGAACTTTCAAAAATGAAAATATTATAGAAAAGTAGCCGATGACGTCATCATGACGTCACATAAATTTTCATCTAACTCATGCTGGCATAACTAAATACCACGTTTTAACTTAATCTGACTTGTACTTTTGTAGATATATGGTTTCCAAAAATGCCCCTTTAAGATGACGTCACGTGACATGTGATGACGTCATCATGACGTAAAAGTTCGGCGCACATTCTGAGCAGTTGGTGTAAGTGTCTACCTACGACTTGCCTAACGACTTGAAAAAAAGACTAGAGATCAACTCTTTATAGACAGCATGCCACATGAAAGCCATGGTTTCTGTCCTTCCCAGAATTCCTTTGTGTTATATTGAATTTGGTCACAATTTTCAGATGCCTGTTATTTCTTAATACTTGAGTGAGCCACGATCACGAAATTGTTGAATTAGGTAGAGAAAAATTCAATGTATACATTTTTTTAATCGGACCGACCCTTACATGCGTAAAAAAAAAAAATTGATGACGTCATTATGACTTCACACAATTTTCGCCTTTTAGGGCATATCTTTGAGACATACCAAAAGCTGTATCAAAAAGAATTTTGAAAATCTCTTGTTTTGTTTGCGAGATATATTTAAAAGAATGTTACGATTTCAAAATTTCAAAAATTCATAACAAATCACGTGATGACGTCATCATGACGTCATTTCAGATTTTGCATCCCAGTGCCAGTATCTACCTACCCACCAATTTTCATGACGATCGGATCTATCCTTATATGTGTTTTAAAAAAGCACATTTTTGATGACGTCATCATGACGTCACACATTTTTTTCCTTTTTAGGGCATATCTTTGAGACATACCAAAGCTATAACAAAAAGAATTTTGAAAATATCTTGTTTTGTTCGCCAGATATATTGAAAGAATGTTACGATTTTCAAATTTTGAAAAATTCATAACAAATCACGTGATGACGTCATCATGACGAAAATGTTCGGCATACATTCTGAGCAGTTAGTCTAAGTGTCTGCCAAGTTTAAAGCCAATCGGCAGCATAAAAGTAGCCAAAGTGCCGGTAAGAAAGAAAACGTGTACAAATGCTATGGGGAAAAAAGTCTGAAAAGGAAAAAAAAAAAAAAAAAAAGAAAAAAAAAAAAAAAAGAAAAAAAAAAAAATCTTAACGAAAACAAGGGCTGTTTTGGAAAAGTTTCCAAAACAGCCAAAAAAAAAAAAAAAAAAGAAAAAAAAAAAAATCTTAACGAAAACAAGGGCTGTTTTGGAAAAGTTTCCAAAACAGCCAAAGTTTCCAAAACAGCCAAAAAAAAAAAAAAAGAAAAAAAAAAAAATCTTAACGAAAACAAGGGCTGTTTCGGAAAACTTCCGAAACAGCCAATAAGAAATGCCACGTGGACTTTAGTCTTCAAAATGTGTCTGATTGGTTATTTGCAATCTGGGAAAGTACTGTATGGGAAAAAAAACCTTTTCTGAAGAAAAGTGAAGTACGTATTTTATAGCCGTGTCCGCATTGGACTTTTTTTGGTAAAACGTACGGAGACTGTTGTCAACTTGTCCAAATTAAGTCCAGTGCAGACAGCCGGTAAACTTGCCAAATTGTCAAGTGTCGATCGTCAGCCGTCCACAGTGGGAACTTTACAAGGCCAACTGTGTAGCGGAAGAGTTACGTGGCAGTTTTACATCACTGAAAAATCCAGTGCAGACAGACACTGTAATGTAAAACGTGCATTTTGATCATGTGCTTTCTGTGTTTGACCACTGCAAAGTTTACGTGATGGCCAAGGACTTTCCGCGAGCCGTGTAATCCAAGTGCAGACGCACGGAAGAATAACCACAGTGAAATGTAAACAATCACGCACGGTAACTTTTGACAATAGTTAGTCCAATGCGAACGCGGCTTATGACGACATAATTAATGGATATGAAAAAGTGGGGGCCCTGTTGCGGTGTTCTGAAATATCCAGGTTGTGTGTCCAGCCATGTTTGGGTTTAGGGTCTTCCTTTAATGTCCCGCATGGCAAACACCTGACCCCATCATTCGTAGACTCATTTGTCATTTTGCAGGTAGGGGTTGGGGAGTGCCCCACTGTGAATTTAATCGTTGACATCACCACGGTGTGGGCTGCTGGTAGTAGTCAGCATGGGGGCGGGGCAGGAGAGGCAGAAGGGAAATGGTTAGGACATCTGTCCCTATTTTTGGACAGAGTTGTGTTTGTTTAAGCTTGAACTTTTGGAGTTCCTGGTTGTGTACAGCATGGCATTTTTTAAAGGGGGTATCAGATAAGGCAAAAAATGTACCATATTTTTTTTTCTGTAATTGATTTTTATGAAAGGATTTGTGGGCAACTAGTCTTAAAGCTGTACTACTGTCTTCAAGTTTGGATTTTTTCTTGTAACATTATTTTTATTTTTGTGTTTTGTTTTTTTATACTTTTTTTCTTCTCCTTTTCGGCGTCTGCAGCCTGCCGAAAAAGGCTTTAATTTTTGGGTTGCTTTTATGCTTCAACCACACCATAAGATCCCTCTTCTGGGAACTGAATTATTGTCGGGCCACAAGTAATTATCATCAGGGGTGAGATTTGTCAGGATTTTTCCCGATTTCAGGATTTTTTGTCAGGATTTTATTATGTTTAAAGAATCGCTTTTGCAATCTGGAATTCCTGAGGTGTTGCCCTAAAGGTGTTTTTACCTGTAAAAGTGGATATAGACCAATAAAAACGTGTATTTTAAGGGGGTGTCATTAGGTAAATTTATACAAACTTTATGTTGGTCTGGGGTCCTCGTGGTTTTTTTTCTTGGATTTATCGTGGACTTCGTGGATTTTTTCATTTTTGGCCAATCTGACCCCTGTATCATTTGTAGAGTAATTATTTGATAACTAAACATGGGTGGATTTTTATTTCATTCATTAAAAAGCAAATGGCATTTGTATTGCTAGAAAAAGAGTAATAAAAAAAAAAAATGCAGATTGTGGAGTGAAACTTGACAAGAGCGTATCTGTAACTGAAACCACATGAATTTGAAGAAAAAAATCTTCAGATACGTTATACACCTTTTTCTTGGGGTGGGGAGAGAGCCGCTGGTGGTGTTGTCCGGTTTTTTTTTTTTTTTTTAGCTTGGCTGGTTTATATTGTAAAAGAAAGCCAATAACACCATTTTCCGGTCACTTGTCGCCTTTTTTCGTTCCAGTCGGCAAGAAACCATAACTTTCCCATCTGGTTTGGTCAACATTTACCTGGGCCACCCCCATGTGACGCTGGGGTAGAAAGAAAAAAAACTGTCACTCAACTCCCTTGTGCCCTGTACACATGTACATGTGCAACTCAAAGTTGCATGTTGCATATTGTCTGTTGTAGAGGCATAACTCAGCCATCTGTTTTTATCAGTGTTTGTGGAGATTGGGTCCCTGCTTTGAAACTAGAAACTCCGGGTCCAATAAGTCTATATGTGGTTACTATCTTTGTGAGGTTTTTCAGTTTTCGGTCACGTTTCATAATTTTCATTTTCTCTCCAAAGAAAGTGAACCAATCTTGTCGGGCGTGTCAATATTTGGAGAGTGGAATCTCGCATTGTAGTTCTTTCAGCAGGTACATGTGTACATGTCTGTTTTGTCAAATCGCACTCGGGGGAGACCTATGTTTCTTTCCTGCTTGGGGACAAATCACAACTTGGCCATATGCTTCCGTCAACATTAGCTTAGCTGCCGGCTTGCATGTGGGGGAAACGCAACAGCGTGACTTTTTTGATGGCACGCTCTCTGCAGCTTGGCCCAAGTGTTGAAGTAGAGCTCAACAACCAGCGATTTGTGACAAGGTTTGCAACAACCTTCCCCGACCTGTGGTTGACCCCTTAGGCTTTTAAGAAGATAAGCACACACTTATCCAGGCCCAATTTAAGACACGTAGTTGATGTAAGCGGGTTCCGCTCTATCCCCTCTGTTTAGTTTCTGCAGCGTGTATCAACACCATCTCGGAGGGATTTGGGGAGCACTCGGCTCGGGGCTGAATGCAAATGGAAAGTTTGAACAAGACAAGCACACATAGCTCACTGAAGAAAAGACACCTGGTCTCATCAACTATTTGTTTCTGGCAAAGCGAGTGTCACGATTAGGAAGACTGTTTGGCTTCTTTGCAAGTTGGATTAGTACACATTTGCTGTGGCAATACTTATTGCAACCATGCACTGTAATCAGGGAGAATCTTGTTTAGTGTAATGCATTGAGAATGATTGTTTTGTTGTTGATTGGTTTACCACTGTGCTACATAGAGGATCAAATTGTGGAGTATTGCTGCGTATGCAGTCGTAAGCATTCTCATCTCAACCAGTGTTTTACACGTGGAAGCACGAGACTTCATCTGGGATCATTAGCTTGGAAGCAGTCTGCCGCACCGTATTCTCCTGTGACCTCACCCTCAACGAGTTTCTAGAGGTTGTGAGAATACTGCGGATGACATCCAGTAGAGTGCCAGGCAGATATTTGCAGCATTCTGGAAAGCATGCCATTATACGTTTTCCAGGGTGCTGTTCAGCACGTACACTAAAGTGATTCTTCATATGTCATGATCATCTGTCTGTAAACTGCCGGCAATTGTGGCAATTGTACCGCAAGGCTTGCATTTCTACCCCGAGCATTATGGAGCAAACATTCCTTTGGGTTTGAGTATCTGATCTGACCTTTTCTTAAACTCGGAGATCACCCTGATGAGATTTTTTTTTTTTCCTGCCCACGAGGAAGAGGATTTCCTGTAATTTTGTCGTCCAGAGAAATCAAGTCGGTTTGCGTTTAGTAGTCGCAAAGGATTTGCAACAAATGACTGCAGTTGCCGTGCCAATGGTTGCCATACCGATGGGGAATGCACAGTTGAAGTCGCCGGGGTGTTTCTGCTTGCCTCCGATCCTGTTTGCCCGCTCGACCCGCTGCCACCCACAGATAGCCAATCTCAGCTATAAGAAATCCGCAGTCGAACTGTACATTCACGCGAACTGCTGCCGAAGTACGTATCTGGAAATTGCTAATAGTTTTTCTCTGATGCACCCGACACTGCAACAAACAAAACTGCAGTGGTAGGTTAACACCATGCAGTGTCTGTACTGAACAAGTGGTTCAAAATAGATGTCGCACGGTGTTGATTCAACACCAAAGTTTAGCAGTGTAGATATTCTGAATGGAGAACTGAGAAACAGATCCAGTGGTGTCTGTTGAAAGCACTGTATAAAGTTAAAGATCAACTCCAACGGTGTCGAAAAGTGTTGAATTAAACATGATTGTGTTCAATAATAAATTACTTATTCATTACAAAATCATGTTTATTTTGCTACAAAAAATGCATTTTTTTCTTTCTTAAAACTGGCGTCAAAGATAGGGATATTGACAAGTACCTGTTTTATCTTCTTAATAAAATTGAAACATAAAATTTGGGAATCGTTGGGAGTTGGTCTTTAATCGTTTGTAACAGTTTTAAAGGTAGTGTACACGATTGGTAATCCTCCAATTTTCTTTTTACTGAATTATTACGAAATATCTTACTAGACTGTAAGTTAATAGTAGTCACAATCATCCTGTGAAATGATGGCACCAGGTGTGCTGTCTTTGTCAAGAAAAGTGGAAATATATATCGTCTTCCAACGATTTCCAGCTGTAGCCGTTAATCAAGGTGCGCGTAGCTACGAGTGGCGCTCCCCGGACATGATGGCGCCATGGCATATCCGGGGCGCGTCACACGACCAGATAGCCATGCGCGCCTTGACTAAAGGCTATCATCTGCCCGACAGTTGAACATGAGCGCCGTTTTTCTCTCGTTTTTTTTTCACCATCCAACAACGCAAAACTTTGAACAGGTCAGTGGAACGATATTTCCTATAAAATACTAACCCCCAAATCCGCCCATTTCTGAAAATTGCATCAATGACCAATCGTGTACACTGCCTTTTAAACCCTAACCATCCCAGATCTTTCAAAATCCATCAGGGGTTTTGTAGGGTTTTGTAGGATTGACTTTAGTAGATTCTAGTCTTTTTTTTATATACAATAGGGCTTGACGTCCTTTGGAAGTTTGACAAAGATTGCGCCATTAGGTAATACCACACAGTGATTGGTGGTGAGTGATGGGTGTGCCCAAAACGAAATCTCTCCAGCATAATTACTGTGCAGGTTGCTAATCCTATTTATGCAAGATGCTAAGCTATTACATGTATACGATAATTCATTGAAATAGCAGATGTTTGCCTGTAAAGCCTCGCTTTCAACCTGGCCATGCTACCTGATATGAAATTTCAATCTTTGTAAACTCCTTAATTGGTTTTAATCCCCCTCCCCAAAAAAAAAAAAAAAAATTTTAAAAATTTAAAAATTACACTCTGGTGTACCTTCAGATCAGAAAGACATTTTATTAATTAATTAATTAATTAATTAATTAATTAATTAAATAAACAAGATAACAAACTTCCTTTAATACCAAAATAACTTTTCCGCCATCCTTACCCCCCACCATGTATTTTATCCCTCAAAATATTTTACTCCCAAATCATTCCTGAAACAAGACACTTTTGCATATACCTGTACCACCCAACGTCAAAAAAAAAAAATCTTCATTCCCTCCCCATAATCCCCGCAAAATCTCTCCGCTGCCACCCAGGACCCCGATCGTTTGCATTCCAGCCCGCCAAGCCCTGCAAGTTGTTTGATCTGGGCAAATAATCATACATCATCATTTCCCTCTCGCGTCACTCACCACCCCTCTCAAGCTGGTCATTCTGTAGGGGGCCCTGACCAGCTCCCTCTGTCATCAGCGATAGACGACGTCTCGATTGATAGGCGGCTATTACAGCCTCATTTGAGCAAAATTTGTTTAATACCCTTGTCGCCTCCAACCAAATGTCATGTGAATTTAGCTATCTAGGAATATAGATAATCTTTACATGCCAATCTGTGGACTGGATAGCTCCGTTGGTAGGGCACTGGGTCCAGGGGCCAATTTCATAGAGCTGTTCAGCACAAACATTTGCTTAGCATGAAAATGTCTTGCTTAGTAAAAACAGGTTACCAGCCAAAAGTCCATGTAATTTTCATGCTCAGCAAACAACAGCTGAATGCCAGTCAAAAGCAATATTCCACACATGGAAATCTGGTTGGTAATCCAGTTTTTATCAAGAAAGCATTTGCATGCTAAGCAAATTTTTGTGCTTAACAGCTTTATGAAATTGGCAGCAGTACTCCAGACGTTTTGGGTGAAAATTCCTTTATAGTTGAATAGTCAAATTTTCTTGCTGGGCGAATACTAATCCATGACAGTCAAAGCTGTTGAAGTACAATGTATTGAGTTGCCCTACCGTTCACCACCCTGACCTTTGACCACCCTGACCTTTGACCTGGGTTTAAATCCCAAACGGGAGAATTCAATTTTCAGGCTTTTTGCTACAAATGTTTTCATGAGCCCTCTGGGCTTGTTCATTGTACAGTTCACTAGCACAAATAGAATTTTAATTTTTTTTTTTTTTTTAAAACATTTTCAAGAGGAGTTGGTTTGCTACAGATTAGTTGCTTACATGTATTTCAACTGTACAACTGGGCAGCTTAAGAAGTAGGTTTTACTTTGCTGCAGCAGTTTTAGTAGTGTTTTTACGCCAGGCCAATAAAATATATTGAGCCCTATTTTTCAGTCTAAATTTATTCATGCTTTTTCTCCCACCTCTTCGCCTAAAATTGTCATAATAGTAGCGCTTGTATAATATTGAATACAAATGTGTCAAAAATGCTTCACAATTATTACTCCTAGTCATCGGACCACGAAATCAGTTCTGTGCAGCAGTTCGAGATCAGCGCAATCTGTTCTCTATCCCCACAGGTACATGTACCCATTTATGCTCCTGGGTGGCCCAAGCACACAAATAAGTTACGATCTTTCCGACTTAAGAGGAATGTTAATTCCTACCACTTGTATCTTTGATTCTTTTTCTTTTTGTAGCTCCGTACATGTACCTTGAGTGGATTTTAGCCTAGTCTGGTTCCCAGACCAAAATATTCTGACTATTTCTGATGAATATTAGGTCCGGTAGCCGCCTATGTATGTCACGTGACGAAAACTGGTAGAATTCTGCCAGTTTCCGAAAACGTCCGAAGTTTCCCGAACTTGTTTTCGGTAACATTCAGCTATGAAACGTTTGATGTTCGCAATAACAAAATGTCTGTCAGGCCCATTTACAGATCCAGGAATTTGAATGCCGACTGAATTTTGCAAGAATATTCAATTTGAATGATGCCACTGACGTCACTCAGACTAACACTGCACATCATGATCTATTTTAAACCGTGGTAGCTACATGTACCTGACCTAAGATTTAGACGTCAGGGAATCTTCAGGTCAGGTAACCAGACTAATTTTAGCTTTGTTCGGGGCGAACTTGCAAAACAAATCTTTTGGTTGGGATCAAACATATCCACATACCAACGCACATGAGTCGGACACCATAACCACTGGACAATGGTGCTCTACATAGTTAATATTGTTTTAGCATTCTGTACAACAGAGTTCAACAAATTTTCATCAACCGGTTTCTTTATTATTTTGTCTTACTGCCACAGTTTCACGTCCAAAGAGGGACCACCATCGAAGCGGTCATGGGTACGAAAGTTCGTCGACGTTAATGAGCAGCGACATCGAGTCCACCAGTTACTTCGATTCCACAGATGACGACAGCAGGTGCGTCCATTGATTACCGATAGGATATATTGATTATTTGAGATACCTTTTTGAGGTATTGATTATCGGTTGCTCGCATTGCTGGTGTGACACTAAAAGTGTCAAGGGGAGTAAAAACAGGAACTAAAGGGCTGGTCACACTGGCCACGAAAACGATGCGAATAAATGTTCTCTATTGATGGGTGGAACGCGCGCGTGTAATTCCACCAATCAATGGCGTTTATTCTCACCGTTTTCATTATCGTCGTCGTTATCGTGGCTAGTGTGACCAGCCCTTTTAACCCTAACTCCCTAGGGTGTGTGTAAAATCATATTAAAATTGGATGATTCACGACTGTTAGGGTTTAAGCCCAATTATGTGGAATCTACAATGCCAGGTTCTGTACCAGAATCCTTTAGTTATGGGGTTTATGCATGTGCACAAGCCAAGATTCCTTCCTGTGAAATACGCTGACTGTTAGTGCAGAATGTTCTGCTATAGCTAGTAGCGATTCCTGGCTTACTTTAGGCAGAGCTGTGAAATTAGGCCCTGCTCTGAGACTTTAGCTCATAAAAGAGTGCGGTGGGAGTTTGGTGTAGACCCACCTTCCCTGGATCCAACTCTGGAAGTTGGAGAACAAGAGGAATTTAAAAAAAGAAATTGCATCTTTAAAGATGATGTTGATTGCTGAGAGAAGTCTGTGTCATTTTTTATTTGTATGTAGATTGCGTATTGTAAAATCAAACAGCAAATTATTTCTGCCATTGAAATAACAAAAAAGTGACTTTTGAGAGCTATTTTTATCAAGGTCCCCTCTTGCGAAGCACAGCCCGCTGGTTCCATTCGTCTAAAAGTCGTCGCTGCGGGCAGCAAACAAATCGACGTCATAGGATGAACTCCCCTTTTGTGCCTAGTGCTAGACACAAAAGTGGAGTTCGTCCTATGACGTCAAATTGTTTGCTGCCCATAGCGACGACTTTTAGACAAATGGTACCAGTGGGCTAGAGGGTCACTGTTTTGGTATTTCATGGCAGAATTAATTTGCTGTTTGTTTTTACAATATGCAATCTACATAAAAATAAAAAAATGACGCAGACTTCTCTCACCACTGAACTTCCTCTTTAAATTTCCAACGAAAGTCTATTCCACTTTTGGAGATTTGTTTGTTTTTTTGTTTTTTTAATATCAAACCCCTCCCCTAAATCAGCCTCTAAAAGTTGAGAACAAGGGGAATTTTTTTTGTATGCATATCTTCAAATGTTCAACACAGTTTGAATCCATTTTGGGATTTTTTTATTTGCTATTATAAAAACGTCAAAATAGACAGGCTATGAAAATATACAGAAAGGTTAAGTCACTGACAGAAATATGAAGTGGAAACCAAAACTCGGCCCGAGGGATGTAAACAGCAGCCTGGGATTGGCCGGGAATTGCTATAAAAGAAAAATAAGGCGGGCTGTCAAAACAACAAAAAATTGATAACGGAGAAGAGAAACTGGTGGGTAGAGGGTGCTTTTAGACAAGAATGGAATGCCAAATTGATTAGGTTGACGGAGAATGTGTGGCCAACTGTGTGTAATATTGAGTCACTTGTCGCACAGTTTTAAATTCATGTTATTTGGCCTTTGAAAATGGACTCATAATTGGTGCCTTATATAGAATAAGAGCATGGAAAGTGTTAAAATATTAATTTCTTGTTTTTTGGTTTGTTGGTTTGTTTGGTTTTTGTTTGTGGTTTTTTTTTTGGGGGGGGGGGGGGGGTAGGGATATTAAACTTGGTTGGTTCCTGTAGTTTCAGGTGACATGTAAGGAAAGTTGAAAAACATTTTAATTCGTCAAACAATCCACAAGGGAAACTGACTGGGTAAATTTAAATACATTTTCAAAGTGAACAAAGAAACTAACAAAGAAACTGCCAGTTTCTTTGTTCACTTTGAAAATGTATTCAAATTTACCCAGTCAGTTTCCCTTGTGGATTGTTTGACGAATTAGAAGTTAAAAAGTCGTATCCTCATTGAGTGATCCCCACAATGTCGCTTCCCAGGTTGTATCGTAAAAATTGGGTGTGATCCCTGGCTATACGGCATTCTGGATTTATGACTTCTGACTAGCGCCCACCCTAACAAAGATACTGACAATTTGGGAGACCGCCAACATTGGGCAAGATAGCCCAGCTGGTAGAGCGCCGGTAGGGTAACCTGGAGGTCGCAGGTTCGAATCCCGCTCCTGCCAGTTTCTTTGTTCACTTTGAAAAAGGAAAACATTTTAATTAGAAAAAACACAGGAAAACGAAAGAGCTTTCTACAGAGGTGTTTTCGCTCATGTTAGTCTGAGTAACTTACTACTTAGACTCCAGTTTTTGAGCTCAAATTATGCGGCCTGCTCTCATGTGTTATTTTTCATGCGAAAAGCTTCAAGCTTCAAACAATGAGGTCTATAACTGTAAATGAATGTCCCACGTCTTTCACATACCAAAGGAAAGCTCATCTCTTTCTCCTTCCGGTCAAACAGTTCTGAAAATAATGCTGTTGTGTATTTTAACAACAGATTCCTTTTTACCAGAGTTGGTCGGTCTCAAGGACACAAATAGATCACAAATGATCTTCCTTAGAAAAATCAACATCACTTTGTACCCCAAAAAAATGTTGAATACCGCAGTGCGGACGTTAACGTCCACTGTTTTTGGTCCTTTCTCCTTTTCTAAAAAGAAAACATTCTTTCTAGATGACAAATCTGGGTCAGGGGGTCACCTTAAACAAAGATTTCATTTGTCATGGCCTGCATCGTGTAATTTTCTCTCTTGCTTCTGGCTATTTGGCCAGTGGTAGCCTGAGTTGTTTGGTTAGCCGTGACATCAGAAAGCCGTTTGGGAAATGCGGGAAAAGCCCGGATTTCACTCTGTTTTCCAGTGAAATCCCAACCAAAATAGACAGTGGAGGAATGGCCTTGTCTAGACAACGTGCCGAGATTTTTCTCGCATCTTTGTTGTGGTGAAAAAAATGTAAGAACGTTGATGTTGAAGGGGGAACAATTTTTCTGGGGCTGTGTGTGAATGAAACGGGGTCGCTAACAAAAGGACTGACCTTGTTACTAAGGAATTTTTTTTTTTTCCAAAGTTGACATATTTTTATGAGAGGAAAATTTCTGAAAGTGGTTCACCTCGATTAGTTTTCATCGAGTTCTTTGTTTACAAATTTGTGGCCAGTAGGAAAATTGGGTAAACAAGATTTGGAATTTAGGGGTTGTTTGAGTGTTTTCTGTGAAATTGTTCAGTTTGTGTGAGGTTATACGTTGGCATTCTTTTAAAGAGAAATTTGTACAGAGTGCAATTTGTGGTGCAATCTGTGCATAGTGTACTGTGATAGATAAAGTAGAAAATTGTGTGCAGAAAATTAGAAATAAAATTTACCTTTAAGCCCAATTTGTACTTACCTTAAGATTTCACTGTCAAATTTGTGGTAACAGAACACTTTGAACTGAAACAACTGTAAACGTCATGAGATTTCTAAAATGCAATAAGATATGACGAGGATAGCAATGCTTTTATAGTCTCACGATGTAGTCAACGATGTGGAGCGGGACATTTCAACTGCACACTGCTGGTCTTCATCAGGCGACGATGCTAGTCTTCATCTCCAGATGTAGACTAGCAGTGTGCAGTCCAAATGTCCCTCTCCACATCATTGACTACATTTGCACATCGTGAGACGGTAGATAAGCATTGCTGTCATCGTCATGAGATTTGCTTTGAGTGAAGTACATGTACATGTATGAATGGGCCTTTTTCATGTGTAAACTTTTCCCGCACATTTATGGCTTACAACCTTTAAATATTGGTTAGTAAGCAGAGAATCATTCAAGACACACCAATCCTCCAAACAACTCCTAACAGCAAGAGTCAATACACTTTTGGACAATAGAAAGGCATTTTGTAACATTTCACTTTACACCCACCCCCATATTCAGCTGTGCTGCACATCCCCCAATTGGGTAGATCTTTTAATATGGGGTCCAAATGTGTGACATAAGGGTCAAAATTTCAAAAAGGTCAAGAGTCAACCAAAATGTATTGACAGGTAATTGATAATGAACACATTCAATAAATCAAAGCATTTTTTCATTTGAGTGACTTCCTCCGCTGTGGCACCTCATTGACTACAGTTATGTGGCAAAGTATTTCACGTGTAACGGAGAAACCACTTTTAAAACTATAGTGCATTTTACCAATTGTATGATGGTTTATTTTTTCAACTGTTGTCATCTTTTGGTGGGTCAGTTACCACAATTTCTTAACATAACAAGTTCATTATAAATTTAGTTTCAGGTTAAAAAAAACTGAACCTTCAGTTTTCAATTCATTTATAAAATCAAGCAGTTGAGGTGTGCGCTACACAAAATTTGGATTTTTCAAGAACCAAGCGAGTGAAATAATAAATATGTGAAATATTTGATGTATGAAAGTAGTTAAGATTGTGTATCTTTCACTAGGACATTTGGAAGTACTGAAATGTACTCAGAGGAGCCTGTATAGATGATTTCACGTGTAACAGAGAAACCGGTGTCTCTGTTACACGTGAAATAATCCACGTCAGTGTTTACAACTCCTTCCTGTTGGTTGTAAAATACAGCACAATGGTTCCTCTGAGACAACTACACTTGCATATACAGGTACAGTGAAAAGGACATTTACATTTGTGTACATGTACATGTATGCAGCTATTTGCACATTAGAGGCGGCTGTCACTGAACTGAATGATTCTTTAAAAAAAATAAGTTAATACGTAGGCTATAAGAAAAAAAAATATGTGGAGAGGGACATGTACACACCCCCCCCCCCCCCCAAAAAAAATAAGCCTTAATTAATTAATTAAAAATTCCACGTTCTCAAACAAAAAAATCCACAAAAAGCTTCCCTGGTTGATCCAGTCACACTGGTAAACGTAGATCAGCCTTGTGGAAAGAGTTCCATATCCGGCCATCAAGTCTAACTGTTATTAATGGCGGGCCATGACAGAAAAAGTTAAAGTATTTTTAAAGAATAAGTTGAAATTGTTTTCCCTCCTACATTCTTTTTTTTTTATCAGGTTTACCCTTTCTGGTAGTTATTAAGTTATTTTAAGGGAAAATAAGTGATGGCCGGATATGTAACTCTTTCACAATTTTTTTAATTTGCATAGTTTGCATCATTCCAAAAATTTATTCCGAAATTAATAAAATTGAAAATAGGGTTGCTCCAGTCACAAAAGTCATTTTGGAATTGTACAAACTATTTAAGAACTTTAAAAAATGTAGGTGTTCTAGCTTCTAGAGGTGTCCAAAACTACACGATTACACAGTTGTGCAGCGATCGCCACATCAACTGTGCGTGCATCGGTCGCGACCCCATAAAAACAACACGGGTTCACAACGTCACGAGAGACTAGTCTCTCCGTTACATTGTTATTTTGTAAATTGTATACGAAGTGCAATCAATTTGAGTTACAAATGGCACGTACAATGACTTGAAACAAAGTTGCAAGTACGTTGCAATTCTAAGTGCAAAATGTTATGCATAATCAGTACGTTTTAGTGAGATATACAGGCAGCGAGAAAAAACACCTGTCCAAACACGATACATCGTATCGCGAGAGGCGAGACACACTCGACTCGTCTTGAACGATTTCCACACACATTTCATCCAGACAGATACCCCAAAGGTTCCTTTCGAAAGCCAACATTGTCTACAATATTCACTGGATTTTTTGGCTATAATTGTTCGTGTATATAGTGGGATGATTTCGCAGTTTTACCTTGTACAACTTACAAATTAGCACACACAACGTAACAATGTTAACAGCGTAACATGGCAGAGTCGAAAACATTTGTCGTAAATTTAGAACGCGAAAAAATGGCTGCAACTCGCACGCTGCAATAATCACCTGATGAATCACGTGATCTTTCATCCGGGACATTGAATCGTTGCGCTCGCTTCGCGTATACTTTTTATGTGGACTTCATTTCGCACAACGTAACTATTTCGTGAGAAACCAAAATACTCTACGGTGCATATAAACTGCGATATCTTTGCAGATGTTTTGGATTTGAGATAAATAGGGGTCCCAGGTATTTGCTATTAGTTGTTTGGAGTTGAATTTTATGTACTTCGTTTTCTCTTAGAACGGTTTTTACTTTTTTTCTCGTCATGAAATGAACTTTCACAACGTAACAATCCGAGTAACGAAAAGTTACGATGTGCTACCGGGAATCAACTTCACCTGCATCCTAAACCAGGACGCTCAAAGTTTGAAATTGCACTCACTATTGTGAGTTGGCTTACTTCTGATAATTTAAATAAAAAATAATCGATGTGTGTACTTTTATTCAACCGGGAAGGTATCTTAAAGGAGGCAAGTTTTAATGTCACACAGTGTACCTAAAAAATAAGGAGATTCCATAACATTTTTGGGTCAAAATGTACATTTTTATTCAACATTTCATTTTGCAACAAATATGAATATTTTCACTGTTTATTGATTAATGATAATAAATGAAATTTATGTTGGTAAATATTATCACTCATGTTGAATCATGGTCATTTCATATTCATCACATCGAATTCCTCATTGGTACCCGCATAAAAAGAAACACCCAATTGCTTAATCATAACAAATGACACATCATTGTAAAAAAGAATAACAGGGCCTTTCCAATGATACCAAATTCAAGGAAATGGAGTTGGAAACACGAGAGAAATTGTCTGTCAAACTTGAGTTTCCGAACTTTTTTTGAGGAGTTTATGTTTGTACATGCCCCTTAACTTTAAAGGAAATCCTTAACTACAATGCAATTTTGTTTTCTTGGAACTGTTTCATGCCCTTGCAGATTTAGCAGTGCAACAGAGCGAAGCAGCTCATCGCGACTAGTGCGTAGTAAACACAGGAAACGGCGGAGGAGGCCGCGCATGCCTCAAGTCCAGCGTGTGAGTAGCCAGCTTTTTGTCCCACTCTGCAGTGACTTGCAGAGCTCAACTTTATTTGTGTTTCATAATGGAGAACTTTCTCCAGGAAAAATGATGGAATTGTTATTGATGATAGTTCATAGTAACCTTGCATCAACAAAGTACTGCATGGACTTTTTCAGGGATGGATTTTTTTTTCACTGCGTAGCCCAGTATGCAGACACTGCTCTTCGTAGGTTGGTAATATTTGTTACGTGGCTCCATGAAACTGGTGGGAAATAGATACTTGTAATGGTGTTTCCTGAAAACCCATGCAGTAAGCTTTAATTTGATATGTTGTGTGTTGCTGTAGCTCAACTTGTGAATCTTGACACCACCCCCCCCCCCCCCATGTTTTGAAAAAATAAAGCTCAAAGTTAGTGTGCGCACTGTAACCTGAATTCAAAAATAATTGAAACCAGATTGAATTCAGTTTTCAAAATTTGGGATATGATAGAGTATGGCTTTTCAAATGTAGAAAAGTTAAAATCCCACAATAAGCCAGTTCGGTATTCCAACTACGCATGTGCACAACAAGAATCAACAATTCACACAAAGCTATGGGGGGACGTGGTAACCGAATCTGCATTCTGTAGAATTTTTCATGCAATCGAAAAGACGATGGAAACTTTTGTTCGAACAGAAGTTTGGACACACAAGACAGCTGAAAACACTTTGCTGTCCAAACGTTTTTTGAAAAATGTTATTTCAGAACACGACGATCTCTTTAAATTTGCTGGTACCCGCTATGCTTTTGCCCGCATATGATGAAATGTTTCTCCTGAAAGAAAAATTGTGAAATCTTGATGTGCACATGCGCAGCTGGAATACCAAACTGGCTTTATTCTCTTTTCAGTGAAAAATTGGTGGTTCTGCTTGCGAGGCAGAAAGCCAAAGTGCGACTTGCTGCTGGGTTACGTTTTGTGTGAATTGTAGGCTACTGAAATGTGCAGTGAAATAGCCCAAGGGAGTCAGTCAGTGTTCTCCACGAGAAGTTTTAGCAGGGCGGGCCGCCCTTCCAAAATTGTATGCCGCCCCGCTAAAGTTTTACCGCCCCGCTAAAATTTTCACCGCCCTGCTATTATTTTTCCGTTTGATTTTCCCCCATTTTCCACCGTCTTCACAGTTTATCTAAGTACGAAGAAGTTTACCGCACTCTGTGGAGCGAACATGAAGAGTTTGCCAGCATTAACATTCAGCAGTATTGCAGTAGCGTTTATAGTGTAGTAATCGAACAGATCTGGACACAACGTACGCAACATATTATGCATTCACATCATAAAACTATACACGTAATATTATTCTGGACTGGTTCCAATCGCCCTGGTAATATCATTTTCACTTTGTCGCGTCGAGAACCAGTTTACCTAAATTACAATGTTCCGTAACACTTGAGGACGTCTTTTTCTCTCGGAAAATACTTTATCCACGCGCGCTGTGCCCACGTGCATGTTTAGCTCACCGGCCGGCCGGCTTAAAATAATCTCCTAAAAATCTTGCCTTCATTTCAATTTGTAAACACGAGCAAATTTGATTCAAAGAGTCAGAAGAAAGTGGCCAGGAAATGCCTCAGATTGCACCACAGAGCATCTAGAATCCAAAATTTCACAGGGGCCCTTAAGCGGGCCCCACACCCCATGCCGTAAGGGCTTCGCGCTCCGCGCTCGCATTGTGTCTGCCGCCATGCTAACATTTTAGGCCGTGGAGAACACTGGTCAGTACATGTATTAACCCTCCTACTACTATAACTATCACAACGTATCAAAAAACCAACCCCCTTCCTCTCTCATAGCTTGTGTGTTACAACCTATCACTCGATACATAGGTTCTGATAGATAGGGTAATTGACTCCATTTTGGCACCGAGAGAGGGAGGGTTAAATAAGAGAAAAAATATTGGCGAAACCAGTGCAAGAAAAAAAATAGATGATTTGAGGAAAAAGATTGGCCAGAATTTAAGTTTCTTCAACTACAAAGTATGGATTGTTCATCAAAATTTGGTTCAATCAGTTTTTGGTCATTTATGCTGATACCTTTGTGTGTATTCTTTGATTTAAAAGAAACAAACATTTTCCCTCTTTGTGTTTTTTTCTCACAGGCCTCTTCGTTTAGCAGTATAACAGACTCTACTATGTCACTCAACATTATCACAGTAACCTTAAATTTGGGTAAGTTTATTCATTTGAAATCCTGGAAAATTGTGCAAGTGTCATGACATAAATCACAATGGACCAGTTTTAATCAATTTTAAATCCGAATTTTAAGTTAGAAGTGCGGGCTTGAACCCGTGACCACCGGAACACCATACCAGCACTCTACCTACCGGGTTACATGTACCTTACACTATGTTGGCAGTCTCCTAGTTTGTCAGTATCTTTGTTCACACGGTGTTAGTCTGACATCATAAACCCATAACGTTGTGTTGCCCTGTCGGGTGGTGGCAAGTTGGGCTCTCCGACTGTGGAAGTTACCCATCTGGGTCTGTAGGTCTGAAAAGTGGGATAATTTCTCTGGAATCTGTTGGAGAATTATCCTCTGTTTAGATCTGGGCCCAGGAAAACCGTGTGGGTGGTAGGGTTGGCAATTCAAAATGTCACCAACCCTACCACCTCTGATTGTAACCTTTTACCTAGAGTGGCTTTTAGCGTTGTATTGGGTGATTTCAATTTCAAAAAAAAAAATACAAGGATCTCGCACCAACTTCATGATAGTCTGGAAAACGGCAACGTGGGGATCACTCGTTATGGGACTATTGAAAGTGACCAATCTGTACGCTGGTTGTTGGCTTTGTATTTAACATCGGTTGCAAATTTCTTTTCTGTTTCTTTTTGTAGACAAAATCAACTTCTTGGGTATCAGCATTGTTGGTCAGAGCAACAAAGGCGGAGACGGCGGAATCTACGTTGGTTCAATCATGAAGGGGTAAGCTGAGGCAAACAAAAATAATTTAATAATAGAGATTTTCCCCCATTGTCATTTGTTTACAGATAATCCTCCTGGCAAACCCTCTTGGGGTCTCTTGCCCACTTGGCCACATGGGGTTGTCTTTCAATTTCCTGTTTATCCTTGCCACTTCCCTTTGTTCCTTCTCTTGCCCTATTACCACCTTCCATTTAACCCCCTTCACCACACTCCTTTGTCCCCTTTCCCCAGCTTCATCCTCCATCTTAATCCCTCCCCTCCTTCATCCTTACCCTAACCACACTTCTTTGTTCCTGTCTTCCTGGCTGTCCTTTCCTCTCCCTTTGATGTTTACCCACTGCCATGCTCCCTTGCATCCCTCTTTTGTGTTTCTCCACCCACCCCCTCATGCATGTGTGTGTTCCCTACATGTTTGTTTCTTGTACTCTGTCATTTGCCTTTGAGAAAGAACTTGCTTAAGTTTGAAACGTCAGGCCAGCTAATTTTTTGATTTTAATAATAAAGAAATAAATAAATACAAAAAATCTTATGCAGTTACTGCATTTTGTATGTAGACAGATGACCATTTAACCCTAACTCCCTAGGAGGTGTGAAAAATCGTATTGAAATTGGAGGATTCAGGACTGTTAGGGTTAATGCACTTGAACCCAATGCGATAAAAGTTGTGAATGATTCTTTTGACAGTGGTGCAGTAGCTGCCGATGGTAGGATCGAGCCGGGCGATATGATACTCCAAGTCAACGAAGTCAGTTTTGAGAATATGAGTAACGATGACGCTGTCAGGGTACTCAGAGAAGCTGTGCACCAACCAGGGTATGTACAAATAGACAAAAATCAATGTGCGTGTATTGCAAGCAGTCTGGGATTGAATGAACTTCAATATTTCATTGTCTAAGTATGTCACGCAATATTGATTTCACTTCATACATCTTCATTTCTAGTCTAGCTTGTTATAGTAAATTGCCTTTGCATGTAAAAACAAATTTTCTGTTCCACTTGTGAAAAACAAATGTGCTCAAAATTGTACTCGAACTGATACTTTTATGAAAGTCCTTGAATTCGTACTCACAGATTAGAAGATTTTGGCCGTTCCTGACGTAGTGTATGGAGCATTGTATTTCAGGCTCTCGGGAAGCACCGAGTACACAATGCATCTTACATTACGTCGGGAAAGGGGAAAAGGCTGTCTGCGTCATTCCTGTCTGCAAAGCTGTCTACATCATTTACATCATCCCTGACGCAAATTGCATCTTCTCACTCGTACTCACAGAATCTCACATTTTTTTTGCTTGTGCTCCTAAGTTACTCATGCTCATGGCAAAGATCTGCGTGACTCATAGAAAGTACAACAAGTTTGTAGTTACTGTTGACTTTGTGATGAAAGTAAAAATAAAAACTAAGCAACAAATGTAAAACTCTGCAAAATACTGGAAATGTTGTCATTTTGTATTAGATGCCAAATGTGACCCGCTCTGCAAAAATGAGTCGGATGTCGCGCATTACACTTTCACGTTTAATGTCGCAGGCTTTATTATAACTATAAGAAATCGCACTGAAAAAATCCTTAAAAATAAACAATGCATTACACTACAGAGTTGTGCCATATATCAAATGAAAGCTTATTTCATGCTCTTTCAGACCAACTGTAAAGCTTAAACATGTATTTTTAACATATCCAACTCATTTTTGTAGAGCGGGTCACAAATGTTGATTTTTGTTACTCTTGCTCTGAAATGAATTTAAGATGTTTCTGATAAACATCCTTGTGTTGCAATATACTGAGTGTGTACAACCTGAACATAATTTTAACTTGGAATATTCCTTAATTCTCACAGGCCCATCAAACTCGTTGTTGCCAAATGTTGGGATCCTTCCCCCAAGGGTTACTTCACGATCCCAAGAAGTAAGTTTCAAATCTGTCTCTAGCGGGGGTGAGATTAGTCAGGATTTTTTACTGATTTCAGAATTTTTCAAGAATCTTTTGAAAATCTGGAATTCCTGAGGTGTTGCTCTAAAGGTATTTTTACCTGTAAATTGGATATAAACTAACAGAAACGGGTATTTTAAAGGGTGCCTTTAGGCAAATACAAACCATAGAGGGGTACGTTGCTCTGGGGTCCTCGTTGATTTTTTCATTTTCGGCCAATCTCACCCCTGCTGTAGTCTGTCTACACTTTATTTAATGTACGTTGGCAGAGTTAAAATATGCACAGAACTGTGCATCTAATCGTTAAGCATATATTCATCAGTTTTTGTCAAGATAACATCATTGTGTTCAAATACAGATTTATTGAACAAATGTTCAATTTTGATATTTTTTCCCCCCCGCAGGTGAACCTGTACGGCCGATTGACCCCGGTGCATGGGTGGCCCACACGAATGCCATGAAAGTGGCTGCGTATCACGGTCAAGCCGGCCCCATAAGTCCCTCCATGACCTCCGGCAGCTCATCACTAACCAGCTCAATCCCCGAGTCCGAACGTAAGTCCCGCTGATAATTTTTTTGGGGGGAGGGGTTGTCCTGGTTGTGAAAGCTTAAAAGATTTTGGGTTCGTAAAATTGTTTTAGCAAAAAGTTGTGGATTTGGTGAAGAAAAAAGTTGGGGAAATCTTCGGAACAGTCGGCCAAATATCCTGGAAATAAAAAAGTCATCGTGCCATTTTTCAAACCCTGGATTGGGCTCTGGCTTGGGCTCAGGCTTCAGCTCTGGCTTCATCTTAGGCTTCGTCTTCGGCTTTCCCAATATGACGTACAATGTGGCTACATCTAGAGCACTTGTTTTTTTTCTCTAAATGCACATCAAAGCCTTTTATTTTCACCCAGAGCCTGGTTATTATGTTCAAGTATTTAAGGCTTCAGATTGACAATGGAGCTAAGGATAGCAGGAGGCGAAGCCACAGCCAAGGTTTGAGAAATGGCCCACAGTACAGCACAAATTGATGGAGATCCTTTAAACAATAAGCCAGTTCGGTATTTCAACTGCGCATGTGCACATTGCCATTTTATGACAATGACCTAACGTGTGAACACAAAAGGTGGTCGCACAAACTGCACATATTAAATTCAATCAGAATGGGCGTTCGCGTAACATGGCGTGACATTACGTCAGCAGTTTTATCCCGAATAACCTTTGACCTTTGAGATACCAAACTGGCTTATTGATGAAATAATAAAAACAAAATGTTGGAAGTCCGGAAATTTCATGGAATTCGTTGTCAAAATCTTAAATCTTAAAAAAAATTGAAATAATAATAAAATAATATAAAGTAAAATAAAGAAAGAAAAGAAAAGTACAGGGAAGTCAATATCAGATATAAGTTCTGTGATATAGTATATTATTCATGGTTTATTAATCTTCATTCAGCAGCCCGAGGGCTGAATTGCATGAAGTTTACATTAAAACGAGTACAAATTTGCACATCTAAAAAATTACAAAATAGTAAAAAATGTATATGTAAACGAAAATTAAAATTGTAATTACAGAAAGAGGAAAAAAAAACATTAAAAAAAAAGACAAACATTACAATACATATTGAATCATTCACTTAAATTGTCATTAAGTAATCGTATCAGGTATGGGATGGGACTGTTTTTGAATCTATTTGTGTTAGCATGAATTCTATCTAAAATCCGGGTTGATCTAAGAGTCATAGAATGACATCTATTTAATTTGGGAAACCAGTCATCAAATTTGTTTGAGCGATAGGTTTAACAATAATTTTTTCACTTAAGTGCAATCTCCGCTCACTCAAGGATTCCAAGTTTAAAACACTAAGAGATTGACGACAATTATTGTAAGCGATTCCTAAAATAATACGGCATATGCTATAGGCTTATTTTATCATTGGGGATAGGTATTGGGGTTTTTTAAAAATAAAGTGTTACGTTTCTTAACCGTGAGAACCTTACCCCGTTAACCTTACCCTGCTCTTTTGGTGATGTGCAGGAATGGAGGATTTCGGTCCGCTGACGATCAACTCGGACCTGAACACCATCGTACGAGCCATGGCCGCGCCCGACTCGGGACTGGACATCAGAGACCGCATGTGGCTCAAGATCACCATTCCAAACGCTTTCCTAGGTAAGTCACAACTCCAATGGCCTCCGTCTGTTACCCATACAATCGGCCAAATTGGAATGACAAAAGCGATTGTACAGCGTGTATGTGGAGTAGGCACGGCCTGATTTTGTGCACAAGTCAGTGGGGTAATCAATCACGCAATTTAACCAAAAATAAAGCCGGAACTTTACGGATCAGTAAACCTGAAGGACAGAGCTGTAATCAAGTAAAAAATTGTAAATTATTTCCCAACAAGTTTTAGAAGGAAGGTTTTTTTTGGGTTTTTTTTTAGTAAACATTACTGGTACCCTCCTGATGAGGGTACCAGTGAAATTTGTTTAAAAAAACCTTTTGTCTCAAACTGTCGAGAAAAATTCATGTTTTTTTTAACTGGATCATTGCTTTGTATCTTTGTATTTTGCTTTATTTTATGGCAAATTGCATGAGAAAGTGAAAAATTCCTATTTAGTTAACCAGTTTCCTCATTGACTTGTGCACTGCGTTTATACGGTCATCTTACTATCTTACTATAATTCCAGGAATCTCTGTCTGTGTGTATGTGTGTCTGTCCGTTTATTCGATTATCTCCAGAACCGGGCACTGTATGAAGTTGAAAATCGTCGGGTGTATTGCTCAGGACCCAAGAATGTGCAGTGTCAAGTTTGAAGTTGTTTAGATGAGCGGTTCTCACAAAAACCGGAGGCCTAAATCTGCAAACGTGGCAGTATAGACCGCCACGCACTACGGCACATTTTCAACGGGCACTGCACCACGGGTATAGACCACCACGCATGCAATGGGGCCTGATTTAATATGCAAATAAATTAGATGCATGGGCATCAGTGTTACCAAAAAGCTCTTCCCAAGAAACTCACTTCCAAAACTGTGGTCCGCAAGTGGCACGGAAACATACACCCGTGGCTTTTTTTAATGAAAGCCAAGCAATTTGTCCGTTTCCAACAGGCACATTTCGAACGGGCATGCACTAGTATTTGTAATTCCGATGGGGGCTTATCACACGGCTCTGTATTACGGCCAGTGCAGCAAGCATAAAATCTCATCCATCTGATCAAGAAACAACGAGACATCAATAGGTTCGAATGTATCGTCTGGGAATCGTTCATCTAGGGCATTCCAACATGGCGCCTATTCAGTTCGTGTGACTCCAAGAGTTACCACAATGCCATTTCGACGATCTTTTCTTACTCTCGTCTAGGCTCAGATGTTGTGGAATGGCTGTACAGTCGTATCGAGGGCTTCACAGATCGGCGGGACGCCAGGAAGTATGCTTGCAACCTCCTCAAGGCCGGCTTCATCAGACACACCGTTAACAAGATCACATTCTCGGAGCAGTGCTACTACATATTTGGAGACCTGTGTGGAAGTAAGTCGAGTGGACAATTTTGGTGGGGGTTCAAATCCCATCTAGGAGATGCAACTTTTCCACACAAAAAATGTCTTCAATGTTTCATCCAAAAATCTAATTTAAAATGTTTGGTTTTTTTTCCTCAAAATCTTATCAGTTCATATTGTCTGAAAGCAGTAACAAAGCAGTTCCAATATTAACACACAGCTGACTCTGCACTAGTAAGCAGGAAGTCGTGGGTTCGAATCCCGCCCGAGTAAGCCTGTGAATTTTTTCACACAGGCTCTCGGAAAGCACTGAGTATACAGTGCTTCATATATTACGTCGGGACAGGGCAAAAGAGAAAACATCTCTGTTCTAATTTACACAGCTGACTGATGTAATGAGCTTATTCTATACAGGCAGTTTCGTACCGCAATATTCATGACTGCGTGTGCTTTCCAAAGAATTCAATTGCGGAATCACTAATCCCCTGGCTCTCTAGCTAATCCATCGTTAAGCCTCTTATTGTCAAGCCTCTCATGGTAAATATTTTTTCAACAGACATGGCCTCCCTCTCGCTGGGTGACGACACGCCCGAGGTGGACCAGGACACCCTAGCGCCCCTCCCCCAGCACTGGATGCCGCCCGGGCAGCTCCCTCCCAATATACCCACGGCTCCGCCCCTTTCCTACCAGCCCATAGGCTACTCCCAGTTTGACACGGCCAGCTATACAAGCTTTGGCAACGGCAGCATCGGTAGCGCAGGCAGCGGTGGTAAGTTGGCAAACTTTTTCATCACATTGGGCCAGGTTAAAAATAAAGTGTGTTTAGTGTCCCGGCTTGAGTACTTTTTGGGGCCACATATTTTTTGTTCTTTTTTTTTGGAAAAGAAATTTTTAAGTTTTAGACTCGTTAGTGGCTGGCTGCCATTTTTGTGTTAAAAAAGATAGCCATCTTGAAAAGTAACAATGGCCAGAAGCCATTCCGGAAAATGAGGCTGACAGCCATTTTGGAAAATACAAAAATTAAATTAGGACACTTTTTTTTTTTGGCTCGGGCGGAACATCGTATTCCAGTGGTTATGTTGAACCCTTGCTGTGAGGCTGAATTTCCAGATGGTTAGGACCCGGCAAGGAGATGATCGTACTTGTGTCCTCAAGCAAGATACTTTGCTGACAAGAAAATCTTTTCCTGTTTGAAAGACCTGGGCCCAATTTCATTGAGCTGCTAAGCACAGCAAACATTTGCTTAGTAAAAAGCATTTTATGTGTAAAATGTAAATTTGCTGAGTGATATTTTCTTCATGACATTAGGCCCTGACTTATTTTGCAGTTACTAACTTCCTGTGGACCCAAAATGGCTGCCACTAGGCTGTGTTTGCTCCAAACAAGTTGAGAAAGTTCAGGAAGGATGGTTGTTTCTTAGTTCAAATTACGATTCATTATTCACAACTTATTATTAATTATTCACAACTTATTATTCATTATTTTTGGGGGTTTTGCAGGTAGCAGTGGTTCAGGCCACAGCCAAGAACACAAGGACAGGAAAGGCCGCAGCAAAGGAAGCTCGGGCAGCGAATCGGACGCCACGTCCATCATCAGCCGGTCAACACGGGGCGACCTAGCCATGCGGGCCGAGGGGTCACTGCGAAGCGACACACCCCCCATGTCAGTCAACTCCATGCCCATAGGCGTAGCCATCCCCCCCATGGGCCAACTGACAGGTATCGGGCCGGCGGGACCCAACGTACTGCCCCCCATGGGGGGCAGCGGCATGGGGGTGCAGGGGCCAGTGCTGCCCTCACAGCTGCCCTTCACGGGGGGACAAGTGGTGCCCCTGGGGCTGGGGCTGGGCCTGGGCCAGCAAGCCGTGCCAATGCCCAGGCAGCTTGGGACGATGCCGGAGGACTTATCGGGCAGTAGGCAGTCCTTCCGGATGGCCATGGGTAATCCCTGCGAATTCTTTGTAGATGTTATGTGAAGGGCGGGGCACGGGCGGGGTTGGGGGGAGGCATGGTCAGAAACCTGTCTTGTCAAGTGTCGTGCGTACTCCCGGTAACCCTTGTCCATTCCACCCTCATTCTCATGTTTGTCTCCGCCCACTCCATGTTTTCTTTTCTTCTTTTTTCGCCCCTTTCATAGAGCTGTCTAACGTAATGTCCAGCGAAGCTCAGTCATATTTTTTGTTTCCTCGGCATGAAAGCTTGCCTACCAGGCAACACGTGTGATGGTCTGCCTTTTATTTTGGCTTGTAACTGTTGACGTATACCTCATACTCGATCAGTTGTTCCGCTCATCAGTATTTATTTTCCTTCAAATTTTCTGTGCTTGTATATTTGTTTTTTTCTTTACGTTATTGAAAGTTTTCTGGCATCTGTAACGGACAGACTTCTACCTGATAAAAATTCTACTTCAAAAATTTGGTTTTTTTTTACCTTCAAAATTATCTTATTTTCAATGCAAATATTTGCCAAAAATTTTCTTTTAAGTAGCAGTGATCTGCCACTATATACTCAAATCCTTAATTTTCTGAGTTGCTAACTTGATTAAAGTATCACCAAGCATGCAATTTTGATATTAAAACAAAATGAATGCACGTTGTTAATGCAGTAGACCTGTCAAACGAAAAAAAAATTAAGCAAAAAATATCTAAACACAAAATCTTTCTAAGCATATAATTCTGGCAGGCAGAAAAGCTGGCAACCGGCCAAAAATCTATGAGCACAGTTTGCGGGATTGTAGCTGGCAATCTACCCAAATTCTCAACAGAAACTCTTCAGGCAGTAAATATAATTTTGGCAAGCAAAAAAAAGAATTTTTTCAATTTTTGTATGCACCGTGGACAGTTTTTGTGCAGCCAAACCCGCCCAGCGTTGCTAAGCAAAAAAAAAAAAATATCTGCTGAGCTAAAATTGTTCTGCTTAGGCAGCTCTGTACAAATGGGGCGCTTGGTCTCTTGGTCTCATCCTGTTGTCTTTCTTCTTGTTTTCATCTCCAATTCCAGGGCTCGCGCAGGCCAGTGAGATAGCCAGAATGTAGCCTTTGATTGCCGGGGAGTCCAGAAGGTAAAATGCAAACCAAAATGGCGGTCCAGTCCCTCTCCGGAAAGAAAAAAAAAACAGGATATTAATGTGAAATTTGTTTGTGCTGCATTAGATGCTTAGATTTCAGGCTGTGAATGCTTTCGCAGTTTCTTCTTCTTTTTTCCCCCCTCTTTCTCCCCCTCTCTCTCTCTCTCTCTCTATCTCTCAAGGATTTGAAAGAAAATTCATAATGTAGAATTTGTCATTTTAACAGTCAAACATTCCACATGGTTTCATCATAAAAGATGTGAAAAATTCACCGAAGGTTTGCCCTTCAGAATTAGTTCAGAGCAGCCCTGTTAATCTTCGCGCTCTATCTCTCTTTCATTTGTCCTCTTTGTCAAACCCGAGTGTTTCTGTGTTCTTTTGTAACTAATTTATTCGTTGGGTCCGTTTCCTTGATCGTTCTCATTTTCTTTCATCCTTCCTTCTCGATGTATTCATGTCGCTTCATACAACAGTAGAGGGCGCTGTGACAAACCTAGCAACATGTTGATGCATGGGTAGAATATACGCATAGAGATGTGTGAAACTACTAGAGTGCCAACTCGTCATTCCATCCTGCGGCCTACATTGAAGCCGTCCTGGGCATGGCCATGATTGGAGGGTGTGCGTATTGTTTGCGTAACTGAAGAACGATTCAGATTCATCTGAAAATATCACTGCATGGCTGTTCTGCATGCGTTTCCCGCGTGCATCCGTAAACATTTAACTCTCACTTAACCCAACAGTGCTGAATCCAATAATTTCAATACAAATTTTCACACACCCAATTAAACGTGTATCGACCTCCAAACGCGGACGTCCTATTCTTCCCTCTTTTGTTTGTACTTTAACTTTTGGGGAAGACTCCCATAGGTTTGTACACGATTTCAGTCGCGGACGTATTCTGGGAATCGTGGACGATATTGTTCCCTTTGTTATACGTCCACGTTTGTTTGGGAGAACGAACGCAAGGCGGTTGGGGTTAAAAAAGCATCGCTTAATTCGCATACTTAGGTTATGAAGGCGCATTTAAACGGTATGTTTATTTTTCTCAGCATTGTCTATTGTTGAGGTAAACAATGTTGTGTTCTTTAACGCAAAACAAATTTGTACAAATACAGATACGCAAATAGCCATAGGTTTGTGAACAAACATGGATGCACCCAGCAGGCTTCACTCCGCACCGCGAGTTAGCAACCTAGTAATTTAATATAGCTCTTTGACGCTGGCCCAGCAAGCCACAATCGACAATATCTGTGTAGTTCCTAGTGCGTTACATATATACCACCACCCTAGAATCAGCGCTAAAATCATCTTACCCATCATGCACCGCAGTAGATTCATACTCAGTCGGTGGCACTTGCAGGTTACAGGGAGCCAGACTTCGCTGGAGAAATCGGTGAAGTTGTGACCCGTCAGAGTTGATTCCGCAGAACGGATTGACAAAGATTGCACGACAGTCATGATCCTAAATAACAAATTTCCGACATGTTTGTCGGCAGTAAGAAAATGGATCTTGAAAAGTGCCCTCAACTGTTGTATTGTGTGCAGTCGTGTTTTAATCTGTTGTATTTGGCGTGGTATTTGTCATTGTTTTTCCCCAATTTGGACATGTGTAGAAAAATGGCTGGTACCCCACCTTTTCCCAAAGGAAAAGGCACAAACGCTGTGCACCAGTGGCAGTGCATGTTTCTTTGTTTTGCTTTTTCACCGGGAGACCATTTTGCAGAGTTGGAGTCGAGTCCCTGCAAGTCCTTTCACAAGTCCTTTCGCAAGCCCAGTCAGAAGTGCTTTCACAAAGCCGGTCACAAGTAACTGGATGAACAATGACAAAGGAATGCCTTTGTCAAAGCTCATTTGAATAGCTTGTGATTGGGATTAGGACTGAAGGGCTTGTGATGGACTTGCAGGGACTTGTGAAAGGACTTGCAGGGACTCGAATACAACTCTGCCATTTTGCTACCAAATCTAATTGTGTGAGTTGTTCTGCCTTTTACAAATAAACGTTGTAAATGTTGTTGGACGGAAAACACAATTAGCTTCACCAAGTATTCACATTTGTAAAAAGAAGAAAAAGAAGCAACCAAAAACGAAATGGCATCTGTATTTAAGATTCATTCAATGGTATGTCAGTGCAGGTTTCATGTGTTAGTCGTGTACAAAAAGTGTATTATTTAAAACGGAAGAAAATGTGTAGAAGCTGTCAAGTTTTTTTGATGCGTCTTTTCTACAAGACTGAGAATAAATGGCTGTGTTTTATTGTGGGTGTTTTTAAAGGAAATAAGCTGTGAGATTTTATTGCTAACAAAGGTCAGACAATTGATGGTTTTCATGCAGAGTTGTTGCAAAGTTTTGTTTTTTTAAATAGCGCACAAGCTTTTCATGGAGGCCATAAAAATGTATATTTACTTCAGCTCGAGGTATTGTATGATGGCTGTCTTGTTTCTAACATACTCTAAGTCTATCATACTCTGGGCGAAGCGAAATTGACCGTGACAGAAATAGTATGGTATCCGTGAGTCGTCATATTTTCACTATCTGCTATGCGGTATATAGGGCACCACACCAAGATGGCCTCCTCATGGAATAGGTTAATGCAGAAGGCACGTAGCTCAGTTGGTCGACCACCCATGTTTTTCGCAGAGTAGATCTTTAACCAACTCTGCCATAATTGTTTTTAACGAATAAAACTATGATGAAATCATGTACATGTAATTTTTAACGTGTAAACACTTTCACACTGTCCTGTTTTGGAAAGCCAGTGGTTTCTGTCAGATGTGTGAAGTATTACACCACAATTTTGAATAGCATAACTTCCTGATAAAGGACCCAAAAAAAATAACCAAGTTTGTACTGCATGTGGTTGGATATAGAAATTGTACATGCCTAACTGTATTCAATAATTATTGACGATAGCAAACATTAAATGAAAATAGATCCTTTTTTTCTTTTTGGTTTATTTTCAGGATTTGTGTAATTAATTAAAATCAGTATTTGTAATTATAATAATGCACATTGATTGTATTTCATGAATGGCGGATACAGCAAGACAAATCATAGTACTCAGTTCAACAAACTGCCCCTGTTGTACTTAGTTGTAGTAAAATTTGAAGGGAAATAGGTATTCTGCACCATAAATTCCTAAATATTACATTAATGTACTTTTTTTTGTACTAAAATAATTATCTAAATTAGTACTTGCCTTCTGATGTGAATTACAATAGACTTGAAACGTAATGACACCACACCTGTTGCATTCGTGAGGCCAGGTGGGGCCGGAACAGCGCGTTTTGGTATCCCAGCATGCATTTCAGTACACAATTTTGGATCATGTCAATTTCTGCCTTTATTTTGCAACAAACATGAAGATGGCAACCAACAAAAATGGTTATTTTAGGCCCCTAATTTCAAGTAAAAATAATCCACAAGTTTGCATCTTACATGTATGTACAATCAGCATTTGGTCAGGAGAGACAAAAGCGTATTATGCTTGGTAGACCTAACCACCTTTCCACATGAACCCTCTTGCCAACTGTGGCGTCATTCAGGGGTGTGATTTATCCGGATCTTTCCTGATGTCAGGATTTTTATTAGTGAGACGTCTTCTAGATTTCCGGAAAATTTTTGCAGTTTTTAAATTGTTTTTATCAATCCAAAATGACCCCTGCAACCTGAAACGGTCTTCTTTTAATTTTAATATGCGGTTTTTGACAATTTTGAACCGCATCTTTTGGTAGAAAATGCAGTTTTCTTGTGCATTTTTCAGCAACGCCATACAAAATAAATACCTCTGAATCTTTCGTGGATTTTTCAGTTTCCTCTAATCTCACCCCTGGTACGTTTTGGGTCTATTCAAGAACTAAAGGCAGAAATTTAAGGGGGGGGGGGGGATTTGGTAGTCCGACCTACACAACAATTGCCAAAAATAAATTTGACAAGATTTGTGTTATAATCTTGTAATCGTAATTGCAACAGTGTACAGAAAGTTAGCATTTGAGATATGCATCTTTATGAAAAACCATGTGTACTTTTTATCGTAAGATGGTTTTAAATTCTTTAACACCCACAGGTATACACATTGTCCAAAACATTTAAGTTGTTCATCAGAATGTAGAAATGCATGTGTTTTTTTTTATGTGTACAACTGTACAATGTAAATATTTGTTGGTTAGGTTTTTTTAATAGGAACAATTGTAAACCATTGTTACTTTCGAAGTCCTATTTATTGGGAGATTTACATACATCATTTTAGCATAATTGTACAATTTGGGGCCATTTTCTAAAGGGGTGACCATAGTAACTCGTTTAAATTTGTTCCCGAAGAGGAACCAATTCTTAAAACATTTTCCATGATTAGTGGAAGTATTGTGTGTCTCAGTATTCAAAGAAAAGCTCAGAATTACATGTTGATTCCCCAAGAGAGTTCCTTTCATACGAAGAAGTCGAATATCGCCAAGTCAAATTATGCAATTCAGTGGTCTTGGTTATGCCAAAAATACCCCAAGATTAACCACGACCGCCGAAATTTCTTAAAATTACGAATTATGATTTTTTTTTAATGAGAGCAGATCACTTTATTATTGTAAAATAGCTTTTAAAAAAGATGTCAACTGCCAGTCCAGCTAGGGTTTTGTTTTAAATAGTTCAGCGTTTTTATCTGCAGATTAATTTTGTTGGTCCATTTATGAAAAATAATGTAAGTGTTATAGAAGTAGTTTGGCAATGATAGTATAGTACTAAAACAAAAAGGTACTGTAGTTTCACAGTAGGGAGCTGTGTGTGTGAGTTAATGTTTCAAGATGGTGTATATTCCTTGAATCTTTTTGCAATGTATTTCTAAAATAGTTTGATGTATCCTCACAAGAAACAGTACAATTTAACTATAAAATAGGGGAAAATGCCTTGAATTTTTTTTATCAATGTTATCTCAAATCAGTTAAGAAAGTACAATGTAAAACTGAAAAAAAAAACCAAAAACACGTTTTCAGATATCCCTTTGCGATTTTACAGTGACATTGCTGTCATTCTCACCGCAAAAAAAAAAAAAAAATGCAAACAGTCATTAGCTGTATGCATGCACATTTGCCACACAACAAGCAAATACATGTACACTGTTAGCTATTAATGCGGTAGGTTGTAGACCACATTTAAATGGTCAAACTACAATTTGTGTTCATCTAGTATACGTCCTTAAACCATCTTAAAGCAAATGTACCATTTTTGATGTTGGTACCTTTTGCAAAGTGTGATTCTAAATGATGGAACCCACATTTGGCAGAAATTGTTAACACATTTCCCCGAAGTGTTCGGACTTGTTCCGTACCTTCAGGCGCCTTTTCAACCCTTTTTTTTCACGACGACTTCTTAAAAGGCCCATACCTTAAAGGCATGTACAGGAAAGCGTCAAGTACTTTGGGAAATATGCTACGTTTTCTGCCCAAAGTGGTTTCGGTCATCTTGAATTGATTACCCTGTATTTTGCATCTCATTTACATCGTTAAACAGCCAGATTTTGACAATGCCGACCTCACTGGGCAGTCAAGAAGTAGTTTTTGGTAAGATGCTAAGGAAGCCTTGCAAAAGCATCCAGTGTTTCTTTCCTTGTTACGTTTTCCCTTGATAATTTTGAAGAACAGTGTTTAAGTTTCTTTCATACTTTTACAAAAACAACTGCCCAAAATTCTGGTACAGTTATTAAAAGGAATATACACCACCTGAATTGATATTGCTATCCTTGTGTTCACCAAAGACGTAAAGAAACAAAAAGGAAAATGGGCTCATAAATGGCCTTTCCTGTTTTTGTTCTCTAATTTCTATTTTTTTTCGTGTAAAGACTTATTATGTAGTTAAGAGCTCGGTATCTGAGTAAAAGTAAATATGATGACAAAAAAAAGCAAGTCTGTGTTTTGGATTCTTTGTGTTAATCAAGTGATTAGGAATGGCCTATGATGTCCCCGACATTTAACCTCAATACCCCACCCAACTCCTCTCATCGGGTTATACATACATAAAACATGTAAAGGGGAAACGGGTTCTCCGGCTCGTCATATATCCCTACCCATGGAGATCTAACTTACTGCATCTTTTTTTTCCTTTGAAGAGCTCAACATTTATTGCACCCTGGATCCCCTGCTAATAGAGACTTTTCAGACGCTGGTGGCAGCAGACATACCGGTCCTTTTTAAGCGCCCGTAGGTCTGAGCATGCCCATGTCTGGTAAGAACAATGGAAACATACCGTTTGCCGCGACCACAAAAACCTCCCATTAGACCTGGGTGTGCTACTGCCCCCCCCCCCCCCCCCCCCCCCCCCCCCTCAAAAAAAAGGAATAATCAAATAGTAATATTTAGTAAACACTTCTACGGCTTTAATTAAATCTGGCCCCCCCTGCATGTTGTCTAGACACGCTTATTTATGAAGCCCTTCACTATCCTAAGAAAAAATACGTGGGTGTGTTTAGCTTAGGATGGTTGGGGTGAAACACCTTAACCCTCCTACAAAAATAAACCACAAAGGCGTATTTTTTCCCCAGGATGATAAAGGGCAAGACACCTACCACCGCGCGTCATACAAAAGAACATGACTGGATTTTTTTTGTGGGGGAGCTGGGGGAGGGGGAACTGGGGGAGGGGGGGCTGGGGCTGGGGGAGGGAGGGAGGGGGTGGGGGTTGTAGGACGGTTAAGGTGCCTCGCCCAAATGTGGCGTATTACAGTATCTTGATTTAAGATTATTTTAGTAATGGCTTTAGGAACGTGCACGAAACTTGCTTTTCATAAATTGCGTTTCCCTTGCGTTTTTGGTCTGCGAGTATAGTAACCTACAGGCCTAAGCGCAACGGCACAAAAACGGACCGTAAAATGCACTTTTAACGTTAATAGGAGTAACGGTTGATAATTTCTGTGCCGTATTAAAAGCAGATATAACCCGCTGACTGGGTGTTATCTTTTGTTGCGAAGTCATGTTGCCTACATGTTAATCTGACGGATTGGTTCTGACCTCCATCAGAACAACAGTGTAATCGTCAGTAGTTTTGGCGGATCTAAGTGTGTTGCTTAGATGTAGCTTTGTGTTGTTTTAACCTATCGGACAGTGATAGAGACCATCCGAGACAAGACCAGGCACAAGACCAGCTTGTAACAGGCGCAAGTAACAGGCACAAACTATGACAAAGGAACGCTTTTGTTGCAGTTCACTTGTCTAATGAATAGCTTATGACTTGAATTGAGACTGAAGGTCTAATATGGTCTTGTGTTGGTCTTGCTGAGTTAATTAGCGACATTAATGGTTCTACCCTCAAACTGATTAAGCTATGCCTTCTGCGGCTATTCTGTTGATTGCCCGTTCGTTGTAATCCAGGTAAGTGCATTGCAAGCACCAATTGCAGTTATCGAATCGACCACTGGCTAACTAATGTTCCTTAAGTTGATTAAACTTACTCTCCGCCCCCTGGACGTATTAACCTATCACAGCTGCGGCTATCATCTAACAAAAGTCTGACGAAAGTGACATATTTGGCGCGCGCGGCTGTGATTGGTCAATACATCCAGGGGGCGGAGCTTAATGGTCGGTCTCAGCCTGAGAATTTACAACAGGAAAATGTTCAATTCATTTTTAACGTTTCTTATTTTTTCTTGACCCGTTTTTTCCCCAGCAGATACTAAACCTAGGAGTATGATCGTGTAAAAAAAAGTATCATGAACGAAACATAATTTCGAAAGTTTTGGTCGAATTTTTCTTCTTGGGGTTTACGCTTGTGGCCTACCTTTCTTCAAGTGAACACACCCAGTGCGGAGAAATTACGGCATGAAAAGAAATCAGGGAAAATCTTTTCAGTTTTTTTTTCGGGCCAAAAGTGCGTTGTTGTTTTGTATAGCAAAGAACAGCCATGTTATATTTTGCCTGATATAAACAAAAGAATGACAATAGGAGGTCCGCGATTGCCGGTATTTGCACATTTGTGAGCACACAGGGGCATGTTAAGCTATACGACAGAGTACTTGGGACAATGGGGGATTTGGGATAACAAGGACCCCGAGGACCTGGGCCGAGTCCTCGCGAGATTTTTGTGTACAAACCTTACGGGACATGTTCGAGAACAAAAGTACAAACAAAGGGAACAAAAGAAGGGTTCCATTCATGGTCCTCATGAGTATAGTAAAACACGACTGGGGGGGGGGGGGGGGGGGGGGGTGTGGGTGTGGGTGCTGGGGGATGGGGCTGTCCTATATAGATATTCCCATGATGCAATTGAGGTAGAGGCGGCAGATAAACAAGATTTTTGCTAAATGCTAAAGTGTCTTTAGCAACTCGCAATAGGAAAGGGCCATTACATTAAATTGAAATTGAATTGAAATTGAGATCCGACCAGCTTAGCCGTCCTTAGGGAAAAAAAATAAACAACATATTATTTGTTCCTAGAAGGGGTCCTGCCCTTACCCTCCCTAGGGGAAAAATCACTGTAACGTATTTTTTCCCCGGGTTTAGGTGTCCCGCCCTAACCATCCCGGGAAAACCATACACAACAGGGTATATTTTTTTCCAAGGATGGTTAAGGTGCATCTGAGCACCTAGTCTTGGTTCCAAGACGTCCTTAGCGGTGCGACGTATAGCGCGCACGGCCGGCCGACAGCGCAATACGTCGCACCGCTAAGGACGTCTTGGAACCAAGACTACTTAGCACCATAAACTGTACGTTATTTTAGCATGCACAGCACAACAGCAATTCAAGATGGCGACGTCCACGGATGCAAAAGCGAAGCCTGCAGCGCCTGTGCAGATACCCAAACCTGTCAAATTTCTCTATGGAGGTCTGGCTGGGTGAGTTAATATGGTTTAATCCTTCTGTAGTTTTAGTGGCTTTTTTTTCTTCCAGTGGTAAATGTTTGCTCAAATGCGCTTTGATTTATCTTCGGCATGTCAGTGTCAACTGCACCCATTTCGTGATTTGTTTGTCCATAGATAGAGCATGGATAGAGCAAGGAACTAAACAAAAATACAAGCATGACAAGTATAGCCCTAGAACAGTAGACTTGACGGCGACATTAAAAACAAGAGGAGCAATACCTCGTCGCCTGCTGTGCGTGTATACATGCGTGAAATGCAAGGCCCGTTTCGCAGAATGCACATGTACCGAATTGGTTGGGCATATGAGTTGAGAACAAATTTATACTCGTAAATAGTTTATTTACACAGTGTAGGATAATGATGGGATACAGAATGCATGAAAAATGGTGAATGTCACACTCCATTACACTTCATATAAAAAAGAAAGAGGGCAGCCGTGACCCCGTATCTGCATATCCGGATATGAGGTGGGGATAGACGGGTATTCTGCAATTGTGCCTAAAAAATGTTGTGCAGCCTGGATCGGAACCACACACTGGATTATATCAACACAAATACCAATTCACCATTTTATCTGTGTAGTGTGTAAACTGCATTCTAGCATATGTACACAGGTATGACAAAAAATTGGATAAATACAACATGATTGACTGATGTACAACACTCACAGTACAAAGTGATATACTGATAAGGCATGTAATGGTACCAGCAACATTTACTTATTTAAAAAAAAAAAACACAGGGGACAAATCTTTTTTTGTTTGATTTTGCAGACCATAGTTGTGGTTGTTCTTTAACTGAGCACTAAATTGTTTGCCTTGTTTCAAAGAAAATTGCATGTAAATTAAAAAAATTCAATTTGGTCACTATTTTCCCCATAGACTTCTGCACAAAAATGAGCAAGTGTATATTTGCGAACAGTGAACAGAATTTTACATTGTATTTTCATGTCTTGGGGGAACCATGTTAATTTTCAGTGTTAATATTGTTTTGTATTGGAATCCAGTTATTCCACCTGAATTGAACAAACTATTTTGAATTGATTAAACTATATGTGACAGGATGGGAGCAACTGTCTTTGTGCAGCCGTTGGATCTTGTCAAAAACAGGATGCAAATGAGTGGTGAGTTAAAGAAAAAGTTATCTTGTCCCATTAGGTTATGCCATGGTTATGCCTACATGTACCTACTTCTAGAACTGTAAGGTTTTCACAAGCAGTCGTATAAATATTTTCTTCAGCTGCTAGAGTATGCCGTACGAACCTGAAGCAAATATTTATACGACTGTTTCCTGCGAAAACAATCCGAGGATTTTTGTTTTCTTTGCTTCACGCGTTGATATGAAAGCCGCGCTGTGGTTAGTCATTAGCCCCTCAGTCGAAAAAAATGATGTGAAACTGCTAAGTGGCAATGGCTGTGGTCTTGTTTTTAAGCGAAATGTTCGGAAAATTTCACCTTTTCCAGTGACATTTCAAGGAATTGAACCTAACCTACGTGTACATAGCCATTATTAAGATAAGGCATATAAAATGTTGTGGCAGAACATTTCGTGACAAGAGAGTTATGGATCAGGGTAAAAATCTTCCACAGAAGTTTCAATGCATCTCTCTTTAAGATTTTTTAAACCTTACAGTTCTGGAAATAATGCCTACCATCAAATTTCTGAAACCTTCGTCCCCAGCTTCTCCCCAGCTCCACTGCCAATCTGAAGCCTTGAATACAAAATAAACAAGCTTTTCCTCTATTAATTAATAACCCTCCTACTATTTAAAAGGTCAAAATCGGTCAAAATTTTCTTCCACCTCCCCTGCTATACTTTTACACAGACATGATCAGATTACATGTGGTCTTGTACTATGGCAGGAGGGTCAAAAACAATCACCTTGACTGATTTTGACCCATACAACAACATGGCTCAGAATGTATGTTTGCATAGGAGTTAAAAACCTTAACCCTGCTAAAACCAACAAAATTCAACAGTGGCAGAAAGCTAAATGTACCTGTTGGATGTTTTTTTGTTGGATTTGGCATGGCTCATACAAACAAATACCTGTTGAATTTTGTTGGATTCAGCAGGGTAGCTGCAGAATGCCAAGGCAGGTGTGTGTACATGTAGGTGGTGCACTGCAGAATCCAACACAATTTGCTGTTGGATTTTGTTGTATTTTAGCAGGCTACTCATTTTAATTTTGTTGGAAACTGTTGGCCATATGAGGAAAAAAACACATTGAAGGGGGTCACTGTAAATTAAGGGGGAAGTGCCTCAGATCTAGCCATATCTTAGAACATAAAATTAGATCAAAACTAAAGTCAAAGCCAAGGTAAATACTGAGAAACAGCACATGCAAGACTACAAAAAAATGACAGCCTCTTGGGTGGGGGGGAGGTGGGGGGGGGGGGGGGGGGGCCTAAAGGTAGTATACAACATTTGCAAACATCAAAAAACAAAACTACTGAATTATTACGAAATATTGTACTAGATTGTAAGTAAATAGCAGTCTCAGGCATCCTGTTTAGTCATGGCAACTGGTGTGCTGTCGTTTTCAAGAAAAGTGGAAATTTATATTGGTTTCAAACGATTGTCGGCCGACAGTCGTTGAAATAGTCTAGTTCCCTGACCTGATAATTCCCGGACATCTAAAAATTGCCCCGTTTTGTCTAAAGTAGGGTCAGGGAACAGACAACCAGAACAGAATTCTTTTCTCTGTTTTCTTAGCATCTATGCACACAAAACTTTAAACAGGTCAGTATTATGGTATTTGCTAGCATGTTATAAAATTGACAGCAAAGTGGCTTAGTGGTTTGGCACATTGAATTCAAGGTCTGTGGGTAATTCTGCAGGTTGTGGGTTCGAGCCCAGTCCTGGGCTTTGGCACTTCTATGCTTAATATGGGTAGAGGCATTATTAATCCTAACCATCCCTAACCTGCCAAAATCAAACACCCCATTTGTGTTGAATTTTGTGTGATTGGGTACTGTAGAGCCTTGGCACCATCACTTTGCATGGGACTTGATGCCCTGATTTTGTCTAAGTACAAAGAATGTGCCATTGGTTTACTACACAGTGTTGGAGTTTGTGTGGTTAGGGAAGGATTCTAGTAAAAAGCCTGTTAGGGTTTTAATGCCTTGAAGTGGACTAGTTACCCATCCCGACCCTATTCATGCTGTGAAGAGATTAGATTATCTTGTTTCAGTGTGAAGGGCTGGTTCTTCCACATATTCCTAAGTAGCCAACACCTCGAGTGCCCTAGGGCTTGTGATGGGCGATCTGCATAACAACAATTTAAAAAGCAAATGTTGTATACTTAACTTTAAGAACCCCCCAATGCACCACTGTCCTTTGATGTGTGTCTTTGGAACATAAATACTTTCCAGTGCATTTTCACATTTCCAAGAGGGCGCCTGGCCTAGAAATGGTAAGCTTTTAATATTTTTCAATCCGATTTCCTGAAAATCAACAGGGGAGGGAGGTGCATCGAGACAGTACAAAACCAGCGGTCACGCCATCAAAGCAATCATATCTAACGAAGGTGTGTTTGGATTGTACAATGGGTAAGTCTGTTATTATTTATGGGGGATTTCATGTGATGAGTTTGTTTTGTTTTTTTGGCTGAGAAAGTCTACCGTGGGAATTGCTGTGAGACCGCAATGCTGTGAGCTTCGGGTTTCTCCTCACAAAACTGTAAGCTTGGTCTGTTGAACCCTAACCTTCCCAAATCCTTTAAAATCTTCTTTGCCAAATGGAGGAATTTGGAGGATTGAGGGTCTTTGGAAGTTGAAGCATTGGAGTATTTTTTTCAGGATTGAGGGCATAAGAAGATTTTGCCTCTGGAGGAAAATGGAGGATCCAGGTCCTCATTCCCAAGAGAGGAAAGTGCTAATACCACAATTTTTTTAATAAGAATGTTTTTTTTTGAAACTTTGGAAAATATTTGGCTATTTTTGTTTAATTCAGTTCAAATATATATTTTGAGATTTAGTTGATCATCTATCAAAACTTAATGTGCAGTTTAGGAAACAAAATTGGTCTGATAAGTGCACAATTAACTAAATGTAAATTAGTCGCGGTCCAGTGTTACACTTTCGGTGTCCTTTTGATGTCAGTGAAATAGCTGTTATCTAGTTTAGTAGTGATGCGTCAATGTTACCTCTTGTTATTTTTATGATTAGATTGTCGGCAGGCCTGCTACGTCAAGCCACCTATACAACCACCAGGCTGGGAATCTATACCACCCTTTTTGACATGATCTCGGGGTAAGTGACGTGCTACGAAACAAATGACAGACTTTTCAGTACTCCTACTTTTCCCTAATTTGTTTACCTTGCTCCTACTTTTCCCTTGAAATTTCTATTTTTTTAAATTAACTTTTCCTACTTTTTGTCCCACAACTCCGAAAAATGAAATCTCACTGAATATTGTTTCGTCAAACAATCCACAAGGGAAACTGACTAGGTAAATTTGAATACATTTTCAAAGTGAACAAAGAAACTGGCAGGAGCGGGATTCGAACCTGCGACCTCCGAGTTACCGTACCGGCACTCTACCAACTGAGCTACATGTATATTGCCCTATGTTGACGGTCTCCCAAATTGTCAGTATCTTTGTTCGGGTGGGTGCTAGTCAGAAGTCATAAACCCAGAATGCCGTATAGCCAGGGATCACACCCAATTTTACGATACAACCTGGGAAGTGACATTGTGGGGATCACTCAATGAGGATACGACGAATATTTTTTCATAACAGTGTTCACACTGTCATATGAAAATCACACAATGAAGGGCTTGGGTGCAGGAGTACTACAACTTTACTGCCAAGAGCTTAGTTGAGGATGGAGCACAAGTGTTGTGAGTACAGTATGGAAATAAATGTTAACGGCACTATACAATTACTATTAGCTTCACATTTTTTGAACAAAATCTTGACAACATTTCTGTGTTTGTTTGCTTGTTTCTTGTAGACCAGACGGAAAGCCACCTAACTTCTTCTTGAAGGCAGTTATAGGTAAAAAGCAATACATATAGACTAAAATACTTCTCAGGCATTGGGTGTTTTTGCAGAACGTTTAAAAGAAATTACTGAAGCCGTATTAACAGTGGACTTTTTGGGGTTGTAAAAGACACTGTGTTTTCTTTACCTATTAGTCTAGTGTGGACATCCCAGGACATTTTTTAACTTCAGTGGTTACTTCTACCGGCCAACCGCTGGACACAAGAACTGGCCGGGTCAGATTTTCCAGGACGAAATAGACCAGTAGTAAAGCAATAAAGCTGTACGTTTGGCCATAACGCATGAGGGTCTCGCTGTACTGAAACACTGTGTATGCATTGCTTTTTGAATTTCTTTGGCATGGCTAGCTTCCTTCTATTTATGTTCGTGTTTAAGACAATTTTGGTAGATGCTAAAACAAAAAATAATAATTTCCTTTCTTCAGGTATGGCAGCAGGAGCGACAGGCGCATTTGTTGGGACCCCCGCTGAAATCTCCCTGATCAGGATGACATCAGATGGCAGGTATAATGTCCTCCGGCAACAAAACATCGATCCATGGGGGAGGGGCCTCCATTGAGCTCCTCCCCTTCAATTGTTGGATTTTGATGGATTTGGGGAGGGGCTTTCCTTAAGCTCCTCCCCTCCAATTGTTGCATTTGGATGGATTTGGGGGACAGGTCTTCCTTAAGCTCGTCTCCTCCAACTGTTGGATTTTGATGGATTTGGGGCGGGGCCTTCCTTAAGCTATTCCCCTCCAATTATTGGATTTGGATGGATTTGGGGGAGGGGCCTCTCTTGAGCTCCTTCACTCCAATTGTTGGATTTTGATGGATTTGGGGGACAGGTCTTCCTTAAGCTCTTCTCCTCCAACTGTTGGATTTTGATGGATTTGGGGCGGGGCCTTCCTTAAGCTACTCCCCTCCAATTGTTGGATTTGGATGGATTTTGGGGAGGGGCCTCTCTTGAGCTCCTTCACTCCAATTGTTGGATTTTGATGGATTTGGGGGAGGGGCCTTCCTTAAGCTCCTTCCCTCCAACTATTAGACTTTGATGGATTTGGGGGAGGGGCCTTCCTTAAGCTCCTCCCCCAATTGTTGGATTTTGATGAATTTAGGGGAAGGGCCTTCCTTAAGCTCCTCCCCTCCAACTGTTGGACTTTGATGGATTTGGGGAGGGGCCTTCCTTAAGCTCCTTCCCTCCAACTGTTGGATTTTGGTAAACATTTGTCAGGATCTAAGTATCCACATGCATGCTTCATTTGTCTTTCCAACGTTGTTTCCACAATCCTTCAGAATCTGAATAATTGTTTTCTTTCAGGTTACCTGTGGACCAACAGAGAGGTTATACTAGTGTGTTCAATGCCCTAGCTAGGATAACAAGAGAGGAAGGATTGTTTACGCTATGGAGGGTGAGTACATGGACATCGCTAGAGGAGGATGTGGAGGGTGACACCCCCCCCCATATGTTGATTTTGTCGGCAAATTTGTATCGCTGTTGGCAAATTGCATGGTGTATGACGTTATGTAAATATTTGAAATATGTTTCATTGCGCCCTCGGTAAAAATATTTTTGCCGTTAGTCGTCAGTCTGAGTACCTCGTCCATTCAAGTGTTACTTTTGTTTGGATTCTGTGTAGGGGTGCGGTCCCACAGTAGTCCGAGCCATGGTGGTCAATGCTGCACAGTTAGCATCCTACTTTCAAGCGAAGCAGTTTCTTATGGGGACGGGTAAGTCGTAGGCCCTCAGCTACGAGGGACTAGTATAGAACAGCCGAGCATAACATTTTACTGAGCACAGAAGAGATTTTCTTAACCAGAGTAGGGCACCAAGAACCGGTAATATACAACATTTGCTTTTGCTGTAATTGGCTGAAATGAATAGATTTGGGGGTTAATATTTTATAGCAAATACTGTAACACTGACCCGTTTAAAGTTTTGTGTGCATAGATGCTGGGAAAACAGGGAGAAAAAAATGCTGTTCTTGTAGTCCGGTTCAGTGACACTACTTCGGACAAAACGAAGCAATGTATGGATGTCGGTTAATTATCAGGTCGGGGAACTAGACTAGCTGGTTCGCTTGGACAGAAAATAGTGGACTATAAACTAAAGTTGGTAAATTAGGGGCAGCATTTAAAAAAAAACAGTTTTTCTAACGATGGTTGGCCGACCATCGCTGGAAATTGATACAAAAATTCCGCTTTTCTTGAAACTGACAGCACAACAGTTGCCATGATTCCACATGATGCTTGAGACTATTATTTACCGACAGACAAGTAACGTATTTCATCATAATTAAGTAGTTTTATTTTGTGATGTTTGCAAAATGTTGTATATTACCTTTAATGTCTCTTGCTTGTTATCAGCCCTCATCTTATTTTGGCGTGGCGTGTAATCTCTCTAATATTTGTGGTTAGCCGCTCCATGAAATTAGGCCTGAATTGTGTAGATTGGGACTCCGTAAATTGTATGATATTGAAATATTCTATGGAAACAACTCTTTCATATGTAATTCTGCGCCTGTTTCCGTATTCAGGTTATTTCCAAGATAACATTTTGTGTCACTTTGGAGCAAGTATGATCAGCGGTCTGGTCACGACGATAGCATCCATGCCAGTAGACATTGCAAAAACCAGGTATGAATACTTTATATTGTGTACATTGGTGTGTTCATACATTAGTCTCCTTATGGGGTACTGGGAAGAAAGGGTAACAATGGGGACAGTGGTACCCCACGAGGGAGTCTTTAGAAATCCAGGTACCCCACAAAGTTAACGCTGTGGAGTTTGAGATTTCAATAGGGACAAAGGAGAAGAAAAGAAGAAAAGTAAAGTCCACAATAGAGGTACCCCGTATGGGTGCATATGTGAGGATGAACATGTATATGGTGTAAATCGGGGAACAAAAGAATGATGTAAGAGAACAATGGGGTCTTCCAACTTGGGACCGTCCTCGATTGGAAACGTGTACAAAACAAATGAGAGGAGTTGCTAAAAAGTTGAAGTATAAACAAAAGAGGGACAATAGGAAGTCCTTGATATACACCATATACAAGACTGTGTGTGTGTGTGTGCATATGTGAGTTTGTATAGCTATTCAAACCATGGACCTTTAACAAAGAGGACAATAGGGTCCATGATTGTGTCAAGGTCCACGATTAAAGATCGTGTACAAAACATATGGGAGGCCTTCCAAAAAAGTTAAAGTACAAACAAAAGAGGGACAATAGGAGGTCCACGATTGAAGGTGTTTACAAACAGAGATGAGGAAGTGTGTGCATAGTGGCCATCTTCATGAGTTAGCCAGTTCACGTAGTGGATTCGCAGCATTCTTTCTGCTTTACGTTCTACTCATTCTAGTCTTTTTCTTTTGTTGCTTTGATCAGAATTCAGAATATGAGGATAATTGATGGCAAGCCAGAATATTCCGGTGCTATTGTAAGTACACACAGTCGTGTTTTCCTATACTACTGAGGACCGTGCTTTGTGTTTCCTATTGTTCCTTTAATATAAGCACAACCCCATAGACTAAGCATGTATTTTTACGTCCGAGGACCGATTTTAACAAAAGACCGACTCCCGAGGATATGAGAGATTCCTTTGTATTTTCTTTCTCCTCTTGTCCTCGAACGTATATACAGTACATGTACAGATTCTCTTTCCAACTTGATTTAATTAAAATCACCCTGACGTAACAATGTAGCTCATGTTTTTGTTTAACCTCTAGAACACAGAAGATGGCCATAAACGCCACCTTTCCATTGTCATTATAAGCACATTCCTGCCCATACTCAATCCATTCATGTTTCAACTAGATTGTTCTTGAATGAGAGTGTAATGAATAGATGAAGCATTTTCATTCACAAAGCTTTCATTCACACGAAAGGTGGGGCTCCAAGTGCAAAGACTAGGACTACTCTATTCAGTGTGGTGCCTATTATTTAAATGTTTTACTACCTACAGGACGTGCTAAAACGAACCATCGGCAAGGAGGGTATCTTCAGTCTGTGGAAGGGGTTCACCCCCTACTACACCCGGCTGGGTCCCCACACCGTCCTAACTTTCATCTTCCTTGAGCAACTCAACAGGTTCTACCGGGTCAACTTCGCCAAGAGTAAAGAGTGAAGGCAGGGTGTCAAACTCTCTTAAGGGTGGAGTGGTTAATCTGTGGCCAGGCCAGGCCAGGCCAGGCCAGGCCAGGCCAGGCCAGGCCAGGCCAGGCCAGGCCAGGCCAGGCCAGGCCAGGCCAGGCCAGGCCAGGCCAGGCCAGGCCAGGCCAGGCCAGGCCAGGCCAGGCCAGGCCAGGCCAGGCCAGGCCAGGCCAGGCCAGGCCAGGCCAGGCCAGGCCAGGCCAGGCCAGGCCAGGCCAGGCCAGGCCAGGCCAGGCCAGGCCAGGCCAGGCCAGGCCAGGCCAGGCCAGGCCAGGCCAGGCCAGGCCAGGCCAGGCCAGGCCAGGCCAGGCCAGGCCAGGCCAGGCCAGGCCAGGCCAGGCCAGGCCAGGCCAGGCCAGGCCAGGCCAAGCCAAGCCCCTGGAACGCCCCTGGAACGCCCGGGCCTTTGGGCATCTATAATCCCCTGATTGTACACAATAAACTGCCCATTAATTCTGGAGTCCAGCCGGCTCCCATTGTTCACCCAGACTTGACTGACAGCTGAGGCATCTTTTGATCCTGCCGCGAATGGGTACAGAATAGTGTGGGAGGGGCTACAACCAGGCCTGGCCTGGCAGATTCTGGGCTTTATTGATTAGTTGATGCTCTATTGTTAGGTGATGATTTGTGGCTCACAATAGCAATAGAATAAGCCCGAAGGCCCGGGCATGGCTGGGCTTTTCAAAGGTTTGGCCCGACCACAGATTAACCACTCCTCCCTAAGTGTGTTCCAAGTTGAGAAGTTCTGATCAGGTGTTCCATATTTAGTGTGGAAGGGAATTTTTGTGTGGAAGTGAATGCTGCACAATAGGGTTAGGCTACAAGTGCTTACCGTAGTGAAGAAGTCCGAGTATTTGTGCACAAAAACAAAGTCTGTACCCCACCATAATCATGACTAAATGCACTTCTAGATGTCTATATTTTTTGGGGGAGGGGGTGGGAGGGGCCTTCGTGATTTAATTGGATAGCATCATATGTTGCCTGAATATAAATTTTATTTCAGTGGTTATGAGAATTTGTTGAAGGGATAGGCCAATTAGTTTTTATTTTCTTTTATTTATTTATTTATTTATTTATTTATTTTTTATTATTATTTTTTTGTGGAGGTGGGGGGAATTAGACCCCCGTATTTATTCCTTTGGTCGAATAGATGTTTTTAACTGGCTTTGAGAAATTATGTGAAAGGTGAAACAAAATTTGGGGGGTTAAGCCCCTTCCCTTACTCACCCAATATCTTTCCCCATAAACATCACCTTATCAAAACCTTTGTTTTAAAGGTTCAGGGTTACTTCGTACCTCGGACAAACAAGGTTGCAAAGAAACAGCTAGTGTACAATTTAAGTGGGGAGTCATCCAAGTCGAAAAATTTTCCAGCTCTGTTTTTTTTATTTCTGAAAACGAATGCTAAATTGTGAAAAGACTTTTCTGTGTACGAGTGAAGGGCATTTTGTGCCATAGTTTGTTTAGCTTCCATGTAGTGGCTCCAGTGATTCTGATTGGATATGAGGAAAATATGTACTAACATCTGATTGGCTCATAGTGTGTGTTCCTGCTGTACAGAACCTCTGATTGGCACATTTAAAAACAAAAATAATATTCATTTATGATGGACCAGCTTTGCTAGAACTGTTTCCCGGATTTGTGTTGTTGACATTTCAACAAGTAACAATGTGAAATTATACCTAATTTGCCAACAAGTTTATAGAGTTTGTGTTATACTAAAAATACTGACCAATCAAAGAGCATTAACATTATAGAATAGTATTCCTGATTGGCCAGACTAGATGTTTGAAATATATACAGCTTCTGATTGGTCCAAAGTGAATGGATGAATTTTCTTTTTTGAATTTGTTAGAAGTACCTCACATTTTATTAGAATAAAACTGCTATAAACTGCCATTTTGTAACAATTTGTTTTTTATTTCGTTCAAACCTCCAAAACTATAAAGAGTAGTAAAGTCTAAAATCCTTGAGGCTTGACATAGTAAAAATAGATGTTTGGAATTAGGCCTAAAGATATAGTATAGCATTGACAGATCTGACAACAGTTGCAGTGCTGTTCATAGTGGTTTATGCTTGACTGAACAAAGAATATGGTAATGATAGACCAGCCAATAAACAACGTGGTACTGAAAGGGTTAAATGTGATTCTGGTAGAATTGACGTGACGTGCATCGCTCAGAAGAAACTTAGGAGAAAAAGAACACTGAAAAGTATATTTTGGAAGGATGTATTTATTGCACCCTAGAGGCGATATTATCTGGCTACAATATTCTTTTCCAGAGTTGCATGTATATTGTAAACCTGTTCGTCTGTGGTGTGATACAGAACATGCGTATGTATGATATGCAAATACCATTCAAATCGTGTATAATTATGCATGCCACTGGAAGAATAGAATGATCCACTAAGCCCCGCCCCTTGACGTATTGACCAATCACAGCTGTGGCTAAGGTCCAACAAAACTCTTACATGTGCGCAGCGGTGTAGTCAGGCCTATTATTTTCTGTATTTGTGAAATTTTCAGTGGGGAACGACTGAGGGTGATGCTTTTTTATGGGGGGGCGTGCGACACCCACGCTTCCCCCCTTCCCCCCCAGCAACACCACTAGACATGCGTGGCTGACTTGTGACCCGCTTGGCTTTGATTGACCAATATGACTAGGGGCATATATAAATGAGTAGAGAATTTCGTACCCTGTATGCATGGGTATGTACAGTACTATATTCTGCCACATATTTACATAGCGCACCTGTTGTCAATGATTATGACTATACTAATTCGTGAAGACAAGAATCTATTTGAAACACATTTTAAATGTTTCAAATTTTTTACTTTTTGTTTGCTTGGTTGTAATTTGTAATTTGACAATAAAATGCAATATACCTGTGTATGCAACCATGGAGGATGATGCAACCATGGAGGAAGGAACCAAGCCTCAATTAATTTGTTTTGAATGCCAATCTTATTTTAAAGAAATTGCTGCAAAATAAATAATGTAAAACAATAGTAACTAAGCCATTAAACCACAAACCTTTTAACAATATAACTAAGTATCGGCTCTTTAGTCTCCAACCCCCCCCCCCCCCCCCCCCCCCCCCAACCTCCCAGCCCGCCCCACCCCTCAGTTACGCGAATTTGTGCACAGGACCAGTCGAGCACAGCCCGATTGCCTCTTAGCCAAACATTTGCCGTATTCTGAAATGAAGCGTATATAAAGGCCGAAGGCAGTTGGGTAATGATCAAAGGTCGTGTATGTAACGGCTTCTGACGTTGAGGGCGCCCGTCGTCGCCCAGACGACACAAATCCTGTCAATAAACACAGCGCCAGTGAGTGACAGAATTTGCATGATTGATTGAACGAGCTATAATAAATGTTGGAAGAATGGAACTATCGAATTTCGAAGCTCAAACGCATGGGACAGAAAAAAGGTAAGGTCTGTCTTGTTTATTCGTGTTTTCTGGTTAATATTTTTTAGCGAGATAGACATTCAAGCAACGTGAAGACTTATTATGACCGTGACATTTTGTGGAGATGAAAATTAAGGCCAATTTTGGGGGTTCTCTCGTCTGCTGAATTTGGCGATTGTGTAGTGTAGGGCCCCTCTTTACTTTAGTTTTGATAAAAAATATAGTAAAGGGTATTTTTTCTCATTGCAAAATGATTTTTTTAACCTAAAGCAGACTTCTCTTAATTCTTTTGACATCTTTTTTTGTAATTTTGAACAGTTTATTGCGGTAGAAAATGCAATTTTCTTACGCGCTTTACGGCAGTTGCCATGCGAATCAACGCGGTTTTGCGTGTTTACTTAGCCCATAGAGCAAGGCCCACTACTGCACTAGCAGTAGCACTGTGGCTGGCGGATTTTGACACGGGGCCGATGTCAAAATCCGCCAGCCACACTGGGCTAGTGTTTATTGTGCGTCGCGGTGATCGCCATTTTATTTTCGAGTTGCGTTTTGTCGTCTTCATCATCGCTTTACCCCAAAATTTCCATCAAAAACTAAAACCTTGCCCTTTATCAACGTTGATTTGTAATGTCGCTATTGAGAGCAATCTTCAAAGGCGCGCGTTTTTTTAAAAATGCGCGTTGCGCAATTTTTGAACACACAAACTTAGTTTGCTTGCGTAAATTTAAAATCACGCAATACAGCTGGTGCGCAATTTTTGAAAATCACGCGATCTTTATTATTCAAACAGTGAACGGGTTGCACACGACCTGTAAGTTCTAAATTTCTTGTGACTAAGCATTTCAAGGGATGCTGGGATACAATTCAAGGTTTGACCAAAGTATGGAAAACCAATAGTGTGAAACAAAAATAGAATAAAAAAACTTTGTAAAAATACTAGAAAATATTTAAAACAGTGCTCAATATATTAGGAACAAGCTAATAAATGACATAATGCATTTGCCTTTTAAAAGATTTGTCTAACATTTTTGATTTGGATCACAATTTATGTTCACAAATTGAAAGTGTTTGTAACTTTTGGCCGCCCATACCTACCTGTGCGGTTTTAAAAATGGAAAGGCTATTGCCCATATTTTTTAATGTCTGGAGCCCGAATGTGGTTTCTGATACTTGAACACTTTATGTGGATTCAGGAATGTAGACAAAAAAAAAATGTTGGCAGCGCCCTCACGCGTTCAAAAATAAGGGCAATTGTTTGTTGGTCACGGGTTAGTGATCGCGATCGATCAACGTGCTGCCCATATAATAGAACTATTATATAGTGCTGCCTGATCGCGGTCGGGACCGCTTCTTTTTAACACAAAAATCGCCATTCTCGTTCCCTTCTTTGTTGGAAATTAAAACAATTAATTTTCTACAAAAATTATAAAACCGATGGAAATGTCCGTCTACATAAAAAAAAGTCGGGACCGAAGATTGGCATTGTACGTTTGTCAAGTTCCGTACGTGCCGCGGGGTGCACCATGTGACCATACCCTTAGTGTAATATCACTTAACTTCATAGTAAAAAAAAATCTTATCCAGTAGTCTCTCATTTGCTGTGAACAATGCAAATTATAGATTGCTCCTTAAAGGGACACATTGCTTTGGATTTTGCGATTTGGGCTATAAAACTGAAATGGATATGGTTGGGAAGCTTTTTTAAAAGTAGAATATAAAGATTCACATAACTATCCCTTCAAATTGCGTGGTTTTTGTTTAATTTCGTGACAAATAACGGTCCGCCATTTTGTAGAACCAAATTTTTGACTCCACAAAATGGCAGACCGTGTTCACCAGTCGTATTTCCAGTCGCAGCTGGTAAGTACGTTCTGTTGATCCATTTTGATGTTTATGTGGCACGGCGCGCAGCACTGGCGATATGTGTCGCGAGGTAGAGAATGGTACCTGGCGATCATCTGATAGGTTTACAAGGCCACTGGCTGCGCCAGCCTAAAGACTCTTACAGCGTATTTTGCGCATTATTTAGACGGTGGTATTTACTACTGGAAATAAGTCTGTTTCGCGGGTCAGATGTCAGAGATCAGAGGCCAATTTTTTGTTTTGTAATCACTACTCACTAATTACAACACATTATACGTGTTTGTTTGCATGAACAACTCTTATAAAAGATAAGGAACATTTCTAAACAGCAAAATTTCATGACATTTGAAGGCAATGTGTCCCTTTAATCTTCCATTTTCTTTTAAATTTGGAAAGTTTGCCGTTCAGTTTTAGATATTTCTCAATGAAAAAAAACACCTCCAAAAATGTATTTTCCCCCAGACCGCCTTAATGTCATCATGCGAAGGCAACTTGTCAAGCCAAACATGACCCAACTTTAAAGCCAAAATTCATAAAGGTTGAAGCACAGAATCTCAGGTAATAACAGATGATATTTGAAGATCACCACAAAGATATGCGACAAAGTATATTCAATACAATTCACATCGAAAATTTTATTCGCATAGTTCACAATGTCAACATACTTGCAAATCAAATACATAAATGCTACACATAATATACAAATTTGCAAATAATTTGCGCAAACTATATTCATGACAACACGCGCAGATATTTGCAATATGCGATGTCCTTTCAGGGCCACCATAGGCAAGTAAGGCTGTGTGTTATAAAAAAAGAATGTTTTCTCATTGAATTGTAATTTGGGGTTAACCCCACAAAGTTGAAAAAGCCCACAAGTACAACTTGTTTTTAAAAGTTCCACAGTACTCTTGTAAGCCCAAACCTGACAGACAAGCAAACACTTATGTCAAGAAACCAAACTTACAGTAATACGACAACACTCACTTGTGAGAACTTGCTTTTTATACTAAACAATAACTCGACACTACCAGAAGTTATTGAAGGCGACGAGAACTTGCTTTTTATACTAAACAATAACTCGACACTACCAGAAGTTATTAAAGACGGCGAGAACTGGCTTTTTATACTTTATGTGATAAGAGAAACTTGTCCTTCTCGGGGGCATAAGCAGTACATATTATGGGGCTCAATGCGAAAATTAGCAGCCATGAGATTAGCCCCACCAGTGTGGCTGGCGGATTTGACATCGGGCTGATCCTTAGCCACACGTCCTACCCATATGTTTGTGTGGTGAGAACTTCAACAATTCGTGCGGTGGGGTAGCGCTATCTGGACCGCGTTTTTAACGGTCTGGCTGTTTTCTCTACCTTCTTAACTATTCCAAACTGCTAGCGGCTTGTCATCTTACACCATTTTCCGAAATATTGGACATTAAACTTGGACTCTATAGTCTTGCGTGCTAACGATTTCAACTGGTATCAGCCATTCTATAATGACGTCACCGGGTTCGAAACGGCTTGCCGACGGCTATTTGATGAGAGCACAGCTAGCTTATCACGATTTCAGTGGAACATCTCACGCGAATTTCGTGATAAGCTGTGCTCTCATCGAACAGCCGTCGGCAACGAACCCAGTGACGTCATATACTTGGGTCATGTGGTCATATCAAAATAGCTACCACCGGTTGAAATTGTTTGCACGCAAGACTATGGAGCCGAAGTTTAATGGCCAATATTTCGAAAAATGGTGAGTAAGATGACTAGCCGTTAGCAGTTTGGAATAGTTAAGAAGACAGAGAACACAGCCAGACCGTTAAAAACGCGGTCCAGATAGCGCTACCCCACCGCACGAATTGTTGAAGTTCTCACCACACAAACATATGGGTAGGACGTGTGGCTAAGGATCAGCCCGATGTCAAATCCGCCAGCCACACTGGTGGGGCTACCATGAGATCGGCAGTCATCACAGTAGTACGTCTCAACGTTGGATCCAATGTGAACACATGCAAAGTGGTACCACATGTCACAGTGATCACATTGGATCCAGTCCACTTTCTTTGTCCCTAGCGAGAATCACTTGACCGCCGAACAATTCCCATTCTGTTTCATGTTGATTTGCTGCATTATGCTGCTCCTGATGTATCTGATGTACATTGGAGTGTGTTGTTGCCTCATGATAATAGGTGAAAGTAGTCGGAGGAATGGAAGAAAGTTCCAACCCCTTCAAGAAGGCTATAATCTTTTCTCCCTTTCCTCCCTTTCCTCTTCCTACCGTCAAGCTTGTTGTAGAGGAATCTGATAAAAAATGCCCTCTACAGAACTCGTCAAACTCGTCAACATCTACTGCCGATTGTGCCATGATGGTACGGCCGCCATGCGTCTGACGCCGATGTAAAATTCATGTCTACCATGTAGTTCGTGCCAGTATCGTGCCTCGGTTGTTGTCCGTAGCGCGCATTTAAAGTTTGCGCGCACAAACTTTAAATGAAAAAATCCCAGCGTGCATTTTTAAAAAATTGCGCGCGCAAATTTTAAAAACGCACGCCTTTGAAGATTGCGCTCAACATCGCTAACTATTTTGGCAATTCCATTAACCTAAAAGTGGATTTTTGTTTCCTTTAGTTTTAGCATGGTTTTAGGGAACAGGGCCCAACTACACAATCGCCCTGAATTTGATCATGCCAAGTTTGTACAAGTTGTCAAATTAACACTGATTTTATGACGCCTGCCTAGAGTTGAAGTTATTTCTTATTTATTGGATGTCTTTGTCAGGAATTTCATAAGATTATTTAGAAAGAAATTATTTTCAGGCAGTTTCTTTGTACTGCGGTACCTACATTGATGGTATTAATTAATTAACCTCCTATGCAAACATGCATTCTGAGCCATGTTATTGTATGGGTCAAAATCAGTCAAGGTGATTGTTTGTGACCCTTCTGCCACAAACCACATGTAATCTGACCCTGTCTGTGTACAAAGTATAGGCAGGGGAGGTGGAAGGAAATTTTGACTGATTTTGACCTTTTAAATAGCACAAGGGTTAACATCATTTGTTTTGTTTCAAAATTGATCATTTTCAGCTACATTGAAATTTGACCTCATTGACATTGTTTAAATCGTCCAAAACTTCAAACCACCATGCCACGGGGAGGGCAAAGGTCAGCCAGTCGTCGGTCAGACATCAGCGACATCGACGCTGACCAGCAGATGGGTAAGCTAGCAATTTTCAGTCATTGTAACTTGAAGAACATAAATACTCGGTTATATATAGTTTGACGATAGTGCAGTTCACCCGTGGAATTGGATGAGCAGGCTCTTATAGGTTGATTGGTGTTTCATGGTTGTTGCTCTTCTGATTCCAGGGCAGTAGTTTAAGCAGATGATATCCTGAGACATGTTAGAATGATTTCCCGAGCTTGTCTGTCTTTTTAACGACACTCCAAGAATCACCCTTACACACAATGTTACAGCTTATGTCCAGACAGTTTTGCTTTGCATCTTATGTCTTAAAGGTAGTGTACATGATTGGTCATTGTTGCAATTTTCAGAAATAGGCGGATTTGGGGGTTAGTATTTTATAGGAAATATCGTTCCACTGACCTGTTCAAAGTTTTGCGTTGTTGGATGGCAAAAAAACGAGAAAAAAACGGCGCTCGTTTTCAACCGTCGGGCGGATGATAACCTTTAGTCAAGGCACGCGTGGCTACCTGGACGCATGACGCGCCCCGAATGCAAGCATGTCCGGGGCGCGCCACTCATCCGGATAGCCACGCGCGCCTTGACTAAAAGGCTACAGGGCAGTTTTCCAATAATTTCCAGCTGGAAATCATTCGAAAACGATATGAATTTCCACTTTTCTTGACAACGACAGCACACCTGGTGCCATCATTTCACAGGATGATTGAGACTACTATGAACTTACAGTCTAGTAAGGTATTTCATAATAATTCAGTAAAAAGAAATTGGAGGATTACTAATCATGTACACTACATTTAAGAAACCATGTGTGAAAAGATGACGCAAATCAAGACGAAAAAGTAAATGAAAGTTTCAAAAGTTTCAAAAAGCTTCTCGTTGGGGCTTGGCTCCTTCCTGTCTTGGAAGGGTCAAATGGTAATTGATGGACGTAACACATTTTTAGCCAAAAGTGGACATACCTAGTTCTGGTTTTAGGCCATCAGTATGTTTTGACTTGTTTTTAAAGCTCTGCTCTAAATATCTAAAACATAATGAATACAAGATGGAACGGTGGCTGGCCAATAGATATATGACAAGAACCAAAATGTAATGATAACTGCCTCTTAAAACCGTTTAAATCTCTCTCTTTATAGCGGAAACCGAGTTAGCCAAGTTGCTGCGCCAGTTCCGGATCATGGAAGGAGATCGCAATGCCTACAACATTGAATCCCAGGATCTCATCCGCAGACAATTGTAAGACAAATTTCCTGTACGGGTATTATATGGGGCGCGGGGGTGCCATGCCAGCTTGTGCAGCCTATGCAGCCTAACGAAGCGAAAAACAAGAGGCTTGTGCAGCCAAGCATAACGTACACAATACCCCAATAATGGATTAAAACTGCAGAGATTGGCGTGTTTACACGTCAACCGGCCAGGTGGCAATTTTCAATCCGCACATTTTATGTCAACCGGTGGCAAGGGGTTAACAGTTTGGAGTATGTCTTCAGAAATGTCACAAACAGTAGCACCCTAGATCTAGTTTTTTTTTTTTTTCAGCAAGTAGCTCGTACACGCTAGTTGTCCGTATTTAGTGTGTTTGAAGAGTGCGTAATCATCTAGTGGTTAGGTTTAGGACACAGTGTTTGCGGTCATTGGATTAGGAGTTTTATTCTAGCACTTGTGTCCTTGAGCAAGACCTTTTGGTGCAATTTCCTCTTAACAGCTGGGAGCGATTATATAGTCAAACCATGTAAAGTGGGATTAAACAATGGCCACATTGGAAAGGTTGTCCCATTGTTCAGGTTAGCTATTTGTAATGTATATTGGGCTGGGATTATCACACTGGCTGGGCAGATTGTGGAGGTGGCCTATTCATCAAGGTGGCCAGAGTAGCAGGTGGGTCATTCCATAAATTTTGGGTCCGAAAGTGTGACATTTTTTGGTGTCCCTGTTACACCTGATCTGTGTAATTTCCCATCAAGTATTTAAAATTGACTTCACACTATTTTTACTTGTTTGGGCAGGTACTTTGCTTTATATAATCACTCTTGGAGATAGAAGGCTATGAAGTATTCGTCCTGAATTGCAAAATCTTATACATGTCAGGTGTAACAGGGACACCAAAATTGGACCCCAAATTTATGGAACGACCCGGGTTTGACAATATGGTTGCTGCATCAGTGTTGTCAGATTTTGTTAATTGTGCGGCACATACATTACTGCCAAAAAGACAATTGCATTCGTTTTCTAGGGAGTTCATCAATTGGTTTCGGGAATATTTATTGTAGCCCATCGATAAGGGGGTAATGATTGGAAACTGCTTGCATCTTTCAGTTTATACAAAGATTCTTTAACACAAATTTTTTGTCACCCGACTCCAAAAATGTAATCACTGGTGCTACTCGCCTGATGGTCTGTTTGAATACTTTTCCGAACAGGGCTGAGATAAGCACTCTTGAAGCGGAGAAGAAGGAACTAAACAAAGACCTGTACCTGTCGGAAAGCCAGACCAACCAATCGCGTGACAGCAACAACATCGACAGACTGACGGAGCTTTGCTCCATACGAGGTAGGCTACAGTTGCAGTGAAACAATCGTGTCAGCGCGGCATACGCAGCATCGTCCAATCACGTAATAATAATGTGTAGAATTGTAAAGCGCACATAGCCACCATGATCACGGCGCTCAAGGTGCTATTACCCCTGCTCATCAGGCCATTAATCATTCCTGTACTGTAACCTCGGATTCCCCGGGGAGTACGCAGCCCCGGTTGTAAGTTAAGCGCACATGGGCTAATCAAACACATAACCATCACTACCCTCACAGGTACCCATTTACTCCTAGGTGGAAACAAGCAATTTGTGACAAAGTGTCTTTCTCAAGGACACAAGCACCATGACCCCACTAGACTTGAACCCACGTTCTGAAGCATCACCAAGATCTGCACTGTACTGCACCACGAGGCCCGCGGCACCCCACAAAGACATCAACTATCTTTTAATGCAACACTTTGAAATTTTAGATGAAACAAATGTACGGCATAAATTTCTACTTTGTGTATAAAGGGGCGTGGCAACAGGCAGACAAGTAAAAGAACAATAGGCCAATTCATTAGGCACCGCCCCACCCCCGATGCACTGACCATTCACAGCCATGCTGGACCGTAGTCCAGGCTGTGATTGGTCAACACGTTCAAGGGGGGGGGGGGTGTTTATTGGGTCAGTCTATGGCTTGACCTTAATCCTAGCAAATCTGTGCACACATCATTTGAGCACACATCCATCTTTCGCAAATCTTGAATAACACAAAATTTTCTTATTGAAAAAGTAGCACACACACACAAGCCCCTTGTGACTTCTAAACTTAATTACTTACCAATTGATATACCCAGCGGAAAACGTAAAAATGGCATGGCGGGTACATTTAACATCTTGAGTACGTTTTTTTTACGGGAGACGTCAGGGTGTCGCGGCGGCTCTGGCAGCCAAGCGAAACAGCCACAATGTGTTTGTGCAGTCAAACGTAACATACACAATAATCCAACAATGGATTAAAACTGCACAAACAGCGGCACTGTTTATTTTTGCGCCACATGGCGTCTTCCGTACACAAAGGGTTAATGAACTTGATTGTGAGAATCTGTTTGGGGTTAGTGAGTTCATCTCACCGACGGTGGAAGTTACCTTGTCTGGGTCTATAGGTCTGAAAATTGGGATCATTTCTCTGGAATCTGTTGAAGAATTATCCTCTATTTAGATCTGGGCCCAGGAAAACCGTAAGCGTGGTAGGGTTGGCAATTCAAAATGTCGCCAATTAACCCTACCACCTCTGATCATAACCCTTCACCTAGAGTGATTTTTTAGCCTTGTATTAGGCGATTTCAATAAAAATGAAGAAGAAAAAAAAGATAAAAGTGACCTTTAAATTACTTCTGAAAATATCTATGGCTACGTTCAGACACCATTTTAGATTCGCATAAAACACTAGTTAAACTTGATTTAGGATAAAGTTTTAGCTTAAACGGTGTCTGAACAGTTTTAAAGTTTTCAAAGTGAACAAAGAAACTGCCAGGAGTGGGATTTGAACCTGCGACCTCCGGAATACCGTTGCGTACCGGCGCTCTACCAACTGAGCTATCTTGCCCTACGTTGGCGGTCTCCCAAATTGTCAGCATCTTTGTTCGGATGGGCGCTAGTCAGAAGTCATAAACCCAAAATTGGTTTGAAAGTTGACAGAATCGGTTTTATCTCACCGCTAAAACGGTGGTTTAAAACACCTCGGAGGGAGGGTTTAGCGCTAAACCATAACTGTTTTATTTTTTACAACGATGTCTGAATGGTTTTAGCTAAAACGCTTCCTGTTTTAGCTTGCGCAGTTGACCTGTGTTACGTAACCCCTTTTGTGGCGTAACCCCTTTTGTTGTGTAAACAGTCGCGTTGTCAGTGCATGTCCCATACACAGCATGCACGCAACACGCCAACGTAGCGCTAGCGTGGTCCATCAATCGCCATCTTCGCTAATACAGTAAAGCCTTCACGTGCGTATTCCTGCTCTTGCCCTTACATTTAGTTCATTGTTCCGACCTTTTTTTTAAAGCAGTTGTTGAATTTTTTTTAAAAACTTTTCACCATTGCATCATGGCCACTGCTTCAACTTCCATACACACAATTTTATGATGTACACACGAACCAGCGCACGCTTTATGTAAATGAGCGGAACTTCTGCGTGACCTCAAAACGGAGATAAAACCACTTCGAGTTGAACTCGCTATACTTAAAGCGGTGCCTGAACGCTCGGTGCGTTTTAATTTTACGACCGGCTACCCATGGTGAGCGACCGTTTAAACTGTTACCGTTTTAACTAAAACGATTGTCTGAACATGGGCATTGTGGGATTTGAGTGCTACTTGATGTTGTGGTTGACGGTATGTACAAAACAAGTAAATTGATGAACTGTCAATGTCAGATGACTACAACCAGAAGATCGCGGAGGAGAAGGACCGACAACACGACATCCAGACCCAGATCAGGACCAAGGAAAAGGACATCCACGGTCAGCACCGGGAGATGGGCGGCGTGCACGCCAGCGCGCAGCACACCCAGAAGACGCAGAAGGCCATCCGCGTCAAGGAGAACCGCCTGCACCAGGTAGGGATGCCTCCAGCCCCGAGCGGGGCATTCTCTTCATACATGTTTCTTCATACATGTGATACATTTCCAATCTCTGAGTTTATTTGTAGGCCAAATAAGAATTAGAAATGCGACTGTGCAATGCATTGCAGTAGGCTGTTACCAGCCACTGTGGCATACGCACAGTTCATTTCTGTAGTGGAGGGTTCTGGCCTCATGTTACAGTGCACTGGACTCGGGATCTCAGTGATACTACAAATTGTGGGTTTGAGCCCAGCCAGGGGGCATGGTGCTTGTGTCTATGAGCAAGACACTTTGTCACAAGTTGCTTCTCTCCACCCAGGAGTAAATGGCCACATGTGAGGGCGAGAGTTGGAGTCGAGTCCCTGCAAGTCCTTATACTTTCGCAAGCCCAGTCAGAAGTCCTTTCATAAAGCCGGTCACAAGTGACTGGATGAACAATGACGAAGGAATGCCTTTGTCAAAGCTCATTTGAAAAGTTTGTGATTGGGATTAGGACTAGAGGGCTTGTGGTGGACTTGCAGGGACTTGCAGGGACTTGCAGGGACTTGTGATGGACTCGACTACATCTCTGGTGAGGGCAGTGATGGTTGTGTACCTGATAAGCCCATGTGCGCTTAACTTGCAGCCGGGCTGCATACTCCCCAGGGAGTTAAAGGTTTTCAGGAATGTTTGATGAGCCTGATGGGCAGGGGTAATATAAATGTAATGCCTTGAGCACTGTGGTCATGGCAGATATGTGCTCTATATAAATCTAAACATTACGATTATCAAATTGGGAATTTTCAAGTTTTGCAGTAATTATCCCAACCCCCAAAAATCAAAAAAGTTAGGCTGTACTCGAATGGGCCATTTTGTTGCTAGGACTTCAGGTTTGCCATTGGTACAAGACAATAAAACTCTAGCCATCGGCAATCATGCCTGCTTCAGACAAGCCTTTTTGAAAAGGTCGCCGATAAATATTGGAAACTTTGTCGGTACATGATTTTTCCCTTGACCATTTTTTTTTGCTGAACAGGCCAATGAGAAGTTCAACTCCATGTTGACCGAGAACGCCAAGTACCGAGAGGAGATTGACAGTCTGCGCGTGGAGCGAACACGCTTTGAGAACATCCGCAAGAAGCTTGAGAAGGTAGGCCATTGACCAGCATCATAACAAGTGTCCAGTTTGGAGGTTGCACCAAGGGGTGCACCAAGGGGTGCACCAAGGGGTGCAACAAGGGGTGCAACAAGGGGTGCAACAAGGGGTGCAACAAGGGGTGCAACAAGGGGGGAACAAGGAGGGGCACTGGGTGGGGGAGGGGAGGTGAGGTACAGACCTCAGATGAGGTGGGAGGGGTCCCTGTTTGGTTAGAGTAAGGTTTTGTACACAAATCTTATATGAATGTCTGCCAAATATAAAAAATTTCAGTTGTTATGTTTTGTTATTATTCTGCCATTTTTTGTTATTATTCTGCCATTTATCAATAAACCAAACTGTTGTGTGGAATTTGTACCATAATCCTCTCTACCCAAGTACCCAAGTCCCGAAATAATCCCTAAACCCTAACACCCCTAAACTCTGAAATAAATTCACTTCCCATGACTTTAGGAGCTGGCCGACCTCCGGCAGGAGATCGGTGAGGTCATTGACCATTCAACGCAGGCCTACGATGCTCGGGACGAGGCCCAGGCCAAGATGATTCTGCTGAAGGAGAAGGCCGACAAGGACTGCGCCCAGCACCAGCAGGAGATGAAGGAACTGCAGCGGATCATCGACCACGACCGCAAGCTGCGGGAGTTCATGACGGTCAAGAGCAAAGAACGGGAAGAGGACGAGCTGCTGGTGGCCCTCAGGCATAAGAGAGGTGAGAAGACCAGGGATGTAGTCGAGTCCATCACAAGTCCCTGCAAGTCCCTGCAAGCCCATCACAAGCCCATCACAAGCCCTCCAGTCCTAATCCCAAGCCCTTCAAATGAGCTTTGAGAAAGGCATTCCTTTGTCATTGCTCATCCTGTTACTTGTGACCAGCTTTATGAAAGGACTTCTGACTGGGCTTGCGAAAGGACTTGTGAAAGGACTTGCAGGGACTAGAATACAACTCTGGAGCAGGCAAATACAGTGAATTGCTTCAGGAGGTTAACCTCGTGTCCGGCTGGTATTGATGGGGGGCTGGCATGCCAAGAACTAACTGTGCAGCCAAGCGTAAACGCAAACAATAGGCACCATAATGAATAGAGTGGTCCTGTTCACCACATTTGGAGCCCCCCTTTCGTGTGAATGAAAGCTTAGTTTGAAAAAGCTCCGTCTATTAATTTAACCCTCCTATACTTATAACTATCACAGCCTATCAAAAACCTCTAAACACCAACTCTGACAGTTTGTGTGTGTTTCAATCTGTCATTTGATAGGTTTTGATCTGTACAGCAGCTGGGTCGATTTTGGCCCTGAGAACAGGAGGGATTTATACACTCCCATTCAAAAACAATATAGTTGAGACATGACTGGATTGAGTATGCACAGGAATGCGCATATAGGCTACAACCGGCCAAGTGGTCTTTTTCAAACATTAAAGTTTCACCGAAACCAAATTATGAAAATGCTGTAAATTGTCTTGAAACATTGATGAAACATAAGATATAAAGGTTTTGCTGAATTTTGTGATTAAGTGATTTATCAAGACTAAGGACAGGAAAAAATGTAGAATCATAGTCTATGCCAGAAAAGTAGTTCTTCATCTTCATATTTTTTTTTTTTGTGGTATATCAGTCCTGGAAATTTCTTTCTGGTCTAGGAGAATTCTGCGGCCACTAGCCCTGTGGTCTGGCAGATTTTTTTCTGAAATTTAAGCCCCGAAAGTCATCTAAGGGGCATGGTTATTTATTTAATTTTTATATTTATTTATTTATTTTAATTCTTTCTGGTAATTAAACCAAGGATTCCTCAAAAGTGCATTATCGCACTGTAACTCGAAAGCCTGAAGAAACCTGTAGGAAGACGACATAAGAAATGTTCAGTTTTAGAGGTGGGAGGAAAACCCCAGAATGATATTCTGGCAAAAACCCACGGAATCATGCAGGGACTGAAAACCCAATCCACATGTCGGCTCTGGTGGGATTCGAACCCGGGTCACAGCAGCGGAAGGCGAGGAAAGTACCACAAGGCCAACCTGTTAAACTCTTTAAATGACGACAGGTCAGTAGTAGTGTAGAGGTCCCAGGGCTGAGTCTGCGTTCATTCCAGCTGTCTTTGGGTCATCAAAAGTTGTTTCAAATCCGCAGAGGCCGAGGAAGGGGAGAAACTTCGACGTGAGCGGCAGGAGGATTCCATCGAGGCCTACGAGGCAGCCTTCCAGCGCATCTCGGAGATCACCAAGGAGGCAGACCTCAACAAGCTGGTGCGCAAGTTCATCGAGGTGGAGGACCGGAACTTTGCTCTTTTTAACTACGTCAACGAGCAGAACAACGAGATCGAGATACAGCAGGATCACATCGCCGAGGTTGGTCTCAATATAAAGTCTGATTTAAGCTGGATTTTTTCTGTGTAATCTTATAAATTGAGACGGATATAATCAGCAGTATATCCAGGCAGTGTCTTTAAAGATGCAGTCTCAATCTGTCTCGACAGATACAAGATGAGATAAACGAGTTTAAGAGGCAGGGCTCGGCCATGGAGGAGCAGCGTGTGGCCATCCTCAAGAACTTGGAGGAGAGACAGACGCAGGCGGCTAAAGATGCAGACGCACACGATTCCAAGCTGAAGAATGTCAATAAGATACTGGATCAGCTTAAAGCAGGTAGGGGAAACCTAGGATGAAGGGACAAGGAGGAGGGGGCGGGCTTGGGGTGGGTGGTTGGAAGGAGGGGCTTAGTAGTGGGGGTGGGTATAATCTCAAGATGCAGACGCACACGATGCTAAGCTGAAAAATGTCAATATGATACTGGATCAGCTTAAAGCAGGTAAGGGAAACCTAGGATGAAGGGACAAGGAGGAAGGGGCGGGGCTTGGGGTGGGCGGTTGGAAGGAGGGGCTTAGGAGGGGGGTGTAATCTTAAGATGCAGACGCACACAATGCTAAGCTAAAGAATGTCAATAAGATACTGGATCAGCTTAAAGCAGGTAGGGGAACCTAGGATGAAGGGACAAGGAAGGGGGCGGGGCTTGGGGTGGGCGGTTGGAAGGAGGGGCTTAGGAGTGGGGGGTGGGTGTAATTTCTGAAGATGGAGATGCATAGAATGCCAAGCTGAGAGTTGATACAATTTAAACACTAAAACAAAACATTAAATTTAGTCCAAAGGAAGCTTTATTGCTTTATTTACGCAAAAGCCTCTTTGTTTATGAAAATACTTTTTGGGGCTGTACATCTGCATGTTTACGGGCGCAGGTGGACTTCAAAGGCCGTGTACATGATTGGTCATTGTAGCAATTTTCAAAAATGGGCGGATTTGGGGTTTAGTATGTTATAGGAAATATCGTTCCACTCACCTGTTTAAAGTTTTGCGTTGTTGGATGGCAAAAAAAATGAGAGAAAAACGGCGCTCATTTTTAACGGTCGGGCGGATGATAGCCTTTAGTCAAGGCGCGCGTGGCTACCACCTGGACACATGACACGCCCTGAATGCCAGCATGACCAGCGCGCTACTCATCCGGGTAGCCAAGCGCGCCTTGACTAATGGCTACAGGGCAGTTTTCCAACGATTTCCAGCTGGAAATCATTGGAAAACGATATATATTTTCCACTTTTCTTGACAACGACAGCACACCTGGTGCCATAATTTCACAGGATGAAATAATTCAGTAAAACAAAAATTGGAGAATTACCAATCGTGTACACTACCTTTAAAATAGTTTGGGAATAAGTACCGTTGTTATTTCTTTGCCGTCTTCCAGGGGTGGAGTCGCTGTTCTCCAAGACCAACTGTGACCGGTCGACCATTAACGACATGTTGGGCAGTGCGGCCGGAGTGACCGATGAGACCATTATGCAGTACCTTGGCCTGATTGAGCAACGTACCAACGAGCTGCTGGGTGTGGGCATGTACGTCGACAGCAAGGTCAGTCCGGTTTATAATACGACAGTCGTCCAAAATTTGGGCTGATAAAAAGGTTCGCAATAGCTCCATGTAAATTTCTTTGTTGGGTTAGGTATGTTTTAAACTCGGAGTATCCAATAGATTGCATAAATTGTTTTCACGATCAAATATTGACCCTAACCTACCTGTATCCATGAAAATCCATACCCCTGTTTTGGAGGATTTCGGCGGATTCAGGATACCTCCATATTGAAAACTAGGGGATTTTGATGGATTGAGGAGTGCGGTACTGCAGGATTTTGATGGATTCAGGATACCCTCCATATTGAGCAGTCACCAAAACCAACTTTTTGTGCATGACAAAATAGGTGGATTTTGGGGGATTCAGGATACTTTCTAGTAAAGTTACCCAAGGGGTTAGGGTTAATGTTTTGGGAGCGAGTGCAGTATGGTCAGAAAATGTGACCAAACAGGGGCGGATCCAGGATTGTTTGCAGAAAGGGTTTTCTGAAGTTTTTTTCGTACATTTGCTCAAAAAGTTTACTCCCAAAAAGTTTCGCCTGCGAAATTTTTTTTTACAATGGGGGGTGGGGGGGGGGGGGACTTGTTCTTACCCGTAAATGCAAAAAAAAGACCTTTAATGGGTTTCCCCTACAGGCTCTCGGAAAGCACTGAGCAGGAAGTGCTTCATACACTGTTGGGAAAAGGAATAATTATATTCCCTTCTAATTTACATCCCGATGCAAATACCATCTACACGTTGATCAGATATACTGATTTTTGTTTCACATTGGTCAACATCATTAAAAATATACTTCAAAGTTAACAAGAAATGTCTACATTTAGAAGTTCCAAAACTGTATATTGTCACACCTCCCCCCCCCACCCCAATAATGCAGGGTGCCAAGGAAAAAGATGAGCTGAAAGTGCCGTCGATGCTGGGCAAAGGTCCTATCCCCCCACCGCAGCAGCTGATGTTCATGGCGCCCTCTACCGGTGACGATTACGACAGCGATCAGGGTTCGGACCTCAGTGATGAGGAGACGCGACCTTTGACCCAGATGGAACTCAAGTCCAGAATCATGAAGGGGGTGAGTTGCAGCAAACATTTTGAGAGAAGAGGTTGAATTCTAAGTCCGAATGAAAGGAGATTATGTCTTGTATCGGGATGCGTTTTCAACGGTCATTTTATCGAAAATAGGACAGCGCTTTGGAAAGACTCAGGAATATATGTAATCTGGCTCCACGAAATGAATGGAATGTCATTCTGTCTTTAATACAAGTAAAAACAACAATTTGTCACCGAAAAGTCAATTTTGGGATTTTAATATTTTTATATTTGAAAAGATCTACTCTATCTTATCCCAAAGTTCTAAAACTGAATTCAACCCCAAAATATTTTTGGGGGTGATTTTTTTTTTTTTTAACTCAGATTAAAGTGTGCACAGTTCACTAACTGTGAGCTTTGTTTTCTCAAAACTAGGGGTCAAATCTCTGTTTTAAAAGATTATAGCGGGGCCGAGGCATGAACTACAGCAACACACATGAAAGTTTATTGCATGTATTTTCATGAAATACGATAATCCCAAATCTCAACTTTTGCTACTTTCTACCGATTTCGTGGGGACAGGTTACATACCGGTACAAACCCAGTTTTTTTTTAGCTGAGTTGATATTGATTTGAGTTAGTTTAAATCTGGGTTTGTAAGTCTCAAGTTGAGATTTTTACTCAAAATGTTCAGCAAACAGAACAAATGTAAAGCCAGGAAACCATACAAATTGAAGGGTAAAGATTTTCAAAAAAATATTCCTGAAAATACATTGTCAACAAGTTGTTGCAATAGAGTACCGAAGTGATGACGTCAATGCAATGTTTGGAACCAGAATACTTTTGTTATTTTGTGTCAATGTGTTTGCATGACTGGCTGTTAAGAAAGGAACAGTCGAAATCTCCATTTGTTTGGGGCCAGTTGTCATGCCAACTGACGTCAGACTTTGGTACTCTATAACTGCAGCCAGTGATGAATGAAGACCCAACGTTTAATAGGAATTGTAGCAAAAACTCAAATCCTATCATTAAGGCTACCTTTTTGGGGTCAGAATTTATGCCAAGGCTTAAACCTGACCCTTTCATGCACAGGGTGACTAGCAGCCGCTCTTTCCACATAGTTGCTCTGAATTTCTTGAGCCACTGTGAAAACCACTTGCCATTGTAGACATTTAAATGTCAAAATCAGCAATGAACTCATATTTTTTTATGAATGCCGTTGAAATTTGCAGGTCTTAAAGAAGGAAGCGGCGGCATCTAAGAAAGGATTCCAATATGATCTCTCCGTCCCCAGCAAAGACATGAAGCAGAAACAGTCCATGCCCGACAAGAAGAGGGGTGGCAAGCGATAGATGGAACAGCCTGGTCCGGGGTGGGAGAAAGTTGTAAATAGAGTGGAGTATAACCAGCCTGTGGGTCAGTAGGGAGGGTGGGCAAGCGATAGATGGAACAGCAAAGATGAGAGAGCAGAGTGATGTGAATAGAATAATTTCATACCATCATTTTGTACAGGGAGAGGGTGGGAAGATGATAAACGGAACAGCCAAAACCAGGGTTGAAGATCAGAGAGTAAGCTTGCAGCAGCCAATGTTAGACAATTATGGGTGCGTTCAAGTAGCTCACCCGGGTCGACTCAGGTCAGCCCAGTGCCGTTCGATTAGGTCTGACGTCATACCCGGGGCTCACTCGGGTCAGCCACCACAGAATTAAAAATGGCTGACCTCAAGGGTGATTGTGTAGTTAAGGACTGTTCCTATAAGAGAACAAAATCCACTTTTAAGTTATTGGACTTCGCAAACTAGATTGCGGCATTAAAAACCAACAGGTATGTCGTAGATAGAGGGCAGAGTTCTTAATTTTTGGTGGGAAGATGATAAACGGAACAGCCAACACCGGGGTTGAAGATCAGAGTGTAACTTGCAGCAGCCAATGTTAGACAATAGTGTGGGCAATGCATACATTGAACAGCTGAGAATGTTTGGATAGCAGGTTTCTGATTGGACAGTCTTGATTTGAGAAACAGGTGTTATGACAAAACAGGTGTTAGTGTGATAGAAGGTGGAGGATAATGGATGGAACAGCAAAGAGTGAAGGGATAGGGAGTTGTGTACAGAAGACTTTCCACATATTGCGGATATATTGCCACTTTACGCACAGTTTCTGTATGCTGGTCTATAGCTAACATTGTAATTTGTAACCAGAGTCGCTGATGTTGACTTCTTGAGTATGGACGACCGCCATAGCCGCAGTTTGAAAAAGACCACCTGGCCGGTTGTCATCTATATGCGCATTCCTGGGCATACTCAATCCATTCAGGTTTTAACTATATGTTGGATGGGAGTGTAATGAATAGATGGAGCTTTTTTCAAACAAAGCTTTCATTCACTCAAAAGGGGGCTCCAAGTGTGATGAATAGAACCACTCTATTCAGTGTGGTCTGATTGTTAGCATTTATGCTTGGCTGCACAGTTCTTGGCAAAGCAGCCAGCTCCCCCTCCCCCCGCCCATCAATAAAAGCTGAACACAAGTGGTTAACTGACAATGTTCCTTTTTGGATAATGTTAATGTTACAAAGAACAGAGATCATTTTTATTGAGTGAATATATGTCTTGCGATATCAGTCGCTGTATCAAGAAAAACTCTGTCCCGTGCCCAAAAATATTATAGCAGCCAACGGACTGTATGCCTAACTGCAGTACCAAGACAATGTACATTGTATATGGTTTGTGCATATTTCTATCTGTAGCAAGTCACAAAACGGACATTGTGCACATTGGTGAACAGTTGGAGAGTAATATGGAAAATTGTTATTCATTTTGTGTGGAATTTAAACTTTTTGTGACATGTTTTTTAGTGAAAATCAAAATTGCTTCCTGCTTTGCTGTTAGACTAAGAAGTGCACTTAAAGTTGATAATCTTTAAGATTTTTGCAAGTTTGGCACACATTATGATTTTTAACATGAAGACTAATTGGCTAATTAATTAACGATTGTTCCCACGGTCAGTTGACTTGTATTGACAGATGACCTCTTGACTAGTATTCTTTTGTACCATAATTTACCCAAATATTCAGTATTGTTTTGGGTTTTGTTTTTTTAGCTTACATAATGATGAGTGAAATAAATTAAATTAATTTATTCCTCAAAAATATCTTTTGTAGTCATTGTTTTATTAGAGTGGCTTATTTATCTGCGCAGCCCAGTTTGAAGTCTATGTGTATTTTTTAATCATCAAACATTATAAACAACTAAGCCGTGTGTAATGTGTTCAATTTTAAGAATGAACCAAGAAAAGTGAGATGGAATTTGCGTATGGTATGATGTAAATTAGAACACAGATGTTTTGCCCTTTCCCGACGTAGTGTATGAAGTGTTTGCTCAGTGCTTTCCAAGAGCTTGTAAAAAAAGTTTTCTCAGGCGGGACTCGAACCCACGACCTCCTGCTTACTTGTGCAGACTACCATCTAGCCGTCTAAAATATTGAGGGAAGTGTCCCCCAAGTATCCGCCGCCCATGGAACTTTCAGTGCCTGATATTATTTCTTCTTTTTTTCCTGGCAAAAATGTTCGAGTAGGCCTTGATCGTCATATTTTACAATAGGTAATTTTGCTCTGAAAATTTCAGGTCGACAGTTAGGCCTGTTCTGTGATAAATTTGCAGCTTGGAAGTTGAATTTTGTAGAACCAAAGTTCGGTCTCGTCTGCAGAGTCACGAAACTAAACTGTGCTGTGCCGGACCTTGTTAAGTGAGTATAACCCACGGCCTATTTTACTTGGTTACTGTCCTCCAATTACAGAGCGGCCTGGCATGCTCGTATACCGTACGACGGGCAAACTAGCGTTTGTTGGGGAAAATATGAAAAAAAAACCTATTTAGTACAGTTAAAATATTTTGTTACCGTCAAATTGCTAATAAAAAATTAATATAGATATGTCACCAACCTGGTCATCGACTTCTTGAATTGGATTTTAAAAAAAAGTTACCAATATCTACATGTAGGCCTATGTATCCCTGTTTCTATAGCGGCCCTGAATGTCTTTGAAAGAGCAAGTTCACTACTTGCCCACGTTGGAATTGGGGCTTCGCATCCTCAATGTGAGAATTTATGATTTTTTGTTATGAAGTTAATTGGAATGTATTGTCCACTCATGGCATCAGAGAGCCCTGGCCAGGCTACGTCGCTAGCGCTAGCTATATGGATAACGGGGAGCGAAAAAGCCTCGCAACTCGCGCGCTCCCGTTTTTTGATCGCTTGGGACCGTAAAGTCGTCACAGCGCCCTCATTTTTGCCAACTTAATTCGTAGTCGGGTGCTCTGTTGTTCTTTCGCAGCAATGCGTCAAGTGAATACAATTTAACGTGTTCTAAGTGCGCGGAGTTCAGGGAAGTTTCTTTATCCAGGACGGTAACATTGCATGTGGGCGTCAATGGTGTTATTTTGGTGGAGGGAATCTGGTCTTGATTTACTGAATATTTGCTTATTGTAAGAATAAGACCAACTCGATCTTCCACTTTGGTGCATAGTGCTGTGATATGGGTCTCTGCTAGTCCGGGTAACTTGGACCCTAGGCTATGATTTTGGGTAATCTCGTACCTGCCGAGTCCACTCGTACCATAGAGCAAGGAACAGATTGCTCTATGCTCGTACCTACCCCTAGAAGTTAGAACTATACCCGAGTCAACTCGTACTCCCCCTCTCTGCGGATGATTTAATTAATTGGCCTAAATAAGTGAGAGTTCAATATCTGGACATCCTCCATGCTTATACCTTGTCTTGTGCACAAAGTCTATAGGCCATGACAGAAAAAGTCAAAGTATTTTCAAAGAATAAGTTGAATTTGTTTCCCTCCTAAATTCGTGTTTCTTCATCAGATTTACACTTTGGTAGTTTTTTAGTCATATCTCATATTATTAACTTTAAATCGTTTCTTATGACTTTCTCTTCAAAACCACATCAAAACCAAATGTACAAAATGTATTTAAAACAATTATTACTATAGTCTCCCTAGCATTGGTTTGAATTTTTATCTGCTGTCTTTTTAATATTCTGAAGGATACTTTCTTTTGCCCCTCCCTCTCCTATTTTTTAGATAATTGACTTTTCGATCCGTGTACATAGTGTCCAATCAATTACCGTTTTAAAATCGTACAAAGAAAAAGGAAAAACAAACCCTTTACCAAATTACCATTCTTTTAAACGGTAAAAAGAAAAAAAGGAAAATTGAACCCTTTACCTTTTTACAGTTTTTTAATCTGTAAAAAGAAAAACGTGGGTACGAGTGGGTACGAGTTGACGAGGGTACGAGTTGATGTACCCAGCCTGGTACGAGTTGACCCATTACCTAGGTTATGTATTGCCTTTTGTAACACTGGGACATGATCAATGTTTTAAATAAAAGGCGACCATCCAAGTTTACCGATACTAACAATAGGTGTTTGTGTAGTTCAGGGCATGCCTATAGTACAGGATAATATCCACTTTAAAAAGAACTCCTCGAAAAAGCTGGTGGCGATTTGTACAAGACCACAACTTAGGTACCTGATCTATACCAGATCATCTGTACTAGGTAGGAAATTGTCTTGAAAAGTTTAATATCAGCAAGATTATATGTCCGTGGAAAAATAACAGGGCATTGTTTTTTTCAAGAAGGAAATTACAGGGTAAAACGCCACATTCCGAATAAATGGTGTGACTGGTTCTTTTCACGGTTAGCAAAAGTGGATAAGTAAATTGCTTTTTTTAATGAAAAATTTGCAAAATTTATTCAAATTAGAGTTATTGAGAATCATTAAAGAACTGTTGACTTTCTTTGAGGTCAGAAATATCAATTTGGAATGATACAAACTATTTACTAACTTAAAAAATTGAGGTTTTCTAGAGGTGTCCTAAACCACACAAACACCATAATATTGTAAACATGGTCAATTAATTACTGTTAATAATTAATCGGAATCGCATTCATATTGGAATTATTATTCATATTTTTCAGCACCTGTTTTCACACAGTAAATATCCATAATGGATTCAGTAAGTACACAATCTGATACAGCGATATTCAACACTGACGAGAAAACAAAAGATGCATCTTCAGGGCAAAAGAGGAAAATGGAGGAGACATCGACTAAAGATGAGCCACAGCCGAAAAGACAAGTCTCCTTGGGAGCAGGTACTGTAAACAAGAAAACTGGGCCTTTTCACACTTGAAAAATCGGAAAGATTTTACTTGAATACCCCGATCAAAATCGGTCAGGAATAGCAAATTTTGGAAAATAACCATCCATCTGTGTTCAGAGTTGTATAAACACTTGGCACAACCTTTAAATTTGAGAATATATTTGGGAATTTGTGCAATATAGGGGAAGAAAGTTTGTGTTTTCTGTGTTAGATGTTCTTGTTACTGTGTATGGTCACTCAAAGTGTTCATATACATGTTAATTTATGCCTCAATTTTACAGATTCTGCTGACATAAATCTTGATTTTAGATACTTGTTATCAAGGAGGGTTAATTATTTTCCAAGATTTTGCTGTTCCTGACCGATTTTGGTGGGGGGAGGGGGTATTAAAGTAAAAGATTTCCGAAAAATCATTGCTCCAGTGACTGGAGTGCTAAAACTGCAGTGTAAAAGGGGAGGTGAGTTAGTCTCACCGACCGTGGAAGTTACCCTGCTAGGGTCTGTAGGTCTGAAAATTGGGATAATTTCTTCGTTACCTATTGAAGATTTATCCTCTATTTGGATCTGGACCCAGGAAAACCGTAACGGTGGTGGGGCTGGCAACCTAAAATGTGGCCAAACTTACCTCAGTTGTAGCCCACTACCTAGAGTGGCTTTTAACCTTCTATTGGACGACTTCCATTAAAAAAAATCCTACGTACTAACGCTCCAAGGAGGACTGCATGTTTCAACCTCAAACTTTTTCCTGGTGGGACAAACGGCCCCCAAAAACTAGTAAATAGCAGAGTTGGAGTCGAGTCCCTGCAAGTACTTTCACAAGTACTTTCGCAAGCCCAGTCAGAAGTCCTTTCATAAAGCCTGTCACAAGTAACTGGATGAACAATGACAAAGAAATGCCTTTGTCAAAGCTCATTTTAATAGCTTGTGATTGGGATTAGGACTGGAGGGCTTGTGATGGACTTGCAGGGACTTGTGATGGACTCGACTACATCTCTGGTAAATAGAGGGCATGTAAGTTGAAAAATTATCCCAGATAGTTCCATACCTTCGCATCACTCTCTAGGGGGTTTGAAAATTGTGGTTAGACCCCCCCCACAAAATGGATTTTTGACAAGCTTCCCCCTGGTGACGTTCTGATTCTTGACATCGACAATGAGGACGACCTGCGCTTGTAAAATATAGAGATCAGTGGATTTCAAAGGTGCAGGGCACTCTCATTGTAATGTCCCGCACTGAACAAGTCTGGACTGACGCACGGCACTTGCTGGAGTGCTAGTTTAAAAAGAAATTGTAATTAAGTTTTTGCCTGGACTTTATACCAGCTCATGCCGCTTTTTGAGTCCCGAGTTACTCAGACTACCAGTGCTCTAGTCCCTGGAGCTAGGGAAATTGCAGAGTTAACCCCTTGCCACTGGGTGGCGCCGGGGCACCAGGCCGGGTTATGCAGCCAAGCGAAACAGAAACAAGAGGCTTGTGCAGCCAAGAATAACGTACACAATACCCCAATAATGGATTGAAAATGCAAAAATTTGCCTCTATTTGTGTCAACCGGCCAGGTGGCAATTTCAATCTGCACATATTTGTGTCAACCGGTGGCAAGGGGTTAAAGGTCGTGTACATGATTGGTCATTGTTGCAATTTTCAAAAATTGCGGATTTGGGGGTTAGTATGTTATAGCAAATATCGTCCCACTGACCTGTTCAAAGTTTTGGGTTGTTGGATGGCGAAAAAACTGAGAGAAAAACGGCGCTCGTTTTCAACCGTCGGGCGGATGATAGCCTTTAGTCAAGGTGCGCGTGGCTACCAGCTGGACACGTGACGCGCCCTGAATGCCAGCATGTCCAGCGCGCCACTCGTCCGGGTAGCCACGCGCGCCTTGACTAAAAGGCTACAGGGCAGTTTTCCCAACGATTTCCAGCTGGAAATCGTTAGAAGACGATATAAATTTCCACTTTTTTTGACAACGACAGCACACCTGGTGCCATAATTTCACAGGATGATTGAGACTACTATTAACTTACAGGCTAGTAAGGTATTTGGTAGTAATTCAGTAAAAAAAATTGGAGAATTGCCAATCGTGTACACTACCTTCAATGCAAGGTTGATGCGTATTTGGAAACAAGCAACAGCACGTCCATTTAGAAAACTTTTTGTTTGTTTTTATCATGTGCAGGTTTGTACCGATTTCAGAGTTTCTCAGCTGAGAGGAAGGGTGAACGAGAAGACATGCAAGATGCATGCACGCTGCTCGACGACTGCACAGAAAGCTTCAATATGCTCCCGTCAACGGTGTAAAGACATTAGGGGTCCACTTTTGGTGTCCCTGTTACATAGTGACATGTATACGATTTTGCAATTCAGGAGACATTCTTTAATGCCTTCTATCTCTAAGAGTGATTGTGTAAAGCAAAGTACCTGCCAAACAAGTAAAAAATAGTGTGAAGTCAATTTGAATGATACTTGATGGCAAATTACACAGGTCAGGTGTAACAGGGACACCAAAACATGTCACACTTGTGGACCCCTAATTTCTAGAATGACCCAATTACTCTTTGATGTTTGTTCATTTGTTGTATGTCATCTTCCTTGATTTCTTATTGTGTTTTTGTCAATTGTTTGTTATTCAGCCAGGCTTGATTTAGTCACTAGCCTGATGTACACCAGTCAGGACTTGGGACTGGTGCGGGGTAGTCAAATTTAAATTGCACACATTGCCCTGAAATCGCCCACCCAAAAATTAAATTAAATTAAATTAAATTAAATTAAATTAAATTAAATTAAATTAAATTAAATTAAATTAAATTAAATTAAATTAAATTAAATTAAATTAAATTAAATTAAATTAAATTAAATTAAATTAAATTAAATTAAATTAAATTAAATTAAATTAAATTAAATTAAATTAAATTAAATTAAATTAAATGTGGACAAAATCAAATTCAGAGATTCATTCTGCTTTCGTATTTGCGGAAGTATATGAGCTGACCTTAATTAGGATGGTGTCCGATACCGGTACTCTGTCCATACACCTGTCGCACACAGATTCAGTTTCGGACGTGATTCAACTCCAACAGGTCAAGACTGGCCTACTTTGCAGTGTTTGACGGTCACTGTGGAGCGAGGGCATCCCAGCATGCTGCCCAGACGCTGCATCCGAATCTCTTCGGCAAGTTCCCCAAGACGGACACGGGCCACAGTGACAAGGAGATCAAACGCTGTCTGATCGACACCTTCAAGATGACAGACGAAGCTTTCTTGAAGCAAGCTTCCGCACAGTAAGAGACTGATTCTGAACATGTGGGCCCTTTCCACAAATACCAGGATTTATAGAAAGATTTACTCTTGTACGCCCCTCCCACATTACCCTGAACCCCCCCCCCCCCCCCCCCACTCCCCCACTCCCCTTCAGTTTCTTTTTCACATGGTCCTGCAATTTCCAACAATTTCCAACAATTTCTAAATAAGAAGCCTACTAAATACAACAAAATCCAGAAGCCTATTTTGTTGGATTCTGCAGTGGACCAGGGTCATGCTACAAATTTGGGTCTAATAGTGTGACATTTTTTGGTGTCCCTGTTATACCTGACTTGTGTAATTTCCCATCAAGTATCATTAAAATTGACTTCACATTATTTTATACTTGTTTGGCAGGTACTTTGCTTTACATAATTACTCTCTGCGATAGAAGGCATTAATTAAAGAATGTGTCCTGAATTGCAAAATCTTATACATGTCAGGTGTAACAGGGGCACCAAAATTGGGCACCAAATTTATAGAATGACTCACCACCTACACACCAGCCGTGGCATTTTGCAGCTACCCTGCTGAATCCAACAAAAAAAAACGGGTATTTGTTTTTATGAGCCCTGCCTAATCCAAAAAAATCTAATTTTACTAGAAGCCTGCGTCCACCCTCCTAAATATGACAAAATCCGACAGGTCTATTTTCCTTCCCTCATGCTAAATACGTCAAAACCCTGCAGGTATATATTAGCTTCCACCTTGCTGAATACAGCAATATCCAACACACCTTGTAGATTGTATTGACTGCTAAATCCAACAAATTGCAACAGCCCAGGGGTGAGAGTTGTCAGGATTTTTCCTGATTTCAGGATTTTTTTGTCTGGATTTTAGAATTTTTAAAGAATTCTCTTTTGCAATCTGGAATTCCTGAGGTGTTGTCCTGAAGTTGTTTTTGCCTGTAAAAGTGGATATAGACCGCTAAAAATTGATATTTTAAGGGGGTGCCTTTAGGCAAATACAAACTATATGTTGATCCTCGTAGATTTTTCGTAGATTTTTCATGGATTTTTCGTAGATTTTTCGTGGATTTCGTGGATTTTTCATTTTTGACCAATCTCACCCCATTTTGTCAAACAATCCACAATGGAAACTGACCAGGTAAATTTTCAAAGTGAACAAAGAAACTGGCAGGAGCGGGATTCGAACCTGCGACCTCCGGGTTACCGTACCGGCGCTCTACCAACTGAGCTATCTTGCCCTATGTTGGCGGTCTCCCAAACTGTCAGTATCTTTGTTCGGGTGGGCGCTAGTCAGAAGTCATAAACCCTGAATGCCATATAGCCAGGGATCACACCCAATTTTATGATACAACCTGGGAAGCGACATTGTGGGGATCACTCAATGAGTGATACGACTTTTTAACTTATAATTCGTCAAACAATCCACAATGGAAACTGACTAGGTAAATTTTGAATACATTTTCAAAGTGAACAAAGAAACTGTTGGATTTTGTTGGATTTAGCAGGGTTAAGGTTAAAACGTTAGGAACAGAAAAGTCCAGGAAAATAACCAACTATCTTTCACAACAGCCATCGAAACAAATGGCTGAATCTGTTAGTTCAAGATTTTTTCAACATCTTCACAAAATGACTTTTTTGACATGGAATTACTCCACAGCAAGCAGCAATCTTTTGGTGTGACAGTCTTCTGTAATCTGTCATTGCTTGTTTACTTTATCAGGAAACCAGTTTGGAAGGATGGCTCGACCGCTGCCTGCATCTTGGCCGTCAATAACGTCTTGTACATCGCCAACCTGGGAGATAGTAAGGTCCTCTACCCATCTCCTTATGTTTAAAGGTATAATTTGCACTCCTTGATACAGGATACACAGCAAAAACAATTTGTGAGGTCAAAATAATTTTGGTTACAAAATTGGCTGCCAGAATCCTTTTCTGAGGTAGTTGCTGTTCTGGTGCAAGGTAGCCATTTTGTTTCTCCTTTAAAGAATTTTTTCAAGAATTCATCTAAAACCTTTTTCAAATTTTCAGAATGCGATAATTTTATGAAGGATAGTTTGAGGCAAATAATACAAGTTGAATGCCTTTTTGATAGTTTAAAGGTATTCTGACTGACAATTTCTGACTGAAAACTACTGAAAAGGAAAACAATTCTGGGAACTTTCTTGAGCTGTGTATTTTATGTCAAGGAGATTATACCTTTAAACATGCACGTCTTGACAATGTTCCTCGGTGTCTTATATCGCTGCCACAAACTTCCCCTCCTCTCCTTTGCATCCCAAAAGGGATCGGGCTGATCCCTAGTGTAGGGTACAGTACTTTTTTCCCCCTGTGACCAAGGTTTGAAGCCAACATGGGCTGACATATTTGTTTTCACTTCCGCTCTAATTTTGTAGATTTGTCCGTAAAAGTGTGTTTTGTATTTAAAATTGCCGAAGTGCAGCAGTGTTGAAAGAACTTATGATGAAGCTGTGATTTTGTTACAATATATAATGTACATTTATAATGATAATTTTTCACTATGAGTAACTGGCCCGTGTTACATTTATTGATACCAACCTCATATCTAATTAAATCTGCATACATACTGTCGATAATAGAATTTAAAAAGATGTATTTTATCTGCTTTGTTTTTGAAATCCTACTGTCTTTTGTTAAAGAGAAGTTGTATAACAAGATTGAAAAAGTCTGCCTGATCATTATATTTCTGGCAGCCGTATTTTGGGGAAAAAAGTGACCATCTTACCTCCCCCCCCCCCCCCCCCCCCAGCCAGTGGCAAGAAGCCAGAAAATAAACCAGGTAGCGATTTAAAAAATAATAAATGTCGGCAGCCATCTTGAAAAGAATTTAGCCTTAAACGAAAGCATCATAAGATGAAAATGTTGGCCCTCCTCATTTGATCATTTAAAAATGAAAAAAAAATAATAATAAAAACAAAAAGGCCACTGCCTCCTTTTTCCATATTTTGTTTTTTATTGGGGGAGGGGAGATTTTCACATCTTATTCATCTGTTTAAATTTTAAGTATTTTGCGACGTGTTTTTTTTGGGCTGCAGGCGATGCTGTGTCGATACAGTGAGCAGAATCAGAAGCTGTCGTTGATCCCATTGAGCAAGGAACACAATCCTACGATGTATGAGGAGAGGATGCGGATACAGAAAGCAGGTGGTGTCGTCAAGTAAGTCTCCGTCCATGCCTCCTTGAGCTAATAAACAGCAAGTTTGCTCACTGACTATTGGTTAAAGGTAATATGTATACAACATTTGCGTTCGCTGCCATTTTCGAAATGAATGGATTTGGGGGTATGACCTGTTTAAAGTTCTGTGTGCATAGTTCTGGAAAAACAGAGAGAAAAAGGCAGTTGTAGTTTGGTTCCCTGACCCTACTTGAGACAAAATGGAGCAATTTATAGATGTCAGGGGAATTATCAGGTCAGGGAACTATACTAGCTGGCTTGGATGTGTAACGAATTCCCAAACAAAATGTGGACGAAACTAAAGTTGGTTAACCGGGGGCTGTATTTAAAAAACAAAAAAATCGAACAATGGTAGGCCAATAAGGTTTCCACATACCATCTCTTTGTCAACCTAAGCTCGGGTGGCTGACTATAGTCAATGCTTGGCTTACTGTACAGGGCAGTTAATAAAAGTTAACCCAAGTTTAAGGTGATTGTTCACCCACCTCCTACAATTCCAGAGAATTTGTGTTTACCTAGTGTTGATGAGTAGGGTGTTTAGAAATAATCCTGAAAAAAATGCTAGATCTAGCTTAATTGGATCTCAAGATATGGCCCCATTACAGATGGCATGTACAAAACTGGCTTGTCCATGGGAGCTTCATTGTAAATGAAGCATGTTGAAGACAGAAACTAAAGGTAAGAAGCTCCCGTGGACAAGCCAGTTTTGTACATGCCATCTGTAATGGGCCATGAGATCTAATTAAGCTAGACCTAGCATTTTTTCAGGATTATTTCTAAACACCCTACTCATCAACACTAGGTAAACACAAATTCTCTGGAATTGTAGGAGGTGGGTGAACAATCAACTTAAACTTGGGTAATTACCTTTTTTTAAAACCACCCTGTTATGTACAGCTGTGGAAGGCCCCCTATTATAGCCGTATTCATCCTGCCCATAAAAGTTTGGTCACATTCTTCACTTGGACATGTTATGTCAATGGTTCTGAATCACAGTAAGTCTTTGATTTTTGTCAGAGATGGGCGTGTCCAGGGCATCTTGGAGGTGTCTCGATCGATTGGAGACGGCCGCTTCAAGCACTGCGGTGTCTCTTGCGTACCGGACATCAAGAAGTGTCAACTGACGGACAGCGACCGCTATCTCTTACTGGCCTGTGATGGGCTTTGGAAGGGATTCAGTGCGGATGCAGCGCTGGAGTTCATACAAAGCATCTTGGAGGTATACCCAGTTGACCTTAGCTTTAAACTTTAACCATAATCAGATCAATATGCCCACCCATTAACCCTTTCAGTACCACATTCTTTGTTTAGTCAAGCATAAACAACTCAAGCAGAAAAAGCAGCTGACTGCATGCTGAATGATTGTTTTTTCAACCACAGATTTCACCCTGAAGAATAAACCTTTCCGACATTCTCAATGCATTGTGGGTTTGGAGGCCAATCAAACCATGTAATTTATACACAAACCTATGGCACTGTGAACCAGTCCAAATATTAATTTATTTTATGCTAAATATCTGTCATTAGTTGAGCGATACACTTTTCACATATCTTTGCATGGAACATAAGGAAAATAATAACCAGAAAAATCAATTCTAAATGGCAATAAAAATAAAGGAAATAATTGGGGAATCCCTCTCAGGGTACCAGTTACTGATGAATAATGTCACATTACAGCTAATAATGTCACATTATTAGCCAATCGGAAGAGGATTTTTGCAAGCATAGCAACGAACATGTGACCAATGCGACCAATCACGTCCGTTCTAATGTGCTTGCTCTTCTAATGCCAGTTAGGGCTGATGCAGTTCCCATGATGCTTTGAGAATGTCGAAAAGGTTTATTGATTGAAAAGGAAAGTGTGTGTTAAAATTCGTCAAAATACTGACGTGTATTTTAAACTTGTTGCCATAGGAAAATTTCGGGAGTTTACACAATTTTAAGAGTCTCCAGACCCCCCAACTTCGACTCCTTGTTGAGCCTTCTTAAACTAGCGAGATTTTTCTTGGTTGTGATTCCTTTTTTTTTGTTGGAACTGCACAGAATTAAAACTTTGATTGCTGAACAAAATTTGGGATGCTCAAGCCCACCTCCGACCCTTGACCCCTTGTAGAGCGTTCTTTACAGAGCAAGACTTTTCTTGATCACGCTTTTGGTTCCACAGGACAAAACTATCAAGCCCTCGGCGGGAAAGACCCTGGACGAGACGCGGTTTGACCTGGCCTGCAACAAGCTGGCATCAGAGGCCATCCGGCGAGGCAGCTCAGACAACGTCACCGTGATCCTAGTCAGTGTCTCCAAGACGTAGCTGGGAAACTCGGCAAGGTATCTGAGCACTCGGAAGTAATTCATCACCAACACTACGAGCGAAATAACACTGTGCAGTAAATGGGTGTATTTTGGATGTTTGCTTTAGTGCTGGGATATAAATCCGGATCTTTTAATATTCGGTTTGAATTCCACTATTCGGTTTTGGTTTTGGAAACCGGATATTTGAAAGCAACCTTGACAAATTAAGCCTTTCAATTTTTGTGACACGTGTTAAAGAAAACAACTGGAACATCCTCTGATTTGGTCCGTGGTCTCTGCATTCACTTGCTCGTACTTGAATAGCCTGCCCATCCATTTTTTGTTTCAACATTACAGCTCTGGAGTATTTTTGTGAAAGCACAGTGGTGACTGAATCCTGCAAACTATATCCAGTCATTGGGAGGGCTTTTCATGCGGCACCTCACCTGTAACTTTTCGTTGGCATGACTTATGAGCTAGATGGAAACTTCCGGTGAAATCAGATAACCGTTATTCGGTTTGAATAAAATTAGGATAACCGGATTCTTGAAATCTCTGATTTCTCGTACCGCTAGTTTGCTTTTCCCTATAATAAGGTGGTCTTTGTGTACAAGGCATTACTTTGCCTGGGTCTATAGGTCTGAAAATTGGGATAATTTCTTTGGTATCTATTGAAGATTTATTCTCGATTTAGATCTGGACCCAGGTAAACCGTAAGGGTGGTAGGGCTGGCAACCTAAAATGTGGCCAACCCCACCACCTCTGTTGTAGCTCTTTACCTAGAGTGGCTTTTAGCCTTGTATGGGGCGACTTCCATTAAAAAGAATTGTGGCCTTCATTGGCTAGACTATTTGTGACGTGGCCCATTAAAAATTAGGGGAAAGTCGCATTCTGGCATTCTGAGTTAAAAGCAGAAACAAATTCTCAGTGGAAATTTGATTCTTTGGATTTTAACATTTTTGCATCCGAAAAACCCCTTTTCTATCCTATCCTAAAGTTTTCTGACTGAATTGAGTTTCAAAATGTTATTTTTGGGGATTGTTTTTCGCACTGAGGGTATAGTCTACACGGTTCAGACTTTGATATCTAGTTTCTCAAAGCAAGGGGCCATGACTCTAACATAAAAAAGTTATAGTGTGGGCTAGTAACGGACTACAGAAATTCTCAACACATCATATTGCTTATTTTCTGTATTTTCAGGAAATGGCATAATTTTGTAAATTTTGTAAATTTTGCTACTTTCAACTTAATGCATGGGGGCCAGGTCACATTTTAGTAACATCAGCTTACTTCAGTATCCTAATTTCCCCACATACACACATTTTAGGGCTGTCCCGAATATACCGAATATTCGATCGTCAATGGAATATTCTAATAACTTTTTGCCGGTTCAAGTATTCAATAAAGTATATATGCGTGTACAGATACGACTCTGATGCTATTTTAATAGAAAAGTTACGGCGCTTAGCAGTGTCAAATGCATCGTTTTTTTGTGGATGGTAATTTTTTGTGGATTGTAATTTTTTGTGGATGGAGGTTTATTGTTCCAGCCTGTAAAACCCGTGACAAAAACGCAGGCTGGAGTTTGGTTTCTTGTTATATGTACCTGTAATGATCTTGATATAACACAGGCCCATATAAAAAATGTCGATCGCCGCACGTAATATCGATCACCGCACGTAAAACACCGGCGTGCTTTGCGCGCAACTTTTTACCGGTGCGGCATGCAATTGCAGCTGACGCGTAAAAAAAACTTAATCAATGAGTATCAAATATTCAAATATTTGGTCAAACCTAGTTTTGAATAATCGAATACTAAATTATTCGAAAATGAACAGCCCTAACATATTTTGAGGTACATGGTAAAAGACTGGTTTCACTCAAACTCAGTTCCGTATCTAGGATATCCGGGGTTATGGCACACACCTTCAGGGTCAACTTTTGTCTCTGCTTGCCGTAAGCGAAGAAATACTGTAACTAACTGTAAGCGTATTTGTAGAGTTAGCAAGCAGTTGTGGCATAGTATAAACACATTCATCGCTTAAAGTATTTTGCGCTTACAGGGTTATGTGGAGGATTTCTATACAAAAACTGTAAGCAGAGCAGGAAAATCTGGATTTGTTAACATTCGGTTTGTATACCACTATTCTGTTTTTTGCTTGGGCGGTATTACCGTATAGTGACGTTATTTTTTTAATACTGGACAATACCGACTGATGATCCATAAATACCGAAATACCGGCGAACTCGGTTTGGAATTTCAATACCGCGGTATTCCTCTAATGTTCAGAATGTTTGCAAAAAACCTTTCAAAGATAAAGAAAAATAACCGCATTCACAGTTGACAACATTCTTCAATCATCCAGTGTTATGTCTGCCTTGCAGTGGAAAGATAAGACCTAATTGTGCAGCTCAACTCGGTAACCCGATACTCCAGTGGCTGCCATTCTACCAGAAAGGCCTTTGAAGTTTTGCTTACACCGCCGCATTTGCGGTTAACTTTTTTGGGTGTGCAGTGTCTGGGACGGAAAGTTCCAACAATGTTTTACACAGGGGCGTGTTTTGGCTGAATAACCAATTGTCTCTTTGGTTAATTGTTTTGGAGATTTGATTCATCATGCCTAATTTTTGCCCGATTATAACTACCCAAAAAATTTGCGACGAGAACAAACCAAATCGGGTCTTTGTAAAATGACTGCCGAAACACACCCCAGGCTTGTTCAGTCAGTGGACCGATGTCAAATGTTTGTACAAAATGTATTGTGTGTGGTGTGTACTTGTATATCCATTCGAATGGTGCAAATATGAAAGGCCTTGCTCTATGGCTGAATCTTGCAAATGCCGTCCAGGGAAATTTAACATTCCCAAAAAGCGTAAGACAAAGGCCGTAAATTCCCTTGTGCGTGCATAATACGTGATCTGTACTCTCTTTTGTTTTACGATCTACATATGTACTCAACAAACTACTCGTGCCCCCCCCCCCCCCCCCCCCCATGGTTTGTTGCGTGATGTGGGCTAGTCTTGGTTCCAAGACGTCCTTAGCGGTGCGACGTATAGCGCCCGTTGAATATGCATAAGCAGGTCGCATGCGAAATAGCCAAGACGTTCTTTGCGCATTTGCGATTTGCGATTTGCGATTTGGCCTTGACGTGTGTGTAGCCAGAGGGCGCTGTCGGCCGGCCGTGCGCGCTATACGTCGCACCGCTAAGGACGTCTTGGAACCTAAGACTAGATGTGGGCCGGAGCATGTGCTTGAGCACTACATGTATAGGGTTAGGTTTAGAGTTGGGATTTGTGTGGTCACTATTGATATGAACTCAATGTTGCGGTTACTGCGTTCGCAGAATATCGCTTTAACAAATATTCGATACTGATCACTCACACGTGCATTATCAACAAGTTTTATTCATCTTTCTTGGTAATTCGGAGTTATGTAAAAGATGCTAATTGGCGTAACTCTGCGCTATTCGTCATCGATGATAAATTCCTGGCCTGCAGATGGTCGTCGCGGTTCTAAAACCCAAGTTTAATGATTCGAAACACAATCTGTCTTGTGACTGAACAGTGGGACGCTACTGTACATCAATAAACGGCAAAAAGTCACAGACGTTAAATACTACTACCTTGTTTCCTAGTCAGAATAGTTCGTTGTTTGCAATAAAAACAACTGCTGTTTGGTTTGGGTAAACTATTTTGAAGTTGAAGTTGGATACTTCTATTGTCTTCTTTATTTATCCAAATGCCTACAACTGCATTACTGTTGGAAAATTGGGGGCAGTATTTGAAAAAGTCAGGTATTTCCCGATGGTCGACTGACCATCATTGGGAATTGATACAAAATCTCACAAATTACGGCACCATGATTACGCTTGATGGTTGAGACTACTATTTACTTAATGTCAAGTAAGAGGCCATTCAAAATTTTCAATGTTTTTCTCGAAAATGTGGGTGGGTGGGTGGGTCAAGGTAAATTATTGAAAATCGAAATTTACTTTTGAATAAAAAATATAAAGGAAATGCTCTTTTGACTTGCCAATTCCACTCCCGCATTTCGATATTTCTGTTTTTAAACCTATGCAGGCTATACCCGTACGGCCTATGCGTAGTCCTAGACGTTGTATCATCCGTTGTTCAACAGAGTGGTTATTCTATACATGTACTTACTTTTTGGCATTTGGCACAGCACTGCCGTACCGGGCCGGGCTGCACATTATTGATCAGATACCGTATAAAAGCATGAAGGAAGAAACATCATCTTACGACTGCCATCGTCTTTGCTATAAAATGTACAATTAAAGCGTAGCAAGAATTCGTCTTTTTCGCCAAAAGCACTTAGTTGGCAAATGCTCTATGTAATGTCCTTCAAACATTAAAAATGATGAAGTAACCTTTGTAATTGGGTGTCTGACATCGAGAGTAAAATTCTATAGACCTATTCAAATTCTCCCTAAGTCATGCATCAAAATATACCCAATCGAGTACGCACTGTAGACTGGTTCCTGTCTCTACTGCTATCACTTAAATACCGCAGCAGAGACGGGAACCGTGCTAATAAGCAAACACGGTGCTTGCGCGTTGCGAAGCCCTGGGAAAACGATACGCGTACATGCGTGATTTTTACACGAATGTCAACTTCCAAAGGAGTATTGTGTGGCTTTAACTTCAAGAATTTCGGAAGTTGTTGAAAAAATGTACTTGTGACTTGAACTGAAAAAAAATGACTTGGTAAAACAGTTGACTGCAAATTAACACTGGCCAGCACGTAGGTACATGTATAGTGGGACCATTCCTCCAAGGCTTGTGGGTGGACGATCTGAGTGGCGATATTGTGACAGAGAGCTGTGGCGGTGTTAAGTTTTTAAAAGTTGTTTAGGCCTACTGTACATTAGGATTTTAAGATTGCTAACCTTTCACAACATTTTTACCATGCCGTAATTTGTAGCGATTTTATCGCCATATCGGCGATATAGCGGGAAAAAAATATCGACTACGAACAAAAATCGGTATCGCCAGCGCTAGCTAGGTCAGAAGCTGATTATGAAACACTAGAAGTCATCAGGGCACGTGTTAAAGTGGGGGAGATCCACAGCTGCAACACGCTGTCATGAAACTGGGCATTTTATTATTTGTTTAATTGAATGGCAAATCAATATTTTAAGATCGAAAATTGGGGTGGGTAAGTGTGTCGAACAAATTTCGAAGAAAAAAAAATCGAAATTATAAAACATTGAAAATTTTGAATGGCCCCCTTAAGGTGTTTCATAATAAAAAGTTTTGTTTTTTCATGTTTGCAAATGTTGTATATTACCTTTAATGTAACTCGGTAACTGCAACTGGCCTTTTCAATATGCAAAGAAAAGCAAAACGCACCCTTGGCCTGGGAGATGTAGTCCTGAAAATCCATAAAGTTAAAACATACGGAGGGTAGTAGAGCAAGGAGATTGGGAGCCGTCCATAAAGTACATACGCACGAAGGGGGGGGGGGGGGGGGGGGTTGTTGAGATTGCGTACACCATGCGTACAGGGGGAGGGGGTCCAAGCCAATGCGTACCGTATACGCAACCGACAATTTGCTTTTAATGAATTGTCATGAAATCAATGTAATATCTCATATAAAATACTACCAGGACCAGCTTTTGTGCATCGAAAAACAGTTATAACACAGTACCCTTCACCCCGACCAAAAGTAAATTTATCTTCCCAGCGCCACCGCCAGCCAACTCCGGCCTAGTTTTAGCCCGCAACAAAAAGACTGCTTTATAAACCGGCAGTGTACACCGGAAACGTACAGGTGTACTTGTATCAATTTCACCCGCGTGCTGTCCAAAATCGCTCTTGTACATCAACTGCCTCTTGTTCAAACACATCTTTTTGTGAAAAGCGTTATTCAGTATCTCAATAAACCACCCATGAAACGTCAAGAGCAAACTATGCAAAAAATAGTGTATCAGGATTTTTTTTCCTTTTTTGGTTCATGTCATCATTGACTGCTGTTTTGGTTCAAAATATATCACCGTTTCAATCATTTTCAGGTCCGTTAATAAAAAGGTTTGCATTTTTTTTTCTGTCAACATTTTGTGATTTATTTCAGTCTTAGGATGCGACATGCGAATCATACTACTATACTACAGCAGCTGTACTGTGACGTTTAATGATGCTAGAATAGGGTAGTCTGAGAGTCAAAAAGAGATATGGAATGCGTATGCGTACAGGGGGAGGGGGGGGGGGCAACAAAGTCGGCATTTCGTGCGTACATACTTTATGGACGGCCCCTAGTAGTCTACGCCATGAAGGCCGTAGGACGCGTGGATATGTGCCATGAGAGCGGTAATGTGGCGGCTGCTGGCGACAGTTGTTCGTACAGCGCGCAGCGGCCATTGAGCAATACAGTGGGCTTGCGGACCCACAGCGCCGGGTGCTGTTGTTGCGCACGCAGTGTTGGAGTCGCTGGTGACCGGGAGCTGGCACATGACGTGAATCACTGTTGCTGCAGGGTACCAACTACAAAGCACATGTTCGCTGTGCATACGCGAATGTGCGAGGCATTACGCACGATTGCCAGGGTCGTTGACGATCGGTACTTTTTAACAAATGATGTTACAAACAACAATAAGTACATGTACTACAAAAAAGTCAGCTTTTGTTTTAATCAATCACGTTGATATATTTTTGCAAACAAATAGATTAATATTGTCACTAAGCATAGGAGTTTTTGCAAGTTGATAACAGCCTTCACGCTGGCATAATACTGTTGCAGATGTGCGTGCTCTGTGTTTTTTTTCTTTCGATGACGTAAGTAATACCCGAATTTAAATAATACCCGGTTTTAGTGAATACTGCGGTATTTTTGAAATGTAAACCGTGGACTCCTGGAATTCGATACCGCCCAAGACTAGGCCTAATTATTTCGGTTTTCGATTTTGGAAACCGGATCATTCGAAAGCAACCTTATACAAATTAAGCCTTCCATTTTTGTGTGACACAGGCTAAAGAAAACAACCGGAACATCCTCCAATTTGCTCCATGGTCGCTGATTGTAACTGCATTCACTCGCTAGTGATCTTCTTGGTATGAATAGCCTGCCAATTTTATTTGTTTAAGCTCTGGGATGTTTTTGTAAAGGCCCAGTGGTCACTGAATCCTGCGAACTATATTTAGTCACTGGGAGGGCTTTGGAGGCGGTACTTCACTCTTTTGTTGGCTACATGTAGATAGGAACTTCCGGTGAAATCAGATTATTCAGTTTGAATAAAATTAGGATAACCGGATTTTAAAAAATCTGATTTCTCCCACCGCTAGTTAGATGGCAGTGACGCCGTCACCCCATGAGCATAGTTTGCCCTGCCCACTTGACTCCATCAATCCATTTGACAATTGAATTTCATCTAATTGTTTTATTGAGAGAAAAACATCTGTGCACATGTAGTTGAATTATAAAGCATGGATTACAACGACACACTCACCGTCATGAACAAGTCAAGCTTTTGTTTTCAATAAATATATAAACACTAACTCGCACCGACTGTCTCACAGGCACTTTTGTTTTTGTAAATAAGATAATTGTCCTGCCTCTTGGTAGTAAAAAGAATACATATTTTTTCTTTGAGGTGCATATGCTGTACATGCTGTGTCCAATATACATGACAATATACATGCACTGTTACACCACGGTGACCTACTTAACAAAACAGCGTCATGGCACACCGCAGAGTTAAAAAGTGTGATTCCGAGCGCATTTTAAACAGACAAACATCTAAGAATATTTTGATATTTTGTGGAGTTTTGTCTGCTGTTAGGCAAGTGACTGCCGGCTTACATGGAGCAGATGCTTGAAGTCGGTTATATATATTGAGGCACCGGGGCGGCCTGTGCAGCCAAGTGTAACATACACAATAATCCAACAATGGATTGAAACTGCAGAAAATGGCATATATAGACGTCATCCAGCCTGGTGGCACTGATCCGGCTTCAAAGGGTTAATATGTATACATACATGTAAAGCTTTGGAACATGCCTTGAAATTACCGGCTTCGTAGACCTTATCCACACAAATTTGTTAAGCACAAAAACATTTTGCTAAGCTAGATTACCAGTCAAAATGCCATATTTTATGTGTTGCTTTCGACTGGTTCTCCGCTGAATTCTGTTCGGTAAACTAATTACCAAACAGCATTCCTGATTAGCAGATTTATGAATTTGGCCTTTGTGAGTGACAAGTCTATACCCAGCACGATATGGGACCCTCCTCTTGTTCCTATACACACTCAAGACTATTGTTACCTGCCACATCCCCCCCCCCCCCCCCCCCCCCCCCCCCCGGATATCTGAAAGGAATTCCTGAGATTCCGGGAACACAATGACAACACAAAAGAGGGGGTTCCCCGTCCCATATCTTGTTTCAAATGTACAAGTCTGTTGGGCCAGCAAAATCATTTTCACCAACTCAAACACTTACCAATAGTAACCAAAAATTTACCAGCTGAACAAAATACTTGACATGACGTTTTGCTGCTATTGGTAATTTTAAATTTGATTTGAGTCTGACGATTGATTGGTCCTGGCAGGTGGATTGAATATCCAATCATGAATATCATTTGGAACGCTGCTGCAGCAGCAAGTGGTTTGCAAAGGCACAACAACTTTAGATTCAGCCGGAACACTGCACTGAGCAGCAGAAATTCTATAACAGCCTGCAAATTAATCCCGTGGTCACGAACTTGATACAAGTTCTCATTCTTGTCACAAAGTATTATTTCGTCCTTGGTCTGCGATGTTCAAATACGGGCTGTGGTTGCTGACATTAGTCGAGGAATTGGGATACAACGATCCTGTTAGTTTCATTTTCCTTGGCCCGCTGCTGACCGTTATTCTGACGTTTCGCTCTGGCCGTATCAGAATCAGGTAGATCCGGGGGAGGAAGAGACACGCAAGACACACTGTGGCACAGAGGCTGATCGCGATGTACAAGGACACGATCCGGAGCTCAATGTTTGTGACGGTCAGCACGTAAATCGGGACCATGGCCAGCCAGATGATGCAGGAAGAGTACATGGTGAAGCCGATGCACTTGGCCTCGTTGAAGTGCCCGGGAATCTTGCGTGTCATGAAGGCAAAGGCGGTGCATAGGATGAGCAGGACAAGCGGGAACGCCAGCCCGAGGAGCGACGTTGACGTCAGGAAGGCGTTGCAGACAATCTGCACTTCTCCCCTGTCGGGATAGTGTCTGACTGCATCAGGAGGAACAGCAGCAAGCCAGGTGATCGAAAGAAACCCCTGGACTAAGACAAAAATCAAGGTAATCACAATCTGCGACAAAGGGCTGATAAAGCTCGGTCTTTTAGTTGTCGACCTCCCGTGGGTAAAAATCCTGTACACTCTGTTTGTCTTGACCAGCAGGGACGCATAGCATAAAGTGAACGCAATCCCCATTAGAAACTGCTGCATCCCGCACATCACGATGGAAGGCGGGGCCAGGAAGAGATATGTCAGCGCGTAGCACAGGAACACGCCCAGCAAGAGAAGTCCGCTCAATTCCCGCCCAGAGGCCTTCACCACAGGAGTATCGCGATGCCGTATGTAAATACAAGCTGTGAATATGGTTGCGAACTCCCCGATTGTGGCAAACACTAGCGCCGAAATGGTGCTCGATGTATTAGTCTGTATGTACCGCACTGTGATGTCCGTGCACTTGGTGAGATTTTCTGCCGGCTTGGTGCCGTTGGGGCATTCCGTGCACGTAAACTCGTCATGTAGGTACTCGTACTGCTGACACAGCAGGCAGTTCCAGCAACACTCACCGTCGCGCTTGTACTTCATCTCGTTATTTCTGCAGGGACGCCAGCAAGATGACTTGGGGAACTGTGTATTCTTAAGGTGATAGCGTACTGCGTTTGTATCGAGCTCAAGTCCATCCTTGTAGTGTCCAACTTCAACAAACTTATACTTATTGGCTGACACTTGTTGATAATTCAGGATTTTGTAGTGTACTGGTCCATCACCATTGAGAGTGAATTGAAATCCATTCCCTGTGAAACCTGTTGGTATCAAGAAAAAGCTTCATTATTGACAGAATATTTTCAGCTCTCAAGTCAAGCTGGTCTTCTCATTCAGTTTGTCTGTTGCATTTGTCATTTTACCTGCACCAAACCAGCTTCTGTCTTAAGCATCACATTTTTCAATGCCTGACAATTGTAGACAATAAAACAGTTATGCACTTTCTTGGTCTGGCACTGATCAGTGTGACTTTTAGATGTTTTTGTTTACTGCAGCCCAGGTTTCAAAGCTATCCTAAGCAGACCTGGAACGAACCAAAAAACAAGGCTTTCATTCACACGAAAGGGGCTCCAAGTGCGACGAATAGGACCACACTATTCAGCTTGGTGCCTATTGTTTGCGTTAACGCTTGGCTGCACAGCTCCGTTCTTGGCATACCAGCACCCCATCAATAACAGCCGGAGGCAACGGGTAAAGAGCTAGAGAATTGAGATCCCTTTCTCACCGTCAAAGGAGACATTCCGGAGGAATTCCCTCAGCTCTTGTCCTTTGACTGGTCGCATTCTGTCGCAGAGACCCTCCCCGGAGCAGTAGGTGCTGTGCATGTCTCTAAGAGCATATGCAAATGCCCATACAGAATTTGCTACAAATTGTATCTGGGGAGAGAAAAAAAGAGAGTTCAGTTGGGTATTGTTTGAGGCTTTGCATGATGGAGTTGTTAGCTGAAGTGTTGGCTCTGAAAAGAGCCGATGGTGAGATGAGGTCTCGACGTTCCGAACAGTGCACTTTGTTCGTCTTGACATTCAAAACAATGTGCTCTATCTGTCGTCAGGAGACTGCAGTCTCCTGAAGACGAACAGTGCACACTGGTTGAAACATCGAGACCTTACCTCACCATGATTTTACTGTAATGCCTCCACCATAAAGAGAGAAAACGAACATGTACACTGTGTTAGAGTGACCATACACTGTTAACATGGTCAAGAACATCTAACTCATCTAACTCATAAGCACAAGCTTTCTCCCCCTATTTTTCCCCACAACTTTCTCGACATACGTCTTGAACTCAAAGGTGTTACCATATGTTTATATGATTCTGAACACGAATAGATGGTTATTTTGTCGGACTGTTCTGTTCTTGACCCACGTGGGTAGGGGTGATTAAAGAAAAATATTTTCATAATGTCGTGTACTAATCTGTTCTGAGCTGTAAGGTATTAATAGCTGGTATGTTCAGCTTGACATTCCGGAAGCCCAGTTCATTCTGTCCATCTTCAGGGGAAGCTCTCGGGGAATCTATTTATAAGAAATTTTTCCCCCATATGTGTTACCGCCCTTTTATCTCGTGCAATTTACTTTTGTCACAAAATGTCAATACTTTTAGTGCATTAGCCCGTTTGCAAAAACCCAAGAACAGTGTCTGTTTTATACTAGGGTTGTAGTCGAGTCCATCACAAGGTCCATCACAAGGTCCATCACAAGTTCCATCACAAGTCCCTGCAAGTCCATCACAACATGGAGGGTGTGTTTTCTTCCTCCATGATCAACAAGCACTCCAGTCCTTCAAATGAGCTTCGACAAGGGCATTCCTTTGTCCATAGAGCAAGGATGCTTTGTCAGTGTTCATCCAGTTACTTGTGACCGGCTTTATGAAAGGACTTTTCACTGGACTTGCAAAAGGACTTGCAGGGACTCGACTACAGCCTGGAGCAATTCGGCTGCTGCTGACGACCTCGTCCCCTTTTGTCAATTTGCGATTTAAATCACGCATGCGTGGTCTGATTTTCACTCGAACGCATCTAGTCGACCGACTACGTCAAATCTAGTTAGGTCGTGTCCGAAATGGGCATCTGAAGCTACAGCTAGCTAGCTACGAGCAAGTTCGGTTGGGCGACTAGAGTGACTAGACTTAACCATAGTCAATCTAGATGTCACTCGAACGCTGTGTGGTTTGACTAGCTAGTCCAACTGGATCAACCTAGCTCCGGACTGACCATGGTTTCTCTAGTCACTCGCGAGTTACGTCACGGTTTCAAGATGGAGGATAGGTAAACTGGGCAAGTTTTGCAAACGTTTACGGTAAATTGTTAGTTTTGTCCAATGATAATAACTCTTTGCAATAAGATAATGAATTATTTATTGCACTAAAGTTAAATAGAGAAAATACAAGAACTACATAATAGAAAATAAAAATGACGTACCAACATTTGCTTCGTTAACAATTAGCAGACGACATTCTTTACACTTTGTTGTTGCTACACAAACTAGATTTGACGTAGTTGATCGACTAGATGCGTTCGAGTGGAAACAGACCACGCATGCGTGATATAAATCGCAAAATTGACAACAGGGACTAGATCAGCAGCACCCGAACTTGCTCGTCACACGAACACCGGGACAATAGCCCTAGACAAGAGATTCGGACGCAGCCTAATAAGTGTGCAGCAACAACAAACTTCAAAGAACGTCATTTATATTTTCAACTGTTCATTTCTATTATTTTCTCTACTTCACTTTAGTGCAATAAATAATTATCTAATTGCTATGAGTTATTATCATTGGACAAAACCTACAATTTATCTTAAACGTTTGCAAATCTTGAAACCGTGACGTAACTCGCAAATTTGACTAGAGAAACAGTGCACCGGGGCTATGTTGATCCAGTTTGACTAGCTAGTCAAACCACGCAGCGTTCAAGTGACATCTGGATTGACTATATTAAAGTCTGGTTAAGTCTAGTCACTCTAGTCGCCCAACCGAATTGCTCCCTGCTGTTTACAGCACCAAAATCAGCACTCGCACTCACCTGCCCCTCTTGTGAGTAGTTGTTTCTTATTCCGAGTTTCAGATTTCTTGCACACTTGGGAAGGCCGGAGGGACTCGGCTTGGCTGTGGGGGTGTTGTTGTAGGGAAGAGTGCAGTTGAAGTGCTTCTCCCAGAATTCCCTGAACCAGGGGTCGCGGTCATAGGTCAGAGGGTTGAGTTGGGTGAAGTAGTTGTCAAAACCTGCAGGGAGAATGTAGTGCATGCATTTGTCAGTGTTTGCTGGACACTGTTCCTGGACAATGGTGCTTTGATTTGGGTTGAGGGTGTTAATTTAGATTGTCAGTTTTGTTTAGGGGCCATTCAAAAAGGAAATTTATTAAAAATCGAAATTTACTTTTTAATAAAAAACATGAAGGAAAATTAAAAGAAATGCTCTTTTGACATGCCAATTCAACTCCCACATTTCGATTCGTTTGTTTTTTCAACCCTATACCCGTGCGGCCTATGCGTAGTCTTAGACGTTGTGTCATCCGTTGCTCAACAGAGTGGATATTCTATACTTCATGGACTGTTCTTATGGCTTTTCGGCATTTGGCAAAGCACTGCCGTACCGGGCTGCACATTATTTACCAGATATAAAAACATGAAGGAAGAAACATCATCGTACAACGACATCGTCTTTGCTATATGCCTAAATGTACAAATAAAGCGTAGCAAGAATTCCTCTTTTTCGCCAAAAACGCTTGGCAAATGCTTTATGTAATGTCCTTCAAACGTTCAAAACGATGAAGTATAACGTTTGTATAATCACAATAGAGTACCGAAGTCTGACGTCAGTTGGCGTGACAACTGGTTCCAAACAAATGTAAATTTCGACTGTTCCTTTGTTAACAGCCAGTCATGCAAACACATAACAAAAGTATTCTGGTTCCAAACATTGCATTGATGTCGTCACTTCGGTGCTCTATACATCTTTGAAATGCAAATAAGGGTGTCTGAGATCGAGAGAGTAAAATTCTATAGACCAATTTAAATTCTCCCCAAGTCGGATCAAAATATACCCAATCGAGTACGCACTGTAGACTGGTTCCCGTCTCTACTGCTATCAATTAAATACCGCAGCAGAGACGGGAACCGTGCTAATTAGCATACACGTTGCTTGCGCGTTGCGAAGCCCTGGGAAAATGATACATGTAGGCCTACATGCATGATTTTTACACGAATGTCACCTTCAAAAGGGGTATTGTGTGGCTTCAACTTTAAAAATTTCGGAAGTTGTTGAAAAAAATTAATTGTGACTTGAATTGAAAAAAAAAATTACTTGGTAACAAAGTTGGCTGCAACACTGGCCGCCACGTGGGTATAGTGGACCATTCCTCCATGGGTGGACGATCTGAGTGGCGATATTGTGACAGAGAGCTTTGGTGGTGTAAAGTTTTGAAAGTTGTTTAGGCCTACGTTTCACAACATTTTAATCATGCCGAAATTTGTAGACGATTTTATTGCCATATCGGCGATACAGCGGAAAAAATATCGACTACGAAAAATATCATTATCGCCAGCGGTAGGTCGGAAGCTGATTATGAAACTGGGCATTTTATTATTTGTTTAACTAAATGGAAAATCAATATTTTAAGATCGAAAATTGGGGTGGGTGGGTGGTTCAAACAAATTTCGAAAAAAAAAATCGAAATTATAAAACATTGAACATTTTGAATGGCCCCTTAAACAATGCTGTTTTCATTGCAGTAATTTTGTCTTTTTGCTTGGGAAGTGACAGTTGTGATGGATAGTGTCAATTTTGCCTAGAGTTAGTACAAGGTTTATGAGGTATTGTGATTCTAGTTTTTCCCTTGATATTTCCCAGTTTCATCAGGATTTTTCATTTTCATTTACCCCTGTTCTGTTACGGTACCATTTTGTTGAGGAAAGTGCTTGGTTAAATTTGGCTGGGGTAATTGATGGGACTGTATCAATTTGATCAGGACAGATCTAGTTCCCTGGGATGTTGTGCCCCTTTTGTCTGGAGACAGTGCTGATCTGTTTCACTGTGCTATTGCCGGTTTGACCAAGTCAGAACTGGTTTGTTCAGAACGGTACTGGTTTGCCCAAGCTCAGGAAATAGCGCCAGTTTTGTTCCGGACAGCCAGTGGGGTCCGTCAGGTTAAAGTCCGGCTCACCTCGGCATTGGCGGTTTGATCAGGTCAGAACCAGTTTATTGGTTTTGGTTGGTTGGTTTTGTTCATCTGGATTGCACCAGTTTTGGACAGGATTGACTGACAGAACTGGTTTGACCAAGATAGTGGCTGGTTTGGCCGGGACAATCAAGGAGGAATAAAACACAATGCTGGCCTAATGTTAGTTTGACTTGACTATAAGGCCGATTTAATCGGGACAAAGTTGCAATTGGTTTGACCAAGCTTCCCTGGTTTGAGCAAGCTCTTTGACCTTTCTTTCTCTTTGCACCAAGACCGCAAGTATGCGTTTTTGACATCTTGTACTAATCTTTGCTGGGATACTGTGTCCTATGCCTAGCCTACCATGAGTTAGCCTATCCCAAAGGTTCTCATATTACTTGGGACCGTGCTGCACCTTAATTGTTTCGGACCTTACAAGTCGTAAGACAAATCCAGGTTGCCCGCAAAGAGTTTCGGGCACGCAACTTAATTGATTGTGTACCTGGTAAAGGAACCGACATCGGCTGTATGGTGATAGCGCCCTCTACCACCTGCTCGTTGCCAATCGTAGACAGTTGTCTTCCGCTCCAGGAGTCACTGCCGATCCAGATGAACTTGTGCATGGTGTTGGCGCGCTTGGCGGCCTTGAAGAACTTATCTGCCGTAACGTCCAGAGCCCACAGAATGACAGCTAATTAAGTATAATAAAAAGGTATCTGTGTCATTTTAGCCTCAGAGTGATGCCTACAATGTCGCTACCCAGGTTGTATCGTAAAAGCCGACGTGATGGGTTTATGACGTTTGTGACTAGCGCCCCCGAACTTAGGCTGCGTCCGAATCGCTTGTCTAGGGCTATTGTCTAGGTCGTCCATTACAACTACGCGTGACGTAGCCGTAGCTGTAGCTCTAGACGCCCATTTCGGACACGGCCAGAGACACTATTTTTGGGAGACTGCCAACATAGGGCAACGTAGCTCAGTTGGTAGAGCAGCATGCAGTACGGTATATTCTGGAGGTCGCAGGTTCAAATCCCGCTCCCGCCAGTTTTCGTTGTTCACTTTGGAAATTTATTTAGCCTTTTAGAACGATTTTCAAATCGAATTGCTAATTTATTAGCATTAGATAAGTTATGAGTTTTCCAATGAGAAACTCCACCAAATAAATATAGGCCTATCCTAGAGTAGGCCTAAATGAATTCCCCGCCATTTGTGATTTGCGTGCAATGCGCGACATGTTGAATCAGACTCGCCACTGCATTAAAATAACTGAGTTTGGATTTAAGCCACTTTTGATTACTTATTAAGTTAATTTATTTGTAAATACTAGAGAGAATGTCTGATTTCAGTTAATCACGGTTCTTGGAAAGATTCCATGTTTGGCAAAGAAGCTAATAATTATGCAACCAACTCGTAATGTGTATTTCATTTGTACTGGTTTACACGACTATCAGATTTAAAAAGGGAAATTGCAGTCGTGCTGAACATGAAGGCTAGCCCATGGCGGCATCGGATAGGCTTATGAAACATGAAAAGTTAATTCCATCGAACACCTCTGGGAGATTAGCACGGGATTGGTTTGTTCTGATTAGAGGTGGTTGACATACAACATTTGAAGCAGAATTCTCTGTCGCATGAATGTGGTTATGTGTGGGAAGGAAGGATGGAGGTTGTGCGTAAATAACTTGGCTTATGAAGTATAAGGAGTTGAAGGATAGATAGATTTTGGTGTAGTCTTTGCCATTTTTGCAGCTGCAGGGCTGAATTATAACATCAGACAGCACAAAATATATTATATTATTACAAGTGAAACATTTAACACAACTGAAACCCGATTTGAACTGTAAGCATTATGTAAAAGGTAAAACATGACACGGCAAAACACGTTCATTTTTAACCGTCAACTTTTTTGCCCTGTTCAGAACATAAGTGCGTAGTGCTACTACTTTCCAATAAAACAAAGTATTTCGTCAAAAGTTTGTTCTGGAAATAGGAGATATCTGGTTGGAAGATATCTGCACTTTAAAGGAGGTCGTGGGTTCGATTCCCGCCGGAGTAAACTGGTGAAGTTTTCCCACAGGCTACCAGAATGCACTGAAGATATTTATTGATCAACGCCACGTCCGGAAGAAATGGCCAAAATCCGTTTAAATTCAAATCCTTTGAAATATTCTCATAGAGGAAGACTTTTTGGGCTAACGTCCATAAGGTTTCTCCAAATTGTATGAGGCCTTTTTAACCATAACTCTTCGGTATTATCGTAAGAGGAAACTGCAGTTTTGTGTTGTGCGAAGTCAGTTTTATAATTATGTACTTCTCATGTTACATGCGTAGTAGCGATTCATTTCCCACGGCCGCTGTTCGCGTGTGCTTTCCGGAAACATGAAACTGGACGAACCTTGTCTAAAATAAAATATAAAATCTGCTTTTCTCGTTCTGCGAAACCATCCCGACCTTGTTATTTCGATCATGTTTCGTACCCCATGTTGATTAAGAGAGAAATAGAAAGGCGTTTTCATTACTCGGTGCCGAGATTTACTCATGGCAAATGCGCATGCGCGTACAGGCTTTTGGCCCAATTTTAGTCTGGGTAAAAAAACTGAAGAATCTAACTATTCTCACGTTGCCAGGCGCGGATCCAGGGGGGTGGGGGTCGAACCCCCCCCCCCCCCCCCTCCCTGCTTGTTGCCCATTTTTTTCTTGTAGGGCCGACGCCTGAAGTTGCAAACCCAAAAAGCAGAAACCTTACAGGTCCTATTTTGCCTGTGGGTAAGAACAAAACAAAGAGGTTGGCGCCACCAACGGTGAGAAAGTGTCAGCCCCCCCCCCCCCCCCCCCCCCCCCCCCCCCCCTTGTAATTTTTTTGTTCGCAGACGAAACATTTTGGGAGTAACCTTTCTGGGCAAAAAAATTCAGGAAACCGTAGCCAAAAACGCGCGTTTGACACGGCACCGGACTACGCAAACCGCGCATGTGCCGACGCGGGAATGCGCGTTTCCGAAAGACAATCTCATCACGCGCATCACCGAGTTTGAGAAAACCAAGACGCCCGGAAGACTATCCCGTCTTTGCCGGTGCAAGTCATATCTGTCATATGGTCTGTAAATGTATTTTTATCCCGTCTGTTCCACAAGACGAAGGCGGAAATTGATTGTGATTCCACAGCGTGAGTGGCATGTTGATGATACCGGCCTCCCGACTGTGAATCCCGGGGTTCATCTCGGTGGCAAAGCGGCGTTCCTGGCCGGCGTACGTCCGTCAGCGAGAGTGCATCTGCCCCGCTCCCAACTCCATTTTACAAATTATTGATTGATGGCAAGACATATGGATTTCCATGTGGAGTCCGGAATGTCGATCAAGCATGAAACCACATGGACCGGGGCATTAGTTTATCTTGTCGGATCTTCGCAAGGATCATAGTCCACTGACCAGTGGGGCTAGCCAAGTCAACCACGGGCATAAAGCATTCAAGTCTCGCAAATTCACTATCACATTACTTTTTAATTTATGTGACGTCTTGGTAACAAACTCTGACTAGTCTGGCGACGGACTCTTTAGTCCTATATCAGTCTTGACCCTATATCAGCGTGAGTGATACGTTGATTGGAGGTTGATGTCAAACATTTCATACGGTACCGTAATCAATTTGCAACATATTTAAAATGTACATTTAAACGTGCCTCTTTCGTTCACAACACATTATGGAAGTCCCCAACGCTAATTCTGACCCAATCGGGCCTATCCTAAACCCTAACTCCAATCCTAACCCTATTTCTCGGCCTAATTCTCACCCTTGCCCTGTTTCTCATTGTTTTCGCTTACGTGGGCAAACTGGGCATGCGCAGTATAACCAACAAGTCGGATTTTCAGAGTGTATGATATTCACGCGACACCGTAATCTCGCCAAATCTCCTTGGATTTTGAGGTGAACTTGATCACTATATTGGTCAACATCACGGTGTCATATGGCGATGCGCATGGTTTATTATAGCACCCGGGTAACACATGCTACCTGCACTTGTGTATATGTTTGACCCAAGATCCATTGGCGCGCGTGTATATTCAGGTTCACTGGAAAAGTGACTGCACCTCAAGCACCTTAGCAGTTGGACATATCTGTCCCAGAATCATGGACACTTGAGGTACATCAAGTGCCGCATGATGAGGTACGGTAACTCAAATTACGAAGATTTTAAAGCCAAAAAAGTTCTGCTTCCGGTTACCCTACCCACCCTATTTTAATGGCCCCAACCCTCATTTCTTTTTTGGGAAAAAGGTAATAAAAAAAACATAAATGCTGTAAATACTCCTTTTAAACTTTGACTGTACGTAGACCACTACATGATCAGCACAAAAAAAGTGCCCCCCAAAATGTCCCTACCTACCTACCTACCCTATTTTCAAATGCCAGGTAATCGGAAGCATAACTATTTTTTTGGCCTAATCCTGTACCGTGTGTGCAAGATGCAATTGTGAGAGCTGGGCTTAAATCACTTTCACGGCCTCGAGCATTTAGTATTTAACTTTACGTATCAGCTGAGGTGTATTTGTCACCTCACTTCACATGCCTGAAGCATCTTATGCGCTTCAATTCAGAATGACGTGCAAACTTTCAAAACATACAAGCAGGAGTATATTAATACAATGGAGTTGCGGTCTACACCTGCACTCCCATAGGCCTATGGAGTGCAGGTGTAGATCGCGACGCTAGAGGCATTTGTCTAAACAACAAGCAGAATTCGTGCAGGAGCCGCGTCGTTGGTGACTTGCGTGTGTGAAAGTTTCGTCATAATAGACACATGCACAGTGCAGCCTGCGGTCTCATAGACAGTGTTGTAGTCGAGACCATTTCAAGACCAGGCACAAGACCATTTACAAGACCAGCTTAAAACAGGCACATATAACAGGCATAAACCATGACAAAGGAATGCTTTTGTTACAGTTCATTTGAATATCTTAAGACTTGGATTAAGACTGCTGGTCTTGTGCTGGTTTTGCAGGGTCTTGTGTGGTTTTGTGATGGTCTTGACTACAACACTGTTCATAGACTTTGCGTGTGTGAGAGTTTCGTCAAGGAAAACTGTCACGTGACTAAACGAATTTGGCACAAGAAGGAGAACAACGCTACGCGCTTATAGAGCCCCGTCTGCGATGCGACGATGCTAAAAAGCGTGGGGTAATGCTCATGTACTCCTGGTAAAACTACGGTGGCAAAGGATTGACAAAAAGTCCTCGCTCGACCTGAACAAAAGGAGAAAGAAAATGGCGCGGACTGGGGAGAAAATCTGCCTCAAACTTCAAGATTTTCCCTTTATTTAATACCTCTTGCGTCGGTTGCCTTCAGCAGATTCTCCACAATGCGGTCATAGACGGACTCGTTCCCGTCCCTCGGGATCATCTCCTTGACGGCCACGCAGACGTCGTTGGCTCCGGCCAGTCTTTTAACTTCCTCGATGCCCTGGACGCCGTAGTTTGAATTCTCGTAGACGATGGAGATATAGGTCCAATTGAAGTGTAGCAGTATGTCGATCATGGCTTGGGCCTGATACTGGTCGGACGGCACTGCCCGGAAGAAGTACGGAAACCGGCGGGTGCTGCTCAGGTCAGGACTAGTGGACCAATAGCTAATCTGGTGGAAAAGAAGGAAAGCGACACTCAAATTTTGTCATGATGTTTTCGAAAGCCACGCATGTCTGTAAGAACATGGACTATCTATACTCGATCGCGAGAAGACGTTAGGGACCCCTCAATCGGGATTGGAAACATGACTCCAAGATGAAAAGAAGTTAGTAAAGTTAGGTAGTGGTATAAAGGCGAAGCTTATAAATTCATTCCTGTTACGACGATACGAAACCAGCTTACAATGTGGATTTAGCTTTCTGAGACAAAAAAAAGCAGATACAGACAAGCGAACAAGGACAGGCAAAGTGTTCCTGTACTTTTCAATGTGGTGAAATAATTAATTTATTGATTTATATAATACAAAGAACGCTCAAAAACAATTAATAGATTTTTCTCCGTCCTAAGTCTCCCTACATTACTAAAATACAGCACACATATTAATTTAACCCTAAACCCCTGTGGCACGTTTACTAGAAGAGTCCTGAACCTGACAAAATCCAGCACTGTGCAGTATACCTATGGAACTTTTTTTGTACTTCTTTGTACAAATTGGGGCATCATAGCTTCATTTAAAGTAATGCTGCCAAGGCACTACAGTCCTGAACCCTTCAAAATACAACACTATACATGTTGGATGTTGGATGTTGGCGGATTTGGGACGTTTGGAGTTAAAATCCTTATTTCTTATTCATTATTATTTCAGAACTATACACATCATTTTCCCGTTTGTCATTTCTGTAAGTCTTTAACGAAATGATAACATTGTAAAGGTGAATATGGCAGCCCGCGTTATTAAAAAAGAAATGTAAACAAATAACTGATTAGATCAGAAATTTGATAAGAAAAACTGATAAGAAATTTGTAAAGACGTGAAGATTCAAAATGCTCTTCCCCAAAACCCGTAAGTGCAGTTATTTCTTTATCTCTGCGAGTCCAGGTTTTGCGTAATGAGTACACCATTACCATAAATATCCATTATTTCACAAGAGGCCTCGCCATTACACACAGCATGGCCCCCTGTAGATATCGATTTTACCGTTCACTTTGCGCATCCGAGCTTTCAAGGATTTGTTTTTTCTTCACACAAGCCCCATCTCGACAATAAATTAATAACCAAAGTAACAAAAGCCTGTGAAATTCAGGTCGACCCTGGCAGCCACGCCAGGTGTATATCACATTGTACCACCATATATTCCTTTGTGATGGTTTCCATAATAGTTCTGTGCGCGCTCAGCACTGTACGTAATGAAATAATGCCGCTCAAAACAGATATTGAAAATTGAGGGGAAACAATTTGGAGTCCTATATACGAACTCTGGACTTGTACTGCTGGGTCGCTTTCGTCAAGAGTGCTAGCTAGAGTGACCAGATGGGAAAAAGCAAAGAAGGTTAAACAAACACTGCATTAGCAGGTGATGTCTACATGGCCTGTTTTCAACCGTCGGGCGGATGATAGCCTTTAGTCAAGGTGCGCGTGGCTACCAGCTGGACACGTGACGCGCCCTGAATGCCAGCATGTCCAGCGCGCCACTCGTCCGGGTAGCCACGCGCGCCTTGACTAAAAGGCTACAGGGCAGTTTTCCCAACGATTTCCAGCTGGAAATCGTTAGAAGACGATATAAATTTCCACTTTTTTTGACAACGACAGCACACCTGGTGCCATAATTTCACAGGATGATTGAGACTACTATTAACTTACAGGCTAGTAAGGTATTTGGTAGTAATTCAGTAAAAAAAATTGGAGAATTGCCAATCGTGTACACTACCTTCAATGCAAGGTTGATGCGTATTTGGAAACAAGCAACAGCACGTCCATTTAGAAAACTTTTTGTTTGTTTTTATCATGTGCAGGTTTGTACCGATTTCAGAGTTTCTCAGCTGAGAGGAAGGGTGAACGAGAAGACATGCAAGATGCATGCACGCTGCTCGACGACTGCACAGAAAGCTTCAATATGCTCCCGTCAACGGTGTAAAGACATTAGGGGTCCACTTTTGGTGTCCCTGTTACATAGTGACATGTATACGATTTTGCAATTCAGGAGACATTCTTTAATGCCTTCTATCTCTAAGAGTGATTGTGTAAAGCAAAGTACCTGCCAAACAAGTAAAAAATAGTGTGAAGTCAATTTGAATGATACTTGATGGCAAATTACACAGGTCAGGTGTAACAGGGACACCAAAACATGTCACACTTGTGGACCCCTAATTTCTAGAATGACCCAATTACTCTTTGATGTTTGTTCATTTGTTGTATGTCATCTTCCTTGATTTCTTATTGTGTTTTTGTCAATTGTTTGTTATTCAGCCAGGCTTGATTTAGTCACTAGCCTGATGTACACCAGTCAGGACTTGGGACTGGTGCGGGGTAGTCAAATTTAAATTGCACACATTGCCCTGAAATCGCCCACCCAAAAATTAAATTAAATTAAATTAAATTAAATTAAATTAAATTAAATTAAATTAAATTAAATTAAATTAAATTAAATTAAATTAAATTAAATTAAATTAAATTAAATTAAATTAAATTAAATTAAATTAAATTAAATTAAATTAAATTAAATTAAATTAAATTAAATTAAATTAAATTAAATTAAATTAAATGTGGACAAAATCAAATTCAGAGATTCATTCTGCTTTCGTATTTGCGGAAGTATATGAGCTGACCTTAATTAGGATGGTGTCCGATACCGGTACTCTGTCCATACACCTGTCGCACACAGATTCAGTTTCGGACGTGATTCAACTCCAACAGGTCAAGACTGGCCTACTTTGCAGTGTTTGACGGTCACTGTGGAGCGAGGGCATCCCAGCATGCTGCCCAGACGCTGCATCCGAATCTCTTCGGCAAGTTCCCCAAGACGGACACGGGCCACAGTGACAAGGAGATCAAACGCTGTCTGATCGACACCTTCAAGATGACAGACGAAGCTTTCTTGAAGCAAGCTTCCGCACAGTAAGAGACTGATTCTGAACATGTGGGCCCTTTCCACAAATACCAGGATTTATAGAAAGATTTACTCTTGTACGCCCCTCCCACATTACCCTGAACCCCCCCCCCCCCCCCCCCACTCCCCCACTCCCCTTCAGTTTCTTTTTCACATGGTCCTGCAATTTCCAACAATTTCCAACAATTTCTAAATAAGAAGCCTACTAAATACAACAAAATCCAGAAGCCTATTTTGTTGGATTCTGCAGTGGACCAGGGTCATGCTACAAATTTGGGTCTAATAGTGTGACATTTTTTGGTGTCCCTGTTATACCTGACTTGTGTAATTTCCCATCAAGTATCATTAAAATTGACTTCACATTATTTTATACTTGTTTGGCAGGTACTTTGCTTTACATAATTACTCTCTGCGATAGAAGGCATTAATTAAAGAATGTGTCCTGAATTGCAAAATCTTATACATGTCAGGTGTAACAGGGGCACCAAAATTGGGCACCAAATTTATAGAATGACTCACCACCTACACACCAGCCGTGGCATTTTGCAGCTACCCTGCTGAATCCAACAAAAAAAAACGGGTATTTGTTTTTATGAGCCCTGCCTAATCCAAAAAAATCTAATTTTACTAGAAGCCTGCGTCCACCCTCCTAAATATGACAAAATCCGACAGGTCTATTTTCCTTCCCTCATGCTAAATACGTCAAAACCCTGCAGGTATATATTAGCTTCCACCTTGCTGAATACAGCAATATCCAACACACCTTGTAGATTGTATTGACTGCTAAATCCAACAAATTGCAACAGCCCAGGGGTGAGAGTTGTCAGGATTTTTCCTGATTTCAGGATTTTTTTGTCTGGATTTTAGAATTTTTAAAGAATTCTCTTTTGCAATCTGGAATTCCTGAGGTGTTGTCCTGAAGTTGTTTTTGCCTGTAAAAGTGGATATAGACCGCTAAAAATTGATATTTTAAGGGGGTGCCTTTAGGCAAATACAAACTATATGTTGATCCTCGTAGATTTTTCGTAGATTTTTCATGGATTTTTCGTAGATTTTTCGTGGATTTCGTGGATTTTTCATTTTTGACCAATCTCACCCCATTTTGTCAAACAATCCACAATGGAAACTGACCAGGTAAATTTTCAAAGTGAACAAAGAAACTGGCAGGAGCGGGATTCGAACCTGCGACCTCCGGGTTACCGTACCGGCGCTCTACCAACTGAGCTATCTTGCCCTATGTTGGCGGTCTCCCAAACTGTCAGTATCTTTGTTCGGGTGGGCGCTAGTCAGAAGTCATAAACCCTGAATGCCATATAGCCAGGGATCACACCCAATTTTATGATACAACCTGGGAAGCGACATTGTGGGGATCACTCAATGAGTGATACGACTTTTTAACTTATAATTCGTCAAACAATCCACAATGGAAACTGACTAGGTAAATTTTGAATACATTTTCAAAGTGAACAAAGAAACTGTTGGATTTTGTTGGATTTAGCAGGGTTAAGGTTAAAACGTTAGGAACAGAAAAGTCCAGGAAAATAACCAACTATCTTTCACAACAGCCATCGAAACAAATGGCTGAATCTGTTAGTTCAAGATTTTTTCAACATCTTCACAAAATGACTTTTTTGACATGGAATTACTCCACAGCAAGCAGCAATCTTTTGGTGTGACAGTCTTCTGTAATCTGTCATTGCTTGTTTACTTTATCAGGAAACCAGTTTGGAAGGATGGCTCGACCGCTGCCTGCATCTTGGCCGTCAATAACGTCTTGTACATCGCCAACCTGGGAGATAGTAAGGTCCTCTACCCATCTCCTTATGTTTAAAGGTATAATTTGCACTCCTTGATACAGGATACACAGCAAAAACAATTTGTGAGGTCAAAATAATTTTGGTTACAAAATTGGCTGCCAGAATCCTTTTCTGAGGTAGTTGCTGTTCTGGTGCAAGGTAGCCATTTTGTTTCTCCTTTAAAGAATTTTTTCAAGAATTCATCTAAAACCTTTTTCAAATTTTCAGAATGCGATAATTTTATGAAGGATAGTTTGAGGCAAATAATACAAGTTGAATGCCTTTTTGATAGTTTAAAGGTATTCTGACTGACAATTTCTGACTGAAAACTACTGAAAAGGAAAACAATTCTGGGAACTTTCTTGAGCTGTGTATTTTATGTCAAGGAGATTATACCTTTAAACATGCACGTCTTGACAATGTTCCTCGGTGTCTTATATCGCTGCCACAAACTTCCCCTCCTCTCCTTTGCATCCCAAAAGGGATCGGGCTGATCCCTAGTGTAGGGTACAGTACTTTTTTCCCCCTGTGACCAAGGTTTGAAGCCAACATGGGCTGACATATTTGTTTTCACTTCCGCTCTAATTTTGTAGATTTGTCCGTAAAAGTGTGTTTTGTATTTAAAATTGCCGAAGTGCAGCAGTGTTGAAAGAACTTATGATGAAGCTGTGATTTTGTTACAATATATAATGTACATTTATAATGATAATTTTTCACTATGAGTAACTGGCCCGTGTTACATTTATTGATACCAACCTCATATCTAATTAAATCTGCATACATACTGTCGATAATAGAATTTAAAAAGATGTATTTTATCTGCTTTGTTTTTGAAATCCTACTGTCTTTTGTTAAAGAGAAGTTGTATAACAAGATTGAAAAAGTCTGCCTGATCATTATATTTCTGGCAGCCGTATTTTGGGGAAAAAAGTGACCATCTTACCTCCCCCCCCCCCCCCCCCCCCAGCCAGTGGCAAGAAGCCAGAAAATAAACCAGGTAGCGATTTAAAAAATAATAAATGTCGGCAGCCATCTTGAAAAGAATTTAGCCTTAAACGAAAGCATCATAAGATGAAAATGTTGGCCCTCCTCATTTGATCATTTAAAAATGAAAAAAAAATAATAATAAAAACAAAAAGGCCACTGCCTCCTTTTTCCATATTTTGTTTTTTATTGGGGGAGGGGAGATTTTCACATCTTATTCATCTGTTTAAATTTTAAGTATTTTGCGACGTGTTTTTTTTGGGCTGCAGGCGATGCTGTGTCGATACAGTGAGCAGAATCAGAAGCTGTCGTTGATCCCATTGAGCAAGGAACACAATCCTACGATGTATGAGGAGAGGATGCGGATACAGAAAGCAGGTGGTGTCGTCAAGTAAGTCTCCGTCCATGCCTCCTTGAGCTAATAAACAGCAAGTTTGCTCACTGACTATTGGTTAAAGGTAATATGTATACAACATTTGCGTTCGCTGCCATTTTCGAAATGAATGGATTTGGGGGTATGACCTGTTTAAAGTTCTGTGTGCATAGTTCTGGAAAAACAGAGAGAAAAAGGCAGTTGTAGTTTGGTTCCCTGACCCTACTTGAGACAAAATGGAGCAATTTATAGATGTCAGGGGAATTATCAGGTCAGGGAACTATACTAGCTGGCTTGGATGTGTAACGAATTCCCAAACAAAATGTGGACGAAACTAAAGTTGGTTAACCGGGGGCTGTATTTAAAAAACAAAAAAATCGAACAATGGTAGGCCAATAAGGTTTCCACATACCATCTCTTTGTCAACCTAAGCTCGGGTGGCTGACTATAGTCAATGCTTGGCTTACTGTACAGGGCAGTTAATAAAAGTTAACCCAAGTTTAAGGTGATTGTTCACCCACCTCCTACAATTCCAGAGAATTTGTGTTTACCTAGTGTTGATGAGTAGGGTGTTTAGAAATAATCCTGAAAAAAATGCTAGATCTAGCTTAATTGGATCTCAAGATATGGCCCCATTACAGATGGCATGTACAAAACTGGCTTGTCCATGGGAGCTTCATTGTAAATGAAGCATGTTGAAGACAGAAACTAAAGGTAAGAAGCTCCCGTGGACAAGCCAGTTTTGTACATGCCATCTGTAATGGGCCATGAGATCTAATTAAGCTAGACCTAGCATTTTTTCAGGATTATTTCTAAACACCCTACTCATCAACACTAGGTAAACACAAATTCTCTGGAATTGTAGGAGGTGGGTGAACAATCAACTTAAACTTGGGTAATTACCTTTTTTTAAAACCACCCTGTTATGTACAGCTGTGGAAGGCCCCCTATTATAGCCGTATTCATCCTGCCCATAAAAGTTTGGTCACATTCTTCACTTGGACATGTTATGTCAATGGTTCTGAATCACAGTAAGTCTTTGATTTTTGTCAGAGATGGGCGTGTCCAGGGCATCTTGGAGGTGTCTCGATCGATTGGAGACGGCCGCTTCAAGCACTGCGGTGTCTCTTGCGTACCGGACATCAAGAAGTGTCAACTGACGGACAGCGACCGCTATCTCTTACTGGCCTGTGATGGGCTTTGGAAGGGATTCAGTGCGGATGCAGCGCTGGAGTTCATACAAAGCATCTTGGAGGTATACCCAGTTGACCTTAGCTTTAAACTTTAACCATAATCAGATCAATATGCCCACCCATTAACCCTTTCAGTACCACATTCTTTGTTTAGTCAAGCATAAACAACTCAAGCAGAAAAAGCAGCTGACTGCATGCTGAATGATTGTTTTTTCAACCACAGATTTCACCCTGAAGAATAAACCTTTCCGACATTCTCAATGCATTGTGGGTTTGGAGGCCAATCAAACCATGTAATTTATACACAAACCTATGGCACTGTGAACCAGTCCAAATATTAATTTATTTTATGCTAAATATCTGTCATTAGTTGAGCGATACACTTTTCACATATCTTTGCATGGAACATAAGGAAAATAATAACCAGAAAAATCAATTCTAAATGGCAATAAAAATAAAGGAAATAATTGGGGAATCCCTCTCAGGGTACCAGTTACTGATGAATAATGTCACATTACAGCTAATAATGTCACATTATTAGCCAATCGGAAGAGGATTTTTGCAAGCATAGCAACGAACATGTGACCAATGCGACCAATCACGTCCGTTCTAATGTGCTTGCTCTTCTAATGCCAGTTAGGGCTGATGCAGTTCCCATGATGCTTTGAGAATGTCGAAAAGGTTTATTGATTGAAAAGGAAAGTGTGTGTTAAAATTCGTCAAAATACTGACGTGTATTTTAAACTTGTTGCCATAGGAAAATTTCGGGAGTTTACACAATTTTAAGAGTCTCCAGACCCCCCAACTTCGACTCCTTGTTGAGCCTTCTTAAACTAGCGAGATTTTTCTTGGTTGTGATTCCTTTTTTTTTGTTGGAACTGCACAGAATTAAAACTTTGATTGCTGAACAAAATTTGGGATGCTCAAGCCCACCTCCGACCCTTGACCCCTTGTAGAGCGTTCTTTACAGAGCAAGACTTTTCTTGATCACGCTTTTGGTTCCACAGGACAAAACTATCAAGCCCTCGGCGGGAAAGACCCTGGACGAGACGCGGTTTGACCTGGCCTGCAACAAGCTGGCATCAGAGGCCATCCGGCGAGGCAGCTCAGACAACGTCACCGTGATCCTAGTCAGTGTCTCCAAGACGTAGCTGGGAAACTCGGCAAGGTATCTGAGCACTCGGAAGTAATTCATCACCAACACTACGAGCGAAATAACACTGTGCAGTAAATGGGTGTATTTTGGATGTTTGCTTTAGTGCTGGGATATAAATCCGGATCTTTTAATATTCGGTTTGAATTCCACTATTCGGTTTTGGTTTTGGAAACCGGATATTTGAAAGCAACCTTGACAAATTAAGCCTTTCAATTTTTGTGACACGTGTTAAAGAAAACAACTGGAACATCCTCTGATTTGGTCCGTGGTCTCTGCATTCACTTGCTCGTACTTGAATAGCCTGCCCATCCATTTTTTGTTTCAACATTACAGCTCTGGAGTATTTTTGTGAAAGCACAGTGGTGACTGAATCCTGCAAACTATATCCAGTCATTGGGAGGGCTTTTCATGCGGCACCTCACCTGTAACTTTTCGTTGGCATGACTTATGAGCTAGATGGAAACTTCCGGTGAAATCAGATAACCGTTATTCGGTTTGAATAAAATTAGGATAACCGGATTCTTGAAATCTCTGATTTCTCGTACCGCTAGTTTGCTTTTCCCTATAATAAGGTGGTCTTTGTGTACAAGGCATTACTTTGCCTGGGTCTATAGGTCTGAAAATTGGGATAATTTCTTTGGTATCTATTGAAGATTTATTCTCGATTTAGATCTGGACCCAGGTAAACCGTAAGGGTGGTAGGGCTGGCAACCTAAAATGTGGCCAACCCCACCACCTCTGTTGTAGCTCTTTACCTAGAGTGGCTTTTAGCCTTGTATGGGGCGACTTCCATTAAAAAGAATTGTGGCCTTCATTGGCTAGACTATTTGTGACGTGGCCCATTAAAAATTAGGGGAAAGTCGCATTCTGGCATTCTGAGTTAAAAGCAGAAACAAATTCTCAGTGGAAATTTGATTCTTTGGATTTTAACATTTTTGCATCCGAAAAACCCCTTTTCTATCCTATCCTAAAGTTTTCTGACTGAATTGAGTTTCAAAATGTTATTTTTGGGGATTGTTTTTCGCACTGAGGGTATAGTCTACACGGTTCAGACTTTGATATCTAGTTTCTCAAAGCAAGGGGCCATGACTCTAACATAAAAAAGTTATAGTGTGGGCTAGTAACGGACTACAGAAATTCTCAACACATCATATTGCTTATTTTCTGTATTTTCAGGAAATGGCATAATTTTGTAAATTTTGTAAATTTTGCTACTTTCAACTTAATGCATGGGGGCCAGGTCACATTTTAGTAACATCAGCTTACTTCAGTATCCTAATTTCCCCACATACACACATTTTAGGGCTGTCCCGAATATACCGAATATTCGATCGTCAATGGAATATTCTAATAACTTTTTGCCGGTTCAAGTATTCAATAAAGTATATATGCGTGTACAGATACGACTCTGATGCTATTTTAATAGAAAAGTTACGGCGCTTAGCAGTGTCAAATGCATCGTTTTTTTGTGGATGGTAATTTTTTGTGGATTGTAATTTTTTGTGGATGGAGGTTTATTGTTCCAGCCTGTAAAACCCGTGACAAAAACGCAGGCTGGAGTTTGGTTTCTTGTTATATGTACCTGTAATGATCTTGATATAACACAGGCCCATATAAAAAATGTCGATCGCCGCACGTAATATCGATCACCGCACGTAAAACACCGGCGTGCTTTGCGCGCAACTTTTTACCGGTGCGGCATGCAATTGCAGCTGACGCGTAAAAAAAACTTAATCAATGAGTATCAAATATTCAAATATTTGGTCAAACCTAGTTTTGAATAATCGAATACTAAATTATTCGAAAATGAACAGCCCTAACATATTTTGAGGTACATGGTAAAAGACTGGTTTCACTCAAACTCAGTTCCGTATCTAGGATATCCGGGGTTATGGCACACACCTTCAGGGTCAACTTTTGTCTCTGCTTGCCGTAAGCGAAGAAATACTGTAACTAACTGTAAGCGTATTTGTAGAGTTAGCAAGCAGTTGTGGCATAGTATAAACACATTCATCGCTTAAAGTATTTTGCGCTTACAGGGTTATGTGGAGGATTTCTATACAAAAACTGTAAGCAGAGCAGGAAAATCTGGATTTGTTAACATTCGGTTTGTATACCACTATTCTGTTTTTTGCTTGGGCGGTATTACCGTATAGTGACGTTATTTTTTTAATACTGGACAATACCGACTGATGATCCATAAATACCGAAATACCGGCGAACTCGGTTTGGAATTTCAATACCGCGGTATTCCTCTAATGTTCAGAATGTTTGCAAAAAACCTTTCAAAGATAAAGAAAAATAACCGCATTCACAGTTGACAACATTCTTCAATCATCCAGTGTTATGTCTGCCTTGCAGTGGAAAGATAAGACCTAATTGTGCAGCTCAACTCGGTAACCCGATACTCCAGTGGCTGCCATTCTACCAGAAAGGCCTTTGAAGTTTTGCTTACACCGCCGCATTTGCGGTTAACTTTTTTGGGTGTGCAGTGTCTGGGACGGAAAGTTCCAACAATGTTTTACACAGGGGCGTGTTTTGGCTGAATAACCAATTGTCTCTTTGGTTAATTGTTTTGGAGATTTGATTCATCATGCCTAATTTTTGCCCGATTATAACTACCCAAAAAATTTGCGACGAGAACAAACCAAATCGGGTCTTTGTAAAATGACTGCCGAAACACACCCCAGGCTTGTTCAGTCAGTGGACCGATGTCAAATGTTTGTACAAAATGTATTGTGTGTGGTGTGTACTTGTATATCCATTCGAATGGTGCAAATATGAAAGGCCTTGCTCTATGGCTGAATCTTGCAAATGCCGTCCAGGGAAATTTAACATTCCCAAAAAGCGTAAGACAAAGGCCGTAAATTCCCTTGTGCGTGCATAATACGTGATCTGTACTCTCTTTTGTTTTACGATCTACATATGTACTCAACAAACTACTCGTGCCCCCCCCCCCCCCCCCCCCCATGGTTTGTTGCGTGATGTGGGCTAGTCTTGGTTCCAAGACGTCCTTAGCGGTGCGACGTATAGCGCCCGTTGAATATGCATAAGCAGGTCGCATGCGAAATAGCCAAGACGTTCTTTGCGCATTTGCGATTTGCGATTTGCGATTTGGCCTTGACGTGTGTGTAGCCAGAGGGCGCTGTCGGCCGGCCGTGCGCGCTATACGTCGCACCGCTAAGGACGTCTTGGAACCTAAGACTAGATGTGGGCCGGAGCATGTGCTTGAGCACTACATGTATAGGGTTAGGTTTAGAGTTGGGATTTGTGTGGTCACTATTGATATGAACTCAATGTTGCGGTTACTGCGTTCGCAGAATATCGCTTTAACAAATATTCGATACTGATCACTCACACGTGCATTATCAACAAGTTTTATTCATCTTTCTTGGTAATTCGGAGTTATGTAAAAGATGCTAATTGGCGTAACTCTGCGCTATTCGTCATCGATGATAAATTCCTGGCCTGCAGATGGTCGTCGCGGTTCTAAAACCCAAGTTTAATGATTCGAAACACAATCTGTCTTGTGACTGAACAGTGGGACGCTACTGTACATCAATAAACGGCAAAAAGTCACAGACGTTAAATACTACTACCTTGTTTCCTAGTCAGAATAGTTCGTTGTTTGCAATAAAAACAACTGCTGTTTGGTTTGGGTAAACTATTTTGAAGTTGAAGTTGGATACTTCTATTGTCTTCTTTATTTATCCAAATGCCTACAACTGCATTACTGTTGGAAAATTGGGGGCAGTATTTGAAAAAGTCAGGTATTTCCCGATGGTCGACTGACCATCATTGGGAATTGATACAAAATCTCACAAATTACGGCACCATGATTACGCTTGATGGTTGAGACTACTATTTACTTAATGTCAAGTAAGAGGCCATTCAAAATTTTCAATGTTTTTCTCGAAAATGTGGGTGGGTGGGTGGGTCAAGGTAAATTATTGAAAATCGAAATTTACTTTTGAATAAAAAATATAAAGGAAATGCTCTTTTGACTTGCCAATTCCACTCCCGCATTTCGATATTTCTGTTTTTAAACCTATGCAGGCTATACCCGTACGGCCTATGCGTAGTCCTAGACGTTGTATCATCCGTTGTTCAACAGAGTGGTTATTCTATACATGTACTTACTTTTTGGCATTTGGCACAGCACTGCCGTACCGGGCCGGGCTGCACATTATTGATCAGATACCGTATAAAAGCATGAAGGAAGAAACATCATCTTACGACTGCCATCGTCTTTGCTATAAAATGTACAATTAAAGCGTAGCAAGAATTCGTCTTTTTCGCCAAAAGCACTTAGTTGGCAAATGCTCTATGTAATGTCCTTCAAACATTAAAAATGATGAAGTAACCTTTGTAATTGGGTGTCTGACATCGAGAGTAAAATTCTATAGACCTATTCAAATTCTCCCTAAGTCATGCATCAAAATATACCCAATCGAGTACGCACTGTAGACTGGTTCCTGTCTCTACTGCTATCACTTAAATACCGCAGCAGAGACGGGAACCGTGCTAATAAGCAAACACGGTGCTTGCGCGTTGCGAAGCCCTGGGAAAACGATACGCGTACATGCGTGATTTTTACACGAATGTCAACTTCCAAAGGAGTATTGTGTGGCTTTAACTTCAAGAATTTCGGAAGTTGTTGAAAAAATGTACTTGTGACTTGAACTGAAAAAAAATGACTTGGTAAAACAGTTGACTGCAAATTAACACTGGCCAGCACGTAGGTACATGTATAGTGGGACCATTCCTCCAAGGCTTGTGGGTGGACGATCTGAGTGGCGATATTGTGACAGAGAGCTGTGGCGGTGTTAAGTTTTTAAAAGTTGTTTAGGCCTACTGTACATTAGGATTTTAAGATTGCTAACCTTTCACAACATTTTTACCATGCCGTAATTTGTAGCGATTTTATCGCCATATCGGCGATATAGCGGGAAAAAAATATCGACTACGAACAAAAATCGGTATCGCCAGCGCTAGCTAGGTCAGAAGCTGATTATGAAACACTAGAAGTCATCAGGGCACGTGTTAAAGTGGGGGAGATCCACAGCTGCAACACGCTGTCATGAAACTGGGCATTTTATTATTTGTTTAATTGAATGGCAAATCAATATTTTAAGATCGAAAATTGGGGTGGGTAAGTGTGTCGAACAAATTTCGAAGAAAAAAAAATCGAAATTATAAAACATTGAAAATTTTGAATGGCCCCCTTAAGGTGTTTCATAATAAAAAGTTTTGTTTTTTCATGTTTGCAAATGTTGTATATTACCTTTAATGTAACTCGGTAACTGCAACTGGCCTTTTCAATATGCAAAGAAAAGCAAAACGCACCCTTGGCCTGGGAGATGTAGTCCTGAAAATCCATAAAGTTAAAACATACGGAGGGTAGTAGAGCAAGGAGATTGGGAGCCGTCCATAAAGTACATACGCACGAAGGGGGGGGGGGGGGGGGGGGTTGTTGAGATTGCGTACACCATGCGTACAGGGGGAGGGGGTCCAAGCCAATGCGTACCGTATACGCAACCGACAATTTGCTTTTAATGAATTGTCATGAAATCAATGTAATATCTCATATAAAATACTACCAGGACCAGCTTTTGTGCATCGAAAAACAGTTATAACACAGTACCCTTCACCCCGACCAAAAGTAAATTTATCTTCCCAGCGCCACCGCCAGCCAACTCCGGCCTAGTTTTAGCCCGCAACAAAAAGACTGCTTTATAAACCGGCAGTGTACACCGGAAACGTACAGGTGTACTTGTATCAATTTCACCCGCGTGCTGTCCAAAATCGCTCTTGTACATCAACTGCCTCTTGTTCAAACACATCTTTTTGTGAAAAGCGTTATTCAGTATCTCAATAAACCACCCATGAAACGTCAAGAGCAAACTATGCAAAAAATAGTGTATCAGGATTTTTTTTCCTTTTTTGGTTCATGTCATCATTGACTGCTGTTTTGGTTCAAAATATATCACCGTTTCAATCATTTTCAGGTCCGTTAATAAAAAGGTTTGCATTTTTTTTTCTGTCAACATTTTGTGATTTATTTCAGTCTTAGGATGCGACATGCGAATCATACTACTATACTACAGCAGCTGTACTGTGACGTTTAATGATGCTAGAATAGGGTAGTCTGAGAGTCAAAAAGAGATATGGAATGCGTATGCGTACAGGGGGAGGGGGGGGGGGCAACAAAGTCGGCATTTCGTGCGTACATACTTTATGGACGGCCCCTAGTAGTCTACGCCATGAAGGCCGTAGGACGCGTGGATATGTGCCATGAGAGCGGTAATGTGGCGGCTGCTGGCGACAGTTGTTCGTACAGCGCGCAGCGGCCATTGAGCAATACAGTGGGCTTGCGGACCCACAGCGCCGGGTGCTGTTGTTGCGCACGCAGTGTTGGAGTCGCTGGTGACCGGGAGCTGGCACATGACGTGAATCACTGTTGCTGCAGGGTACCAACTACAAAGCACATGTTCGCTGTGCATACGCGAATGTGCGAGGCATTACGCACGATTGCCAGGGTCGTTGACGATCGGTACTTTTTAACAAATGATGTTACAAACAACAATAAGTACATGTACTACAAAAAAGTCAGCTTTTGTTTTAATCAATCACGTTGATATATTTTTGCAAACAAATAGATTAATATTGTCACTAAGCATAGGAGTTTTTGCAAGTTGATAACAGCCTTCACGCTGGCATAATACTGTTGCAGATGTGCGTGCTCTGTGTTTTTTTTCTTTCGATGACGTAAGTAATACCCGAATTTAAATAATACCCGGTTTTAGTGAATACTGCGGTATTTTTGAAATGTAAACCGTGGACTCCTGGAATTCGATACCGCCCAAGACTAGGCCTAATTATTTCGGTTTTCGATTTTGGAAACCGGATCATTCGAAAGCAACCTTATACAAATTAAGCCTTCCATTTTTGTGTGACACAGGCTAAAGAAAACAACCGGAACATCCTCCAATTTGCTCCATGGTCGCTGATTGTAACTGCATTCACTCGCTAGTGATCTTCTTGGTATGAATAGCCTGCCAATTTTATTTGTTTAAGCTCTGGGATGTTTTTGTAAAGGCCCAGTGGTCACTGAATCCTGCGAACTATATTTAGTCACTGGGAGGGCTTTGGAGGCGGTACTTCACTCTTTTGTTGGCTACATGTAGATAGGAACTTCCGGTGAAATCAGATTATTCAGTTTGAATAAAATTAGGATAACCGGATTTTAAAAAATCTGATTTCTCCCACCGCTAGTTAGATGGCAGTGACGCCGTCACCCCATGAGCATAGTTTGCCCTGCCCACTTGACTCCATCAATCCATTTGACAATTGAATTTCATCTAATTGTTTTATTGAGAGAAAAACATCTGTGCACATGTAGTTGAATTATAAAGCATGGATTACAACGACACACTCACCGTCATGAACAAGTCAAGCTTTTGTTTTCAATAAATATATAAACACTAACTCGCACCGACTGTCTCACAGGCACTTTTGTTTTTGTAAATAAGATAATTGTCCTGCCTCTTGGTAGTAAAAAGAATACATATTTTTTCTTTGAGGTGCATATGCTGTACATGCTGTGTCCAATATACATGACAATATACATGCACTGTTACACCACGGTGACCTACTTAACAAAACAGCGTCATGGCACACCGCAGAGTTAAAAAGTGTGATTCCGAGCGCATTTTAAACAGACAAACATCTAAGAATATTTTGATATTTTGTGGAGTTTTGTCTGCTGTTAGGCAAGTGACTGCCGGCTTACATGGAGCAGATGCTTGAAGTCGGTTATATATATTGAGGCACCGGGGCGGCCTGTGCAGCCAAGTGTAACATACACAATAATCCAACAATGGATTGAAACTGCAGAAAATGGCATATATAGACGTCATCCAGCCTGGTGGCACTGATCCGGCTTCAAAGGGTTAATATGTATACATACATGTAAAGCTTTGGAACATGCCTTGAAATTACCGGCTTCGTAGACCTTATCCACACAAATTTGTTAAGCACAAAAACATTTTGCTAAGCTAGATTACCAGTCAAAATGCCATATTTTATGTGTTGCTTTCGACTGGTTCTCCGCTGAATTCTGTTCGGTAAACTAATTACCAAACAGCATTCCTGATTAGCAGATTTATGAATTTGGCCTTTGTGAGTGACAAGTCTATACCCAGCACGATATGGGACCCTCCTCTTGTTCCTATACACACTCAAGACTATTGTTACCTGCCACATCCCCCCCCCCCCCCCCCCCCCCCCCCCCCGGATATCTGAAAGGAATTCCTGAGATTCCGGGAACACAATGACAACACAAAAGAGGGGGTTCCCCGTCCCATATCTTGTTTCAAATGTACAAGTCTGTTGGGCCAGCAAAATCATTTTCACCAACTCAAACACTTACCAATAGTAACCAAAAATTTACCAGCTGAACAAAATACTTGACATGACGTTTTGCTGCTATTGGTAATTTTAAATTTGATTTGAGTCTGACGATTGATTGGTCCTGGCAGGTGGATTGAATATCCAATCATGAATATCATTTGGAACGCTGCTGCAGCAGCAAGTGGTTTGCAAAGGCACAACAACTTTAGATTCAGCCGGAACACTGCACTGAGCAGCAGAAATTCTATAACAGCCTGCAAATTAATCCCGTGGTCACGAACTTGATACAAGTTCTCATTCTTGTCACAAAGTATTATTTCGTCCTTGGTCTGCGATGTTCAAATACGGGCTGTGGTTGCTGACATTAGTCGAGGAATTGGGATACAACGATCCTGTTAGTTTCATTTTCCTTGGCCCGCTGCTGACCGTTATTCTGACGTTTCGCTCTGGCCGTATCAGAATCAGGTAGATCCGGGGGAGGAAGAGACACGCAAGACACACTGTGGCACAGAGGCTGATCGCGATGTACAAGGACACGATCCGGAGCTCAATGTTTGTGACGGTCAGCACGTAAATCGGGACCATGGCCAGCCAGATGATGCAGGAAGAGTACATGGTGAAGCCGATGCACTTGGCCTCGTTGAAGTGCCCGGGAATCTTGCGTGTCATGAAGGCAAAGGCGGTGCATAGGATGAGCAGGACAAGCGGGAACGCCAGCCCGAGGAGCGACGTTGACGTCAGGAAGGCGTTGCAGACAATCTGCACTTCTCCCCTGTCGGGATAGTGTCTGACTGCATCAGGAGGAACAGCAGCAAGCCAGGTGATCGAAAGAAACCCCTGGACTAAGACAAAAATCAAGGTAATCACAATCTGCGACAAAGGGCTGATAAAGCTCGGTCTTTTAGTTGTCGACCTCCCGTGGGTAAAAATCCTGTACACTCTGTTTGTCTTGACCAGCAGGGACGCATAGCATAAAGTGAACGCAATCCCCATTAGAAACTGCTGCATCCCGCACATCACGATGGAAGGCGGGGCCAGGAAGAGATATGTCAGCGCGTAGCACAGGAACACGCCCAGCAAGAGAAGTCCGCTCAATTCCCGCCCAGAGGCCTTCACCACAGGAGTATCGCGATGCCGTATGTAAATACAAGCTGTGAATATGGTTGCGAACTCCCCGATTGTGGCAAACACTAGCGCCGAAATGGTGCTCGATGTATTAGTCTGTATGTACCGCACTGTGATGTCCGTGCACTTGGTGAGATTTTCTGCCGGCTTGGTGCCGTTGGGGCATTCCGTGCACGTAAACTCGTCATGTAGGTACTCGTACTGCTGACACAGCAGGCAGTTCCAGCAACACTCACCGTCGCGCTTGTACTTCATCTCGTTATTTCTGCAGGGACGCCAGCAAGATGACTTGGGGAACTGTGTATTCTTAAGGTGATAGCGTACTGCGTTTGTATCGAGCTCAAGTCCATCCTTGTAGTGTCCAACTTCAACAAACTTATACTTATTGGCTGACACTTGTTGATAATTCAGGATTTTGTAGTGTACTGGTCCATCACCATTGAGAGTGAATTGAAATCCATTCCCTGTGAAACCTGTTGGTATCAAGAAAAAGCTTCATTATTGACAGAATATTTTCAGCTCTCAAGTCAAGCTGGTCTTCTCATTCAGTTTGTCTGTTGCATTTGTCATTTTACCTGCACCAAACCAGCTTCTGTCTTAAGCATCACATTTTTCAATGCCTGACAATTGTAGACAATAAAACAGTTATGCACTTTCTTGGTCTGGCACTGATCAGTGTGACTTTTAGATGTTTTTGTTTACTGCAGCCCAGGTTTCAAAGCTATCCTAAGCAGACCTGGAACGAACCAAAAAACAAGGCTTTCATTCACACGAAAGGGGCTCCAAGTGCGACGAATAGGACCACACTATTCAGCTTGGTGCCTATTGTTTGCGTTAACGCTTGGCTGCACAGCTCCGTTCTTGGCATACCAGCACCCCATCAATAACAGCCGGAGGCAACGGGTAAAGAGCTAGAGAATTGAGATCCCTTTCTCACCGTCAAAGGAGACATTCCGGAGGAATTCCCTCAGCTCTTGTCCTTTGACTGGTCGCATTCTGTCGCAGAGACCCTCCCCGGAGCAGTAGGTGCTGTGCATGTCTCTAAGAGCATATGCAAATGCCCATACAGAATTTGCTACAAATTGTATCTGGGGAGAGAAAAAAAGAGAGTTCAGTTGGGTATTGTTTGAGGCTTTGCATGATGGAGTTGTTAGCTGAAGTGTTGGCTCTGAAAAGAGCCGATGGTGAGATGAGGTCTCGACGTTCCGAACAGTGCACTTTGTTCGTCTTGACATTCAAAACAATGTGCTCTATCTGTCGTCAGGAGACTGCAGTCTCCTGAAGACGAACAGTGCACACTGGTTGAAACATCGAGACCTTACCTCACCATGATTTTACTGTAATGCCTCCACCATAAAGAGAGAAAACGAACATGTACACTGTGTTAGAGTGACCATACACTGTTAACATGGTCAAGAACATCTAACTCATCTAACTCATAAGCACAAGCTTTCTCCCCCTATTTTTCCCCACAACTTTCTCGACATACGTCTTGAACTCAAAGGTGTTACCATATGTTTATATGATTCTGAACACGAATAGATGGTTATTTTGTCGGACTGTTCTGTTCTTGACCCACGTGGGTAGGGGTGATTAAAGAAAAATATTTTCATAATGTCGTGTACTAATCTGTTCTGAGCTGTAAGGTATTAATAGCTGGTATGTTCAGCTTGACATTCCGGAAGCCCAGTTCATTCTGTCCATCTTCAGGGGAAGCTCTCGGGGAATCTATTTATAAGAAATTTTTCCCCCATATGTGTTACCGCCCTTTTATCTCGTGCAATTTACTTTTGTCACAAAATGTCAATACTTTTAGTGCATTAGCCCGTTTGCAAAAACCCAAGAACAGTGTCTGTTTTATACTAGGGTTGTAGTCGAGTCCATCACAAGGTCCATCACAAGGTCCATCACAAGTTCCATCACAAGTCCCTGCAAGTCCATCACAACATGGAGGGTGTGTTTTCTTCCTCCATGATCAACAAGCACTCCAGTCCTTCAAATGAGCTTCGACAAGGGCATTCCTTTGTCCATAGAGCAAGGATGCTTTGTCAGTGTTCATCCAGTTACTTGTGACCGGCTTTATGAAAGGACTTTTCACTGGACTTGCAAAAGGACTTGCAGGGACTCGACTACAGCCTGGAGCAATTCGGCTGCTGCTGACGACCTCGTCCCCTTTTGTCAATTTGCGATTTAAATCACGCATGCGTGGTCTGATTTTCACTCGAACGCATCTAGTCGACCGACTACGTCAAATCTAGTTAGGTCGTGTCCGAAATGGGCATCTGAAGCTACAGCTAGCTAGCTACGAGCAAGTTCGGTTGGGCGACTAGAGTGACTAGACTTAACCATAGTCAATCTAGATGTCACTCGAACGCTGTGTGGTTTGACTAGCTAGTCCAACTGGATCAACCTAGCTCCGGACTGACCATGGTTTCTCTAGTCACTCGCGAGTTACGTCACGGTTTCAAGATGGAGGATAGGTAAACTGGGCAAGTTTTGCAAACGTTTACGGTAAATTGTTAGTTTTGTCCAATGATAATAACTCTTTGCAATAAGATAATGAATTATTTATTGCACTAAAGTTAAATAGAGAAAATACAAGAACTACATAATAGAAAATAAAAATGACGTACCAACATTTGCTTCGTTAACAATTAGCAGACGACATTCTTTACACTTTGTTGTTGCTACACAAACTAGATTTGACGTAGTTGATCGACTAGATGCGTTCGAGTGGAAACAGACCACGCATGCGTGATATAAATCGCAAAATTGACAACAGGGACTAGATCAGCAGCACCCGAACTTGCTCGTCACACGAACACCGGGACAATAGCCCTAGACAAGAGATTCGGACGCAGCCTAATAAGTGTGCAGCAACAACAAACTTCAAAGAACGTCATTTATATTTTCAACTGTTCATTTCTATTATTTTCTCTACTTCACTTTAGTGCAATAAATAATTATCTAATTGCTATGAGTTATTATCATTGGACAAAACCTACAATTTATCTTAAACGTTTGCAAATCTTGAAACCGTGACGTAACTCGCAAATTTGACTAGAGAAACAGTGCACCGGGGCTATGTTGATCCAGTTTGACTAGCTAGTCAAACCACGCAGCGTTCAAGTGACATCTGGATTGACTATATTAAAGTCTGGTTAAGTCTAGTCACTCTAGTCGCCCAACCGAATTGCTCCCTGCTGTTTACAGCACCAAAATCAGCACTCGCACTCACCTGCCCCTCTTGTGAGTAGTTGTTTCTTATTCCGAGTTTCAGATTTCTTGCACACTTGGGAAGGCCGGAGGGACTCGGCTTGGCTGTGGGGGTGTTGTTGTAGGGAAGAGTGCAGTTGAAGTGCTTCTCCCAGAATTCCCTGAACCAGGGGTCGCGGTCATAGGTCAGAGGGTTGAGTTGGGTGAAGTAGTTGTCAAAACCTGCAGGGAGAATGTAGTGCATGCATTTGTCAGTGTTTGCTGGACACTGTTCCTGGACAATGGTGCTTTGATTTGGGTTGAGGGTGTTAATTTAGATTGTCAGTTTTGTTTAGGGGCCATTCAAAAAGGAAATTTATTAAAAATCGAAATTTACTTTTTAATAAAAAACATGAAGGAAAATTAAAAGAAATGCTCTTTTGACATGCCAATTCAACTCCCACATTTCGATTCGTTTGTTTTTTCAACCCTATACCCGTGCGGCCTATGCGTAGTCTTAGACGTTGTGTCATCCGTTGCTCAACAGAGTGGATATTCTATACTTCATGGACTGTTCTTATGGCTTTTCGGCATTTGGCAAAGCACTGCCGTACCGGGCTGCACATTATTTACCAGATATAAAAACATGAAGGAAGAAACATCATCGTACAACGACATCGTCTTTGCTATATGCCTAAATGTACAAATAAAGCGTAGCAAGAATTCCTCTTTTTCGCCAAAAACGCTTGGCAAATGCTTTATGTAATGTCCTTCAAACGTTCAAAACGATGAAGTATAACGTTTGTATAATCACAATAGAGTACCGAAGTCTGACGTCAGTTGGCGTGACAACTGGTTCCAAACAAATGTAAATTTCGACTGTTCCTTTGTTAACAGCCAGTCATGCAAACACATAACAAAAGTATTCTGGTTCCAAACATTGCATTGATGTCGTCACTTCGGTGCTCTATACATCTTTGAAATGCAAATAAGGGTGTCTGAGATCGAGAGAGTAAAATTCTATAGACCAATTTAAATTCTCCCCAAGTCGGATCAAAATATACCCAATCGAGTACGCACTGTAGACTGGTTCCCGTCTCTACTGCTATCAATTAAATACCGCAGCAGAGACGGGAACCGTGCTAATTAGCATACACGTTGCTTGCGCGTTGCGAAGCCCTGGGAAAATGATACATGTAGGCCTACATGCATGATTTTTACACGAATGTCACCTTCAAAAGGGGTATTGTGTGGCTTCAACTTTAAAAATTTCGGAAGTTGTTGAAAAAAATTAATTGTGACTTGAATTGAAAAAAAAAATTACTTGGTAACAAAGTTGGCTGCAACACTGGCCGCCACGTGGGTATAGTGGACCATTCCTCCATGGGTGGACGATCTGAGTGGCGATATTGTGACAGAGAGCTTTGGTGGTGTAAAGTTTTGAAAGTTGTTTAGGCCTACGTTTCACAACATTTTAATCATGCCGAAATTTGTAGACGATTTTATTGCCATATCGGCGATACAGCGGAAAAAATATCGACTACGAAAAATATCATTATCGCCAGCGGTAGGTCGGAAGCTGATTATGAAACTGGGCATTTTATTATTTGTTTAACTAAATGGAAAATCAATATTTTAAGATCGAAAATTGGGGTGGGTGGGTGGTTCAAACAAATTTCGAAAAAAAAAATCGAAATTATAAAACATTGAACATTTTGAATGGCCCCTTAAACAATGCTGTTTTCATTGCAGTAATTTTGTCTTTTTGCTTGGGAAGTGACAGTTGTGATGGATAGTGTCAATTTTGCCTAGAGTTAGTACAAGGTTTATGAGGTATTGTGATTCTAGTTTTTCCCTTGATATTTCCCAGTTTCATCAGGATTTTTCATTTTCATTTACCCCTGTTCTGTTACGGTACCATTTTGTTGAGGAAAGTGCTTGGTTAAATTTGGCTGGGGTAATTGATGGGACTGTATCAATTTGATCAGGACAGATCTAGTTCCCTGGGATGTTGTGCCCCTTTTGTCTGGAGACAGTGCTGATCTGTTTCACTGTGCTATTGCCGGTTTGACCAAGTCAGAACTGGTTTGTTCAGAACGGTACTGGTTTGCCCAAGCTCAGGAAATAGCGCCAGTTTTGTTCCGGACAGCCAGTGGGGTCCGTCAGGTTAAAGTCCGGCTCACCTCGGCATTGGCGGTTTGATCAGGTCAGAACCAGTTTATTGGTTTTGGTTGGTTGGTTTTGTTCATCTGGATTGCACCAGTTTTGGACAGGATTGACTGACAGAACTGGTTTGACCAAGATAGTGGCTGGTTTGGCCGGGACAATCAAGGAGGAATAAAACACAATGCTGGCCTAATGTTAGTTTGACTTGACTATAAGGCCGATTTAATCGGGACAAAGTTGCAATTGGTTTGACCAAGCTTCCCTGGTTTGAGCAAGCTCTTTGACCTTTCTTTCTCTTTGCACCAAGACCGCAAGTATGCGTTTTTGACATCTTGTACTAATCTTTGCTGGGATACTGTGTCCTATGCCTAGCCTACCATGAGTTAGCCTATCCCAAAGGTTCTCATATTACTTGGGACCGTGCTGCACCTTAATTGTTTCGGACCTTACAAGTCGTAAGACAAATCCAGGTTGCCCGCAAAGAGTTTCGGGCACGCAACTTAATTGATTGTGTACCTGGTAAAGGAACCGACATCGGCTGTATGGTGATAGCGCCCTCTACCACCTGCTCGTTGCCAATCGTAGACAGTTGTCTTCCGCTCCAGGAGTCACTGCCGATCCAGATGAACTTGTGCATGGTGTTGGCGCGCTTGGCGGCCTTGAAGAACTTATCTGCCGTAACGTCCAGAGCCCACAGAATGACAGCTAATTAAGTATAATAAAAAGGTATCTGTGTCATTTTAGCCTCAGAGTGATGCCTACAATGTCGCTACCCAGGTTGTATCGTAAAAGCCGACGTGATGGGTTTATGACGTTTGTGACTAGCGCCCCCGAACTTAGGCTGCGTCCGAATCGCTTGTCTAGGGCTATTGTCTAGGTCGTCCATTACAACTACGCGTGACGTAGCCGTAGCTGTAGCTCTAGACGCCCATTTCGGACACGGCCAGAGACACTATTTTTGGGAGACTGCCAACATAGGGCAACGTAGCTCAGTTGGTAGAGCAGCATGCAGTACGGTATATTCTGGAGGTCGCAGGTTCAAATCCCGCTCCCGCCAGTTTTCGTTGTTCACTTTGGAAATTTATTTAGCCTTTTAGAACGATTTTCAAATCGAATTGCTAATTTATTAGCATTAGATAAGTTATGAGTTTTCCAATGAGAAACTCCACCAAATAAATATAGGCCTATCCTAGAGTAGGCCTAAATGAATTCCCCGCCATTTGTGATTTGCGTGCAATGCGCGACATGTTGAATCAGACTCGCCACTGCATTAAAATAACTGAGTTTGGATTTAAGCCACTTTTGATTACTTATTAAGTTAATTTATTTGTAAATACTAGAGAGAATGTCTGATTTCAGTTAATCACGGTTCTTGGAAAGATTCCATGTTTGGCAAAGAAGCTAATAATTATGCAACCAACTCGTAATGTGTATTTCATTTGTACTGGTTTACACGACTATCAGATTTAAAAAGGGAAATTGCAGTCGTGCTGAACATGAAGGCTAGCCCATGGCGGCATCGGATAGGCTTATGAAACATGAAAAGTTAATTCCATCGAACACCTCTGGGAGATTAGCACGGGATTGGTTTGTTCTGATTAGAGGTGGTTGACATACAACATTTGAAGCAGAATTCTCTGTCGCATGAATGTGGTTATGTGTGGGAAGGAAGGATGGAGGTTGTGCGTAAATAACTTGGCTTATGAAGTATAAGGAGTTGAAGGATAGATAGATTTTGGTGTAGTCTTTGCCATTTTTGCAGCTGCAGGGCTGAATTATAACATCAGACAGCACAAAATATATTATATTATTACAAGTGAAACATTTAACACAACTGAAACCCGATTTGAACTGTAAGCATTATGTAAAAGGTAAAACATGACACGGCAAAACACGTTCATTTTTAACCGTCAACTTTTTTGCCCTGTTCAGAACATAAGTGCGTAGTGCTACTACTTTCCAATAAAACAAAGTATTTCGTCAAAAGTTTGTTCTGGAAATAGGAGATATCTGGTTGGAAGATATCTGCACTTTAAAGGAGGTCGTGGGTTCGATTCCCGCCGGAGTAAACTGGTGAAGTTTTCCCACAGGCTACCAGAATGCACTGAAGATATTTATTGATCAACGCCACGTCCGGAAGAAATGGCCAAAATCCGTTTAAATTCAAATCCTTTGAAATATTCTCATAGAGGAAGACTTTTTGGGCTAACGTCCATAAGGTTTCTCCAAATTGTATGAGGCCTTTTTAACCATAACTCTTCGGTATTATCGTAAGAGGAAACTGCAGTTTTGTGTTGTGCGAAGTCAGTTTTATAATTATGTACTTCTCATGTTACATGCGTAGTAGCGATTCATTTCCCACGGCCGCTGTTCGCGTGTGCTTTCCGGAAACATGAAACTGGACGAACCTTGTCTAAAATAAAATATAAAATCTGCTTTTCTCGTTCTGCGAAACCATCCCGACCTTGTTATTTCGATCATGTTTCGTACCCCATGTTGATTAAGAGAGAAATAGAAAGGCGTTTTCATTACTCGGTGCCGAGATTTACTCATGGCAAATGCGCATGCGCGTACAGGCTTTTGGCCCAATTTTAGTCTGGGTAAAAAAACTGAAGAATCTAACTATTCTCACGTTGCCAGGCGCGGATCCAGGGGGGTGGGGGTCGAACCCCCCCCCCCCCCCCCTCCCTGCTTGTTGCCCATTTTTTTCTTGTAGGGCCGACGCCTGAAGTTGCAAACCCAAAAAGCAGAAACCTTACAGGTCCTATTTTGCCTGTGGGTAAGAACAAAACAAAGAGGTTGGCGCCACCAACGGTGAGAAAGTGTCAGCCCCCCCCCCCCCCCCCCCCCCCCCCCCCCCCCCTTGTAATTTTTTTGTTCGCAGACGAAACATTTTGGGAGTAACCTTTCTGGGCAAAAAAATTCAGGAAACCGTAGCCAAAAACGCGCGTTTGACACGGCACCGGACTACGCAAACCGCGCATGTGCCGACGCGGGAATGCGCGTTTCCGAAAGACAATCTCATCACGCGCATCACCGAGTTTGAGAAAACCAAGACGCCCGGAAGACTATCCCGTCTTTGCCGGTGCAAGTCATATCTGTCATATGGTCTGTAAATGTATTTTTATCCCGTCTGTTCCACAAGACGAAGGCGGAAATTGATTGTGATTCCACAGCGTGAGTGGCATGTTGATGATACCGGCCTCCCGACTGTGAATCCCGGGGTTCATCTCGGTGGCAAAGCGGCGTTCCTGGCCGGCGTACGTCCGTCAGCGAGAGTGCATCTGCCCCGCTCCCAACTCCATTTTACAAATTATTGATTGATGGCAAGACATATGGATTTCCATGTGGAGTCCGGAATGTCGATCAAGCATGAAACCACATGGACCGGGGCATTAGTTTATCTTGTCGGATCTTCGCAAGGATCATAGTCCACTGACCAGTGGGGCTAGCCAAGTCAACCACGGGCATAAAGCATTCAAGTCTCGCAAATTCACTATCACATTACTTTTTAATTTATGTGACGTCTTGGTAACAAACTCTGACTAGTCTGGCGACGGACTCTTTAGTCCTATATCAGTCTTGACCCTATATCAGCGTGAGTGATACGTTGATTGGAGGTTGATGTCAAACATTTCATACGGTACCGTAATCAATTTGCAACATATTTAAAATGTACATTTAAACGTGCCTCTTTCGTTCACAACACATTATGGAAGTCCCCAACGCTAATTCTGACCCAATCGGGCCTATCCTAAACCCTAACTCCAATCCTAACCCTATTTCTCGGCCTAATTCTCACCCTTGCCCTGTTTCTCATTGTTTTCGCTTACGTGGGCAAACTGGGCATGCGCAGTATAACCAACAAGTCGGATTTTCAGAGTGTATGATATTCACGCGACACCGTAATCTCGCCAAATCTCCTTGGATTTTGAGGTGAACTTGATCACTATATTGGTCAACATCACGGTGTCATATGGCGATGCGCATGGTTTATTATAGCACCCGGGTAACACATGCTACCTGCACTTGTGTATATGTTTGACCCAAGATCCATTGGCGCGCGTGTATATTCAGGTTCACTGGAAAAGTGACTGCACCTCAAGCACCTTAGCAGTTGGACATATCTGTCCCAGAATCATGGACACTTGAGGTACATCAAGTGCCGCATGATGAGGTACGGTAACTCAAATTACGAAGATTTTAAAGCCAAAAAAGTTCTGCTTCCGGTTACCCTACCCACCCTATTTTAATGGCCCCAACCCTCATTTCTTTTTTGGGAAAAAGGTAATAAAAAAAACATAAATGCTGTAAATACTCCTTTTAAACTTTGACTGTACGTAGACCACTACATGATCAGCACAAAAAAAGTGCCCCCCAAAATGTCCCTACCTACCTACCTACCCTATTTTCAAATGCCAGGTAATCGGAAGCATAACTATTTTTTTGGCCTAATCCTGTACCGTGTGTGCAAGATGCAATTGTGAGAGCTGGGCTTAAATCACTTTCACGGCCTCGAGCATTTAGTATTTAACTTTACGTATCAGCTGAGGTGTATTTGTCACCTCACTTCACATGCCTGAAGCATCTTATGCGCTTCAATTCAGAATGACGTGCAAACTTTCAAAACATACAAGCAGGAGTATATTAATACAATGGAGTTGCGGTCTACACCTGCACTCCCATAGGCCTATGGAGTGCAGGTGTAGATCGCGACGCTAGAGGCATTTGTCTAAACAACAAGCAGAATTCGTGCAGGAGCCGCGTCGTTGGTGACTTGCGTGTGTGAAAGTTTCGTCATAATAGACACATGCACAGTGCAGCCTGCGGTCTCATAGACAGTGTTGTAGTCGAGACCATTTCAAGACCAGGCACAAGACCATTTACAAGACCAGCTTAAAACAGGCACATATAACAGGCATAAACCATGACAAAGGAATGCTTTTGTTACAGTTCATTTGAATATCTTAAGACTTGGATTAAGACTGCTGGTCTTGTGCTGGTTTTGCAGGGTCTTGTGTGGTTTTGTGATGGTCTTGACTACAACACTGTTCATAGACTTTGCGTGTGTGAGAGTTTCGTCAAGGAAAACTGTCACGTGACTAAACGAATTTGGCACAAGAAGGAGAACAACGCTACGCGCTTATAGAGCCCCGTCTGCGATGCGACGATGCTAAAAAGCGTGGGGTAATGCTCATGTACTCCTGGTAAAACTACGGTGGCAAAGGATTGACAAAAAGTCCTCGCTCGACCTGAACAAAAGGAGAAAGAAAATGGCGCGGACTGGGGAGAAAATCTGCCTCAAACTTCAAGATTTTCCCTTTATTTAATACCTCTTGCGTCGGTTGCCTTCAGCAGATTCTCCACAATGCGGTCATAGACGGACTCGTTCCCGTCCCTCGGGATCATCTCCTTGACGGCCACGCAGACGTCGTTGGCTCCGGCCAGTCTTTTAACTTCCTCGATGCCCTGGACGCCGTAGTTTGAATTCTCGTAGACGATGGAGATATAGGTCCAATTGAAGTGTAGCAGTATGTCGATCATGGCTTGGGCCTGATACTGGTCGGACGGCACTGCCCGGAAGAAGTACGGAAACCGGCGGGTGCTGCTCAGGTCAGGACTAGTGGACCAATAGCTAATCTGGTGGAAAAGAAGGAAAGCGACACTCAAATTTTGTCATGATGTTTTCGAAAGCCACGCATGTCTGTAAGAACATGGACTATCTATACTCGATCGCGAGAAGACGTTAGGGACCCCTCAATCGGGATTGGAAACATGACTCCAAGATGAAAAGAAGTTAGTAAAGTTAGGTAGTGGTATAAAGGCGAAGCTTATAAATTCATTCCTGTTACGACGATACGAAACCAGCTTACAATGTGGATTTAGCTTTCTGAGACAAAAAAAAGCAGATACAGACAAGCGAACAAGGACAGGCAAAGTGTTCCTGTACTTTTCAATGTGGTGAAATAATTAATTTATTGATTTATATAATACAAAGAACGCTCAAAAACAATTAATAGATTTTTCTCCGTCCTAAGTCTCCCTACATTACTAAAATACAGCACACATATTAATTTAACCCTAAACCCCTGTGGCACGTTTACTAGAAGAGTCCTGAACCTGACAAAATCCAGCACTGTGCAGTATACCTATGGAACTTTTTTTGTACTTCTTTGTACAAATTGGGGCATCATAGCTTCATTTAAAGTAATGCTGCCAAGGCACTACAGTCCTGAACCCTTCAAAATACAACACTATACATGTTGGATGTTGGATGTTGGCGGATTTGGGACGTTTGGAGTTAAAATCCTTATTTCTTATTCATTATTATTTCAGAACTATACACATCATTTTCCCGTTTGTCATTTCTGTAAGTCTTTAACGAAATGATAACATTGTAAAGGTGAATATGGCAGCCCGCGTTATTAAAAAAGAAATGTAAACAAATAACTGATTAGATCAGAAATTTGATAAGAAAAACTGATAAGAAATTTGTAAAGACGTGAAGATTCAAAATGCTCTTCCCCAAAACCCGTAAGTGCAGTTATTTCTTTATCTCTGCGAGTCCAGGTTTTGCGTAATGAGTACACCATTACCATAAATATCCATTATTTCACAAGAGGCCTCGCCATTACACACAGCATGGCCCCCTGTAGATATCGATTTTACCGTTCACTTTGCGCATCCGAGCTTTCAAGGATTTGTTTTTTCTTCACACAAGCCCCATCTCGACAATAAATTAATAACCAAAGTAACAAAAGCCTGTGAAATTCAGGTCGACCCTGGCAGCCACGCCAGGTGTATATCACATTGTACCACCATATATTCCTTTGTGATGGTTTCCATAATAGTTCTGTGCGCGCTCAGCACTGTACGTAATGAAATAATGCCGCTCAAAACAGATATTGAAAATTGAGGGGAAACAATTTGGAGTCCTATATACGAACTCTGGACTTGTACTGCTGGGTCGCTTTCGTCAAGAGTGCTAGCTAGAGTGACCAGATGGGAAAAAGCAAAGAAGGTTAAACAAACACTGCATTAGCAGGTGATGTCTACATGGCCTGTTTATTTATTGCGCCTGTTATGATGTGCCGAGATTTGTGATAAATGGTGCTCCGTTTGGCAGGCCATTTCTCAAGTTTGTCTGCGGATAATATTGATACCAAATGCCCTTATAATTATGCTATCCTGGCGTTTTGGGACAAGCGTTTCTGTCAGTGCCTACAAATTTAGGATACAGCGTTGATGTCGCTGTGAGAGGGAGACAGTACGTTTATCCAAACACTGACAGTACTGTAATTGCTTTTTAACTGTATAAAACGAACGCTTATCTTGGCCAAGCTGATAAGTGAGGAAATATGAGTAGTTTGGCATAAATGCAGAACTATAGAATTTTCACCCACGTGGCCGGACAGTATAAAATTTAAACAAAACGACGTCTTTTAGTGATCGTAGTACAATACCGCGTGGGGTAGGTTAAGCTACGTGCAAATAAATGCCTTAGGACCCTTATGAACTACACTAACATAATTTTTCACGATTACTATCTTAACTCTCTCGACGTACAGTGACGCATTTCCACCCTCATTTTGCCCAACACATGCCCAATTCCTCAAAATGCACATGCTTGGCATGTTTATCAATCACACTGCGCCTTTTAAATCCCGGATCAACTGGAAGTAGTCTATACACAGAACCAATCTCTAAGAACAACCACACAATCGATCCCCATTTTTTAATGGCGACGTGAACTGCCCGGTTGCAAACGACCAAGAATGTAGCGATGTTTTCGGAGAACCGGGGATGTTTGGAGTGGATCGTCTCAATATGGATCTAGGCCAAGGGTTTTTTCGGGTCTTGCACAACCTGTTCAAACAATTCGAGAGCGGAGAGAGTGAGAGGGAGAAGCCCAGCAAGATCAGGCGGCGAAAGCTGTCAGCCGAGGAAAAACACAATCCAGGAGCATTCGTGCGGGTTTTTTTAAACGTGCGCTCCACAAACGCCGATTGCTATCTTCAGTAGATAGCATTATAAACGGCTGAAGGCGGCTGCGGGGAGTTGTGTCGCGCAATAAAAACACGGCTTAGCCTCTGTATTTAAACAGGTAGTTAGTAGGATCAGCATCAAGACTCGCTTCTGGCTGGTAAACTCTCTGTGGATGTAGCAGTCGGCGTAATTTAGCCAATCTGTACTATCCCATCTGCTGCTATGCGTAATTCAGATGACGCAGGTGCTTTTCCTTTTGATGATCGGAATCTGGAAAGGCAACCCCAGAATAGGCCTATACGGTTCCGTTTTGATCAAGTGATTTTTGTTGTTGTCTGGCTCTCGTCGTTTAAGATCAAGACGATTACAGGGTTACTAGTGTACAACCCATGTGCCACTGATCCCGAAGGTCGCACGGATGGTGGTGTTTGTGTCCATGAGCAAGACAATTTGCAACATGTTTCTCTCCACATTGGGGCAAGTAGTCAACAATTCTTGCAAATACATAATGGTTATAGCCGAGAGCTCTGAAATGGTAACCTTTCGGTAACCTTTCGGTTGTGCTGGCCCAGGGGTAATATTGGTAAACTGTTAGCCGGGTAACTACCATAAAATGCAATAATTAACGGCTTACTTCAGTGGCTTTTTTTTATTAGGATCGCCCAACATAAGGCCAAAAGGCCACTCAAGGTGTGGGATACAAAATTCAAAAAATCACAGTAAATTCACATTTCGTTCGAATTGTGACAGATAATAGGTGGAAGGGAAGCAGGTAAATTGAAAGAGAGGCAGTACGAGCCCACGAGGGGAAAAACTTGAAGAGTATAGTATTAGCCTTTGGAACAACATTGAGATGATGTGATGAGATAGCCAGGCGAGTAGAGTGCCCGAACGGGGGCATTAACCCTAACTCCCTAAGTGGTGTGGAAAATCAAATTGAAATTGGAGGATTCGGGACTATTGGGGTTAATGATGAAAGGCCACTGGAACACATTCCATAGTATCGATAAAAGAGACTCAATGAAGCAACAGAGCATCGGACATGAAGGCGGTTCCGGGGAAGATGCCAGGTCCTGCTATGGCTTGGATTAAATCACGTTTATTTCTTGATGTGTTGGGATGTTTGCACGTACGGCCACTTAAAAATCAGTTAACGTCGATAATCGATAATTCTCGTATAGTCAATCAGAATGTATTAAATCGTGTTGGGTTAGTAATGGCGCTCTGAATCCGGGATACGTGTGCTCGAAGTTAAACTAGAAGTAGTTTTCTGCCATCAGTATTTTTCCGGTGCCTCATAACTTGATTAATACGTAAATGGCTTACAATAATAGTCTAATAATCTGCATGCAGAGGTTGTTGATGAATAAAAAAGAAATCCCTAAACGTCAAAGTACCGGATAACATCTTTCAGAGCAGTTTGAGGAGTATTCACCACGAAAAGGCCATTTTCAAACCGCAAGCAAAACGGGCTTGCGGGAAGCTCGGCCCTTGTCGAATGACGCACGCGGCGGATGTTGTGTGGTACTAATTGCCGATTTTCTGTTCATAACGGGTATTTTTTCACCGGTATTCATTATTTTTTTCGAGTTTGATTTTGGTTTGGGCAAGGATGTTGTGTTCAGTAATTTGATTAAGGAATCTCGTGGGATTTACAACAGATAATGAAGTGAGATGACGGTAATGGGGGGTGGGGGGAGGGGTCGGACTAGAGGCGGGGTTGGAGTAGGTGGGAAGCTTTCCAAATTTTCAATCTCTATCCAGACGATTATGTGCACTTAAAAATGTAACCAAAAACTTGCTTTGCACAAAAAGTGTTGCTTCGTAAAAACAGGTTACCAACCATAACTAAATGGAAATTTTCATGCTAAACAATCAGCCGAATACGTCAAAAGCATACATCACATCAAAATTTGGCTGACAATCCTGACAAAAATTGCTTAAGCACAAAAAATTGCTTAAGCACAAAAGAATTGCTTAATAAAAGCAGGTTTACCAGCCAAAACTCATGTGATGTAGGCCCTATATTGCTAATTGTGACTGGTATTTAGCTGTTGTTTGCTTAGCATGACAATCGCGTGGAGGTTTGGCTGGTAAAATGATTTTACTATATAAGCAAGGTTTTTTGTGCTGAAGCAATTTTGTTGTGCTTAAGCAGCTCTATGAAATTGGCCCCCGTTTTTACTATTAAAGAGAGACTTTCGTGTTTAGTATTTTTTGTGCTTGGCAGCTCCATGAAATTGACCCGTTATGAGCACTGATCTCCATGTAACAAATATAAATAGCGCATTGGCCGTTGGAGTTGAAGCCACCTCCCGCATATTACGACTCCCAATACAATGTTTTCCAACCTTGTCCCCAGGGACTCTTTTCATCCTTGTTCTCGAAAGTAGAGCTAATAATATTTAGAATTTAGAGTTAAAAACAAACGTTTTTTCTTCTCAGAACCATATAACACGAGATGAATTTCACAAGGTGTTTAATACCGCAAACCTTCCATATTCTATTTTGAATTTGTCAAATTCATAGGGAATATTTATCCTAGACCCCTCCCCCCCCCCCCCCCCCCCCCAACGACAATGCACATCATACACATTGAATAACATTCACTGTTCTCCCTATATTGATGTGACGACAAACCTAAGTAGAAATTATACAAAGGTTGGGGTCAGAACTCTTTCGCTCTGCAATTTTTTTTCACCGTAATTGCAAACCAGCAAACCTTTCTTAATCCTATTTTGCCTTTATGAGAAAAGACAATTTTTTTTAATTGAGCCACCAACGTTAATGAAGACTTCCCCCATCCCACCCCCAGTCAAACTATTTGGCCAGCGGAAACCTGTGAGGGTCATGTGTTTGAGCAAATTTCTAAATTTGTTTTCCAATGACCTTCCCTTTGCACAAATTTCTAGATCCGCTCTGAGCTTTAATGCAGTGACATCGTGTAAGGAAATAGCCGAAAAATCATTATTCTTGGTTATCATTGTATTGATATGGACACGCCTCATTACGTGCGTCACAGCAGCCAAAAGTGATGCCTGGGATGACAACGCAATTGTGAGCCTATTCGTTAAAATTGATTACTGAGAGGCCGAACTAATGAGCCGAAATGCCTTTCTTTATGATGCGACGGGTTCTCCCGTGCACATTATGGCCGTATTATGCATTACTAATGAAGCGATTATTGTCTTCTTTTGTATCAATATGTATGAGACTATTCCTCACGTTAATGGCTTTGTAATTAATGCCACAATGCACACAAGGCCACAGGCAGTGAAAATAACGTTATTGAACAGGAGGGTAAATTAAATGTAGTATACACGATTGGTATTTAAATTACTGAATTTTTACGAAATACCTTACTAGACTGTAAGTTACTAGTAGTCTCAATCATCCTGTGAAATGATGGCACCAGGTGTGCTGTCGTTGTCAAGAAAAGTGGAAATGTATATTCCAACGATTTCCAGCTGGAAATCGTTGGAAAACTGCCCTGTAGCCTTTTGTCAAGGCGCGCGTGGCTACCCGGAAGAGTGTGCGCCCCGGACACGCTGGCGTTATTCGGGGCGCGTCACGCGTCCAGGTAGCCACGCGCGCCTTGACTGAAGGCTATCATCCGCCCGGCGGTTGAAAACGAGCACCGTTTTTCTCCCCCTTTAGTTCGCCATCCAACAACGTGAAACTTTAAACAGGTCAGTGGAACGATATTTCCTATAAAATATTAATCCCCAAATCCGCCTATTTCTGAAGTTTGGAACAATGACCAATCATTGTACACTGCCTTTATGGAAATTCAGGGAGACATTTCCTGTGTGGGGGGTCAGCAGGCAGTGGCGCCGCTACGGGGGGGGGGGGGGGGGGGGGGGGGGGGGGGGGGGGGGGGATTTGGGGAATTTGCCCACAAGTTTTTCTCTTTCCCCCGCCCACCCTAGTTCCCCCGCCCACCCTAGTTCCCACCGCCCACCCTAGTTCCCTAGCCCACCCCAACACTTTATTTACAAAGGGATTAATTATGTTTATTTCCTTCAGCTGTTCACATTCATAACTTATTGAAAATAGAGAGTGAACTTTTTGTTCTGTGTATTGAAAGACGTATAGGCTGTCGTGATAGTGGACTTTTTATTTACACCTGCTTTTTTCATTATTTGCCCCTTGGCTTTTTGAAATGGGATAATATTTTGACTTCCCCTCCCCTCCCCAAATATTTCCTTGTCCCCACTTTCCCCCAAATTGTAGTCTGGCGCCACTACTTTTAACAGGTACATTTTCTAGAAGATTTTTGGGGGTGTTTCAAGGCCTAGGATTAAAATTCCGTACTTTCCAAATTCATAGGTCAAAGAATTTTGTCAGAAATTTAGACTAGAAAGTTTTGTGCAAAAGTCTATGAGAATGTCTCCCCAAAAAATGTACAATTCTAGGTTTCTTGTCGATTCGTGCTTTTCGCGGACCAACTGCGAAAAGTCTGCGTTGTAAAGTCAAGTTGACGCCTATTCGCTTAATGACATTCCAAGTACTCGAGCAACGTGTTTAAAGGGACACATTGCCTTCAAATGTCATGAAATTTTGCTGTTTTGAAATGTTCCTTATCTTTTATAAGAGTTGTTCATGCAAAAAAACACGTATAATGTGTTGTAATTAGTGAGTAGTGATTACAAAACAAAAAATTGGCCTCTGACTCCTGACATCTGACCCGCAAATCATAGACTTATTTCCACCGTCTAAATAATGCGCAAAATACGCTGTGAGAGTCTTTAGGCTGGCGCCGCAGCCAGTGGCCTTGTAAACCTATCAGATGATCGCCAGGTACCATTCTCTACCTCGCGACACATATCGCCAGTGCTGCGCGCCGTGCCACAGTACATCAAAATGGATTAACAGAATGTACTTCAACCAGCTGCGACTGGAAATACGACTGGTGAACCCAGTCCGCCATTTTGTGGAGTCAAAAATTTGGTTCTACAAAATGGCGGACCGTTATTTGTCACGAAATTAAACAAAAACCACGCAATTTGAAGGGATAGTTATATGAATCTTTATATTCTACTTTTAAAAAAGCTTCCCAACCATATCCATTTCAGTTGTATAGCCCAAATCGCAAAATCCAAAGCAATGTGTCCCTTTAAATCTGACGTTTAAATATCCCGCGATTCCATAGGCGTTATACTTCCATTCACAAACTTATCCTCCGCTTTAAATCCTATGCTTAGTCGTGTAATTGGCGCTTCTTCCGCTGTTGGATGTGGTTAATAGATAAATAAGTAAATACATAAAATGTTAAGCAATTCACTCAGAACCCACCTGGCACGTTGTGCCCATATAGGCAAAATGGATTACCAACGTTTTCTTGCCCCGTTTGAAAATATTGGCGTACGTGCACATCAGGCACAAACACCGACCTGTAACATGGTGAACAACCCTTATGGAATTTCGACTTACTTTACCACGCAAGAATTACGACTGTTACCGCGACAACATTACTAGTAAGTGCAAAGGTCAAAATGTGAGCCCCCAGCTTTGAAATGCCGTGAATGCAAACTACACGTAGCAAAGTAGTCGTGATGTTGGAGTAAACAAATATATCATTTAGTGAAGTTGGAGGGAGTCGTGCAAAAGTCGGCTTCTTTTTCACTTTAGTCCAGCACCGTTTTTATGTAAACGTCGTGGTACCATACACTGACTTGTCTGGAGACGGACTCTTTAGTCTGTCTCTACGCTATTGCAATTAATGTGAACGACAGAATGATCGGAAATTTGTCATAATTCTGTTGGTTATAAGTTTGCAATATTGTTAACATGTTGGAAACTGAAATATTTTGCCTTCACAAGACCTTTAGACCACATTAATTACTGTAGTTTCCAAGCCTATAGCCCAGTCAGAAACAAATTATATAAATAAGTTGTAGCTCATATACGGTATGCCCGAAGTATGTACATGTATGTAGGCCCTATTCATTTTTGAGGCCATCTTGCAAGCTAATTGGTTGATTTCTTAAACTTAGGAGGATGATCAGATATCCCTGCAAGTCCCCGCAAGTTCATCACAAGCCCTCCAGTCCTAAGTCCAATCACAAGCTATTCAAATGAGCTTTGACAAAGGCATTCCTTTGTCATTGTTCATCCAGTTACTTATGACTAGCTTTATGAAAGGACTTCTGACTGGACTTGTGAAAGGACTTGTGAAAGGACTTGACTACAACTCTGCTAAGAACCGGAATTGAGGATGTGGTCGGAGATTTACTTTAGAGAAAGTGGGCGAATTAAACGTATGGTCCTGCCGGAAAGGCCTTGCACATGGGAACAGCCACTAAAACAGGCAACACAGAATACAAGCCCGGACATTGACTCGTCCTGTCTATGTTCTTGGAGACGAGTATGCTGTGGTTATCACACACATGGGAATGACATCTTTAGTCGGACCCCTTCATCTTAAAGGTGCAAACCCTTCCACAGAAGCGACCTAAGACCTGATGAGATGGCTGTTCCCCGAATGCTGTCTGGACTTCGTTCGTTTAAAAGTTGGGGAAACTTTTTCTTTCTCCTTCTCATCATTGACCTGTGCGCTCATACAGAGTACCTGCCCAATAGGTCATCGCTTTGAGGAGCCGACCAGGTTCGCCGACCCGGAGCCGTAGGTCCAGCCCCTCCCTTCAAAAGAATGCAAAGTTTCGTATACGAATTGCCACAAACCTACGACCTGGATAAAGCATTTAATCTTTCCATAGTATATTTTTCGTAATTTGTTCCTGTGAACATTGATTATTAGGCCCTACAACAATTTCGTGTTATCATGCGCATGCTCACTTTGCTCAGATTTAGTCTGTGTCAAGAGGTTCCCCAAAAAACTGTCTCGGCGTTTGACCATAACAAGTCCAAAACGTACCACAGATTCTAAAAAGAAAATTTTTCGAAATTTTTGTATTCATTGCACTACCCCAATCCAACTCATTTCCCCCACTAGATAATTTAAAACGCCATGAAGTGCTTCGCTCATCCGAACATTCCTCCTTCACGTTAAACGAGTGGAGAAGGATAATGGCTGTGCTTTCATTATAAACGCGCGTGTTTGTCTCAAAGTGGCTCCAGTCCTAATTCCTGTGGGAGATAATTCGATCAAAAAACGTCTGCGTTGTAATTTTTTAATTTAGGCCTACTTCCGAGAGATAGCTCTGGTGAATGGTGGTGTAATTTAACTGATAGTAGAGATTGGTTTAGTTGCATTCTCTATCGGATGTACACGCATATGGAATCGAAGCAACCATATAGTAATTGGTAGAATCTAGAATTACATGTTTTGACTGTCTTTCCGCAATGCGGACGTGTTAGAGCGTCTCTGCACGGATATGAGCTAAAACTGCTTGAGTAACTCTCCGATTAGAAGAGTGATGATAAATGACAGTATAAACATGAACGTGATTTGGGAAAGAGAAACTCCGAAGGGATTTAATATCTCCACGGTCTTTATCTGACCCAGAGAGGTAAACCCAAACGAGAACATTAGAACGCAGCCTGTATGATATCTCAGAGAAAAACATTCTATAGAAACAAATATCATTCAGGAAAGCCTCAAGTGTCGAAACGAGTCGGAACGCCATTACGCAAACAGCCAGCTCCGCCGAACGGTTCCTTTGCCACTCACACCCCGTATAGAAAATGTTATCAGATGCAGACAGAAACAAAACCATCCATTACGGGACAAAATAGGAAAACCTTACTTGTTGACAAACCAAGATAAATTGCAGGCTTGCCCTTTCCCCCGTGTAATTGCCTCAATCTTATTCGCTCTATAAACCGCAAATTGAAAGCGGCTAACGACCACCGGGTTATATTGATTCCGCAAGAGTAATGGCCCGTTGCCTGAGAGGGAAAGGCAGTGGAAAAAAAGAATCGGCTTTTTCGACTTTCGAGTGGCTGATGACCTTTTGAGGTGATCTTTTGAGGCTGGTTAGATCATGGAGGAATAAGAACACTGTGCTTTATTCCTCCATGGTTAGATGTAAACCGGGTGCAGCGAGGGTTGGTTGTACATGTAACGGGAAGTCGGCTATGCATCAATGTCGATCCAAACGCCTCACTATTATTAGGCGTTCTGTGGTGGATCACTGACACTAAACAAACCAGATCAGAATGGGAATTTAAACAAAGTATTGCTTTCCGTCAATGGACGTCACGCAGTGGTATACTCGTCTTCCACAGACATCTGGGTTGGAATTCCGCCAGAGGATGACGTGGATTTTTCATGCAAGTTCACTCCGAACAAGGCTAAATGCCGCTCGAGGTGCGGAGCTACAGAAAAAAACGAATCAAAAATACAAGAGGTATGAATTATTCCTCTTGAAGCAGGAAAGATCGTACGATGAAGGGAAGCGTGTACCAGGCAAAGATTCAGTATTGGCATAGCTTTTATATTCTACATCTAGGTACAGCTAGTAGGCCTATATTGGTGAGAACAGGTGGAAACCCGAGTTTTCACGCTCAAGCGCCCCATGGAGGAATATAGAACACCATAACTGGAGGAACCAAGCTGGACAATTAAGTCGGTGGAACATTTGTCATGGAAATATATGTAGAACAGACAAGCAACAGATATCCGGCGAGACAGTGATAAGGATGTGAACTCTTCTCCAACCAAATTAACAAACTTGTTGATCGTTATTTAGGACTTTCGACATATACCGTATCTTAAAGGGACACATTGCCTTCAAATGTCATGAAATTTTGCTGTTTAGAAATGTTCCTTATCTTTGATAAGAGTTGTTCATGCAAAAAAACACGTATAATGTGTTGTAATTAGTGAGTAGTGATTACAAAACAAAAAATTGGCCGCTTACCCCTGACATCTGACCCGCGAAACATAGACTTATTTCCAGTACTAAATACCACCGTCTAAATAATGCGCAAAATACGCTGTAAGAGTCTTTAGGCTGGCACCGCAGCCAGTGGCCTTGTGAACCTATCAGATGATCGCCAGGTACAATTCATACCTCGCGACACATATCGCCAGTGCTGCGCGCCGTGCCACAGTATATACACCTCGACTCCATGGGCGCGTGTGCGTTCCTCCACTAACCCCTGGCCGTGAGGAATACGTTAACGACGCTGACTGGCTATTCGAAATGAATAGTTATGTCTGAAAGCGAACCGCGCGCGTAATCCGAATGTTGAACGCCCTGTGTGCGCTTGCGCTCGCGCCCGCGCCCGCGCCCGCTTTAACATCCTGTTCGTCACGTCACATCAGCAAAACGACTCCGAGCACTTTTTCCATTATCAAGACAAGGCCACTAGTCTTGGTGGCTACGATAAACGATATGGATTTTTTCTGGTCGGAAATTCATGTATTTTATGTTTAAACAGTCGAGGCCGGAAATCAATTTTTCCAATCGATAGTAAATTTACTTATTTATCCAGTTCAAGAAAGCAGCTCATTCTCAATGACAGTGTTTTCCGCCGCTGCAGAAGATGCATCGAAAGGTTTGACAAATTTGCGAAAACAGCTGAGAAAAACATTTGGAAAATTACAAAACTGACATCCGGCGATAATGGGCGGAAACGGTCATGACGGTCGTCATACTTTTCCTTCCTCCCGATCCCACCAGGTCGGCTGTTACTACTATTCAGTGCAGTGTTAGATTTAACGTCAGGCGGGAAAAACATTAGGCATCATTATTAGAAGCTAATCGCATCCTTCCAAACGATTGATTCTACAAATAAAACCTTCCTACTAAAAACCACTGCGTCGCGCGTTAAACACATCGACTGCAGTCCTAATTACCATATCCCACTATGTGGGATATGGTAATTACACAATTCCAGGGGTTAAGATCGCGCAAGGCATGGTGGGAAAACATGGCGCCGCAAGGTCGTACCCATGGTAACGAGGTTGACTTCAACCAGATGCGACTGGAAATACGACTGGTGAACATGGTCCGCCATTTTGTGGAGTCAAAAATTTGGTTCTACAAAATGGCGGACCGTTATTTGTCACGAAATTAAACAAAAACCACGTAATTTTAAGGGATGGTTATGTGAATCTTTATATTCTACTTTAAAAAAAGCTTCACAACCATATCCATTTCAGTTTTATAGCCTAAATCGCAACATCCAAAGCAATGTGTCCCTTTAATGTGATGTCATGGCAGCCATGGACGCGTGTGTCATCATACCGGTACGTGCCGATATTATATAGGGCGTCCCACAATATGGGGCCCAATTGTTGTTGCTATATGAAAAAAGTGGGTTTTTGATACGGTCTATAGGCCTATTTGCGAGAATTGAATCAAACAAATTGAGTTAAATGCGTAAACAAACGCTTGACAATACGGAAATACATGTATGATAAGCGAGAAGCAATTACGAAAATAAATAAATATAACTCGGTGTAAAGTTTAAACAAAACATTATCTGCAGGCAAATGTTAATTCACAGTCTGGTATGATTTGCCCATTTGATTTCAACGCAAGTCTTCCAAAAATATAGGCCTATTACATTTTTTTGCTCAGCTGTTTCGAATTGCATTATAAACGACCACACGTGATGCAAATATCTCAGCGGAGCCATTCGGGCGACCCGGAGTCACCTGAGGTCATGACCCTGATCGGGGTCACCATCAGCACCGCCGTTACAAATTGGCGGGCATATCCAGCATGCTTCGAACAACAGGCTTGGAAATAGTCTGCATGTAATTGCATTCAGGCTCACATTTCGTAATGAAATGAAACCTTATTTTTAATAAGGTTGTCAAACGCAGCTCAACTTATTCCACGGAGTCCTGTAATAATAGCTTGACATGCGTACACCACGTGCGTACGGCTATGTTTTCGTTCACAACCAAAACATCAATCAGATTGTGATAATTAAGCTATAGGCTACACGAATGTTTGTTTGTGCCAACCGCCTAGGCTATGTCAGCGATCACTAATATGACGTTCGCAAACCATAATTCCGTAGTATTATTATTGCAGACGAGCCGCTGATAGCGTCGTGCTTCCACTATTGATTGAAATATGAACACAGTTGTCGTCGAGGTCCGGTATTTGGCTATTAGGTTTCGACTGTCTGGTGGCCTGAGGCGGGAATTCTCATGGAAACTATAATAGTCATTTTTCGAGGTCTAATTACTGACCCTAAACCAGTCTCGTCTTTACCTCTTATATAGGTTTTCCCGGACGATTTCGGAAAATGTGCACATTAATTTGTAAAAGATGCATTCGTTTTCGTGCGAAATAGAATGAACGTTCACAATCCCGTCTTCTATTTAACAAACCGAAAGCCTAATCACGTATTTGTAATGGTTAATCTTAATGGTTTTAGGGTGGAACTTTTTATACATTTTCATAACAATATTGAATTTCGATTGTGTGTATAACTCCGCAATTCGGCTTTAGAGCCGCGATAGATGTTATTTATATTAGATTTTAAAGAATAAATAAACCAATTAATAAAAAAAATAAAAATAAAAAAAATAATAAAAAAGTAATCGTTTACATGAAACGTTATGCACATTCATTTATTTAAATGATACAAAATGAAATCGAATGCTAGTTTTTACCAAAATGAAAGCGGGATATACGTCGTTCTAAAAATCAGCGCGAAATTGAATTTTTACAAATTCAAATACACATCTTGCGAAATCGTCCGGGAAAACCTATACTACATTTTGTATACTATACCAAAGTTGGAGTAAAATTGTTTAGTATATCAGGTAGCAAAGAAAACATACTGAATGTGGATAAACAAAGTTTACCAAATAATACAAAATGATCATATTGGTTAGGAGAATCGCACAATTGAATGAAGCACTATTCATGACGTAAAGTAGTAGTCTTTTACAAATATCAATCACAGAACTACTCTTGCAGAAAATCATCTTTTAGTATTACATTTGTGGAACCAAACATAGTCCATGAATCAAGGAGTCGACTTTCAAGTTAAATTAAACGTAGGACTACTTAAAATGCGTGTTCACAAACAACCTGGTAAACTAAGTTAGTTTGATAAAATATGCAAATGATTAATCAACTTGCTTTTTTTTCAACAACGAGGGCGCACATGCATTACCAACAATAATAATGACCAAACAACATGGAGCAACACAGAAAGTAAAATATATTCGAATTATCGATAACTTAGAAATTATGTGCAAAAATACTACGCAATAAAACAAAAATACAAACAAATACAACAGGATGATGCAAAATCACTAGTAAAAAAATAAAAACTTAAAAATGAGATTGACAAAAATGATATCGGGTCAGCTGGAGATGAAACAGTGTGGAAGGTGGAAGAAGGCGGGAAGGTGTTTTTAAAAGGTGGGAATATTTTCTCCAGGTCTGTTAAAGGTCTGTGTCTCGCTGGGCAGATCTTGTCACTATACTTTCTCTCACCATCCACCCCAGGGACATACAGCCGAATTTTTTCCCCGAGCAGTCTTCTTATGAAATAAAGAAAGGTGTAACTTTTCTGTCCCAGGTGTATATTGCGCTCTTCGCTGATCTACGTCACAGCTTCTCCACCTCGTATCATGTTTGTGTTCGCTATCTTGGCTGTTTGGTTCGTGTATCACCACGGGCATATCTATTTCCACTATTAGATTTATATTGCAGGAAAGGTTTGCTGTCTTTTTAGAATGTCTCCCTCACGCGAAATATGATCCGCTTTGATGCTGCAGACTAGAAGTAAATAGTTCTGGGTTCCATTTATAGCGCTGTTTTTGCAGAAATTATACTCAATGAAAATGTGTTGACTGGGAAATATTACCATGCAGCCAAAATGTCCTGGCTGGTAATGTAATTTGCTTGGCAGCTTTGCGAAGTTTTTACCAGCAAATTTTTGTTGCTCGGTAGTATGGGCGGCCAAAAGGGACAAAATTAACAAAATTCGAAAAGGACAAACAATCCTAAACGAACGAAAGACAAACCAACAATCAAAGGATAAATCAACAATCAACGGACAAATACTAACAAATGACGACAAAACACTATCAAAGATAAACAAAAACACAGACAGACGAGGGAGAATTCGTAAAGAACGAAGGACACGGAATTAACAAAGATCATAAAAAGATCAGTAAGAAAACAAACGAAAGACAAAGCAATAATCAAAGGACATCACGGCAGCAACAAATGACACACCTGCAATCATAGGACAATCACCAACAACGACAAAAAGGTAAGAAAAGACAAAAATCAGGAAAGAGGAACAAATTTGTAAAACAACGGACATATTAAAAATAAAAGAACAAACTGGCACAAAACAGTGCATGCGCCACGCAAAGGACGTAGGCCTACTCTCCCAAGCTCGTCTACAAATAAACGGTAGCCTGGAAATATGTAGTGAGGGTACTGAAATGCATCTTTGGGCAATTTGCATCTAAATTTAGTACATAAAATAACTATTCCTTTAAAAGTCCGTGATCGTGAAATGATATGAAGGATTTGGCTAATTATGCAGATTCTTCGCTATTCCGTTTGAAGCAGCTCAAAATGAGCACGAGAAGTGGTGGCGTCGCAGAGTTTTTATCCTCTTCGTCAAGTGTGACGTCATTGGAACCGGGAAGTGCAATGCAAACGAATGGAGTACGCGCGCATGTTTCTTCACGCGCTTTTCCTATAGAGTCCCACGTATTGGAACCCTGAAGTTGACGCTACATTAAACAGTCCTGGATCCTCCAATTTCACATATGATGCACGATATGGGGCAGAGGGAACCCACCCCTCTATTGTGTTGGTCATTGTGTTCCCGGAATCTCAGGAATTCTTTTCAGATGTCTAGGGGGGGGGGGGGGGGTGTTAATAGGTAACAATAGTCTGGTGAGTGTATAGGGTAAATAGGGACAAAAGGGGGGTACCCCTCTGCTCCATATCGTGCTGGGATACAATTTCATACCGCCTGAGGAGTAGGATTAATACAAAGAAGATAGCTAGTGAGCTGGATGTAACGTGGCACCATTTGTCCCCGTAACAAGTTTGCATGCGTGATATTACGCATGCGCACCACCCAGATTTTCCAGAACCATTATTTTCCATTTAATATTTCAAGCACGCAGGACGTATCGTAATCTCATTTCTGGGGATTATTTTTGGAACGGGACGCTCACGGTCACCGTTCGAGCGCGGGAAATATATATAGACTTGACAATGCACACACTTAAAATTGGGTAAGCGTCTTCAGGCTATAGTCTTCTGTTTGCTCAGGCGGTCTCTAGCCCGGCTCAAGACGGCACAAACATCTTGCCCGCTCGATCGGGCAGGGCCCTGCTATATACATGCAAAACCGAAGCACAATATGGCAATTTTGCATTAAAAAACAGTTATGATTACAGAGAACGCTGAATGCTCACGATACTGTCAAAAGGTATGAAGGATTGCAAATGGTAAATATCGTTGCATCTTTTTTACTGTCCGGACAATGCAAAACCTAGAGTGTTAAAATTACACAATTACACAATTACCAACGCTATGGGTGTAGTGTTGAACACTCGAGTTTTTACCAAGATAAAGAACTACGTGTTTGTATTCACGGAGCCGTGCTAGTCACCCGTCAACACAAAATAAATCTGCTCAGGATGATTTATGGGGAGTCCAATGTCCTCTAAATAAAAGAAATAAAAACAAATAAAAACAACAACAACAACAAAGAAAAAAATAGGGCCTATAATACCTTGTTTACGTAGCTTGGCTAAATGAAGAATATTTTGTGCTTACTTTTGTAAAAAAAACACACAAAAACACAAAAACTCCCAAAACAAACAAATGAAATGTAATCTTTAACAGGTAAATATAATTTCTCTTCTTTGAAATAAACTTTCCAAAATCACCATGGTCATTTGTGACGAAGACAAAAGCGCCCATAATTTTCGTAATATTTAGGATACGTTTTCGGTATCGCAGGTTTATCCCCAAAAACCTTTTCACGTTAGTTCAATATAACCACTGAACTATTGCTTTGCCATTGTCAATTCCCTTGCGACCCTAGGTCATTCAAGAGTCTGCGTCAAACTACTGCACATACATACTGAAAGGGTTATTCGGGGATTTGTGCCTCTTGGTGGCAGCAAACACAGGTCTCTTTTCATTGGTTACGTGTTCTGAGCGTGCTCACGGGTGCTTTAGAACCCCAAGATCGACAAAAGGAATGTGTGTACGTGCGAATGTTGTAAATTTCATTCTTCCTCCATGTTTTCTTCTGGAAAATGATCTGTGGCGAAAACCACCGTCGGCAAGGTGAGCTTACACCTTTCGTCTCCAATGCCTTCCGGTATAACATTGCAAGATTGCATGGATTCGACGAGTTTCAAATTTCCTGTTATTGAGCAGTTCAGCCGGAAAACAAGTCCCACACGTCACATTGACAAAACTCGTGGTCGACAAGAACGCGACCATTTGAGCGGACCGGTTCCGCGTCACCGACGGGCTAACGGCGTAGGACCGCAGGCAGCGTGAGGAGGGTTCTGCCCCGGGGGAGAGTGGGCGAAGGAGAGCACGGGGAGTTGCCAACATATACCAACAACAAGCACCAACCCACGATATTTATTACGGCTTACACCTGTACCTCGGACTACAATGTCCACGTCATAATGACGCCAGCATCTGGCATATAAGCATAAGCATATATGAAAAACAAAAATTGAAATTTCGCTTTTTTGAGGGAACGGTAAACAAAAATACAGTTAACCGGCACGCGATCATTAAGACTCTACAGGTTATTAAGCTTGATTTGTTTTCAAGTTGTTGCCGTATATGTATAAATAAAAATGCAGTTTAAAGTGACTTCAAGCATTGAAGGCTTTAATTGTTTCCCCCTCCCCCAGGATCAAATGGTGATTGTAAGTAATTCTCATATTAGGCAAGCTCAGACTGTATAATTTCTTTGGACTGTGACTGTCAAGCTGAAGTTCTCTCAAAAGATGTTTCGGGTAATATTTCGATCCATGATTGTTCTGAACGTAAGAGTCATGGCTCTAATAACCCGATTGCCTTATAGTAATAAAGATAAAGCCTATCCCTCATTCTCAGTATAGAATGAGCAGTTGGATTTGAGAGGGAAAAGGGATGAAGCTAAATCTCTTATGTAAATCTCCATAATGCAACAAATGTAAATAAGCCTGTCTTGACCGCAAAAAGAAATCGGCCTTAAAACCTTAGGATAAGCTTAACTCGAACCAGGGGGAAGACAACTGTTGCAAAAATATCAATTTACTGTCGACCGAGCATAACTCAAGCCAAGCTATCGCACCCACTTATTTGCCGGATTTAGATGCAAAACGACATTGCTATTGGAGGTGCAGGATTCAGTTAAAAAGTGTAGACTATAGACTAGCGGCGTTTGACGTAGGTCCTGTTGTGACAAATCTGTTTTACCAACTGTTTATGGATAAGTTCTTTGTAATTGGATCGCTGGGATGTATTCGAGTCCATCACATCATGTCCCTGAAAGTCCCTGCAAGTCCATCACAAGCCCTCCATGCAGTCCTAATTCCAATCACAAGCTATTCAAATGAGCTTTCACAAAGGCATTCCTTTGTCATTGTTCATCCAGTTACTTGTGACCGGTTCTATGAAAGGACTTCTGACTGGACTTGCGAAAGGACTTGTGAAAGGACTTGCAGGGACTCGACTATACAACTCTGTTTGATCGACCTGTTGCTTGAGTGCACTACATCCCAAGAACCGAGTCCTGAAACGGCCTGCAGAGAAATCTCTTTGTATATGATACACAGTTTGGATACACAGTCTGCGACAAAGTAATGCCAATTTCTTAAATTTCTGAAACGACTTGGAGTAGTTACGTCTGGACACGTCTGGAACTGTCTTTGACGACAAGTTTAGTCATGCGACAAAGATAGAGTGATAGAGAGAACATTCTTTTTTTTTAATTAGCATGTTCGGACAAAGCCCAGCTAAACAAGAACCGAAAACAGCTGATTCGAGTGACCCCGGTGTACTGCCTGGAATATTATTAATTGGTTAGGCTATACTATATAGTGCATGGGTGTCAGACTGGAAGTGTATGTCATGACAGTGATAAATTGTCATTTTGCCTATTTCTCTTCGGGCGATATTGTTTTGATAAAGTGCAGTCAATAAATAGATTCCGGTGCTCGAACAAATCAAATAAATGAAGCAACAGATAGCCGTCGTGGCTCATGTTTTTCATTTGGTAAAAGAGCAAATTTTGTTGGAGGTCTGGGAACCGCTGAGCGCGCGTTCTGATCTCGTGTACGGGTTGGGTTGACATAGAGCTATAAAAAGATGACTGTTTTTGTGGGGGGAGTCATTTTTTTCCCGGTGGCCCGAAATATTTTGCGCTCCCAACAATTTTGCGAGTGGGGGTTGACGCTGTTGGGGAGCATTCTGAGCGCCTGGATTGCTTAACAGGCCCAACGGCAGTGTACGCAACAGTTTTGGGGGTTAAATTAATACTACTAAACAAGTTTGTTTTGTTGCCCGTCCCCCCCCCCCCCCCCTCTCCCTGCCCCGCCCTTACAGCTAAGCACTGAGATATGCAAGAGCTTGAGACAAGTAACGAAATAATGGTTGCAAAATAGGTCTGTCACGGTGATTTATGTACGTAGAATTGCGGCCTAAAGCTGGGCACCACTCTGAATTCCAACGGTCTGACTTTCCCGAACCAAACCGAAATGACTGTCGTCAGTGATTTTCAGACAAACGGCGCATTTTCAAGGGATGGCCGTGCACCTTGTTATATTATACTTTTATAGAATTATTCCACCATATCAATCTCAGGACGAGCGCTTTTTTGGTAGCCCAATTGGGCGCTTTAAAGGCTATGCGTCACTTTAATTTTGCTTTAAAAGGAAACATTTTGCGGCTGACTACAATCGGACGCAACACCACTTGACATTCCGGCTTCAAACAATGTTTAACTATCTCCGATTGTCTGTACATTGTAAATTCAACTGTTTAAAGGTAGTATACATCATTTGCTTTTGCTGTAATCTTCAGAAATAAATGGATTTGGGTGTTAGTATTTTTGAACGTGCTGGCAAATATATGTAACACTGACCTGTTTAAAGTTTTGTATGCATAGATGCTGGGAAAACTGAGAGTAAACATTCTGTTCTAAGTAGGAGTCTGGTTCCCTGACCATACTTTAGACAAAATGAAGCAATTTATAGAGTCGGGGAATTATCAGGTCGGGGAACTAGACTATTTCCAACGATTGTCGGCCGACAATCGTTGGAAAATGATATAAATTTGCACTTTTCTTGAAAACGGCAGCACACCAGGTGCCATGATTTCACAGGATGCTTGAGACTGCTATTTACTTACAGTCTATTTCGTATACAATTCAGTAGTTATATTTTTTGATGTCGTATACTACCTTTAACTGTATTTATTTATTTATTTATTTAGGCCAATTAAAAGTGGTGTCCTCCCCACCGTCGCGACAAGAAGCTAATATCTTGGAGCTGCTTACCAAACTATTGGCTAAACCCCGAAGAGTTTTGCTCAGCAAAAATGGTTACCAGCCAAATTTGCATGCAAGGCATACCGTGTGGCTGGTTCTCTGCATGGGCCAATTTCATAGCGCTGCTTAAGCACAAAAACTGTGCTTAGTAAAAATCAGGTTACCATCCAAACTCCTTGTGATTGCTACGCTAGTCAGCAACAGCTAAGTACCAGTCACAAGCAATATACATCACATGGAGTTTGGCTGGTGACCTATTTTTTTTGCGCAAGGTTTTTATGTTTAAGCAAATTGTTATGCTTAAGCAGCTCTATGAAATTGGCCCCTGATCTTTGGTCACCAGGGTCTCGGTAAACAATATTTTTGCGCTAAGAATCTCTGTGAATTTGGGTGTCCCTCCACCCTCTAAAATGAGACCTAACTCACCTGTGGAATCTTGAAAAGTTTCAGCAGGTTGGCTACCGTGATGGAGTTGAGGCTCGAGGCGGGCCCGACCACGCCCACAATGTTGTCCTCGTCCTCCCCCTCCCCCTCCCCCTCCCCCTGCCCCGCCCCGGAGTCGTTCTCGCAGATCACCGGCCGGTGCACGAATTCCAGCGAGCGCTCCAAGGATTTTGACTCCTGGTTGCAGTCGTCTAGGGCCCGCACGCCCAACTTAAATCCCGGCAGGAAGGTGGCGTTGTTGACGACGTCCACCGTGTACAGCAGCGCTTCCAGGGCCTGCACGCCCATCTGGCTGGCAAGGGCCCCGCACTCGCTTCCTTCGGCCGAGTGGTGGATCATGAACAGCCCGCCTAACACCACATCCCCGGACTCCACGGCTGCGATAACTTTCTCCTCATCACCACCATCACCATCACCAACCAAACCAACCACGCCCAGATGCAAGGGCGCTGTGGTCCGGTTCTCACCTGCGGTCCAAATGGGCGTGGTCGTTGAAGAGGGCACGACTACACCCAAGCCGAAAGCGCAAGCCACGACCGCACTCCAGCACAGCTTTACTAGTAGCGGCATTCCGGCCGGCCGGCTCACAGTAGCACGCGCGAGATGTGAATGCATGTCCGTATGTGCGCTCCAAACACGACGGTAGTCTGTTCCAATCCTCTGCAATAGTTGAGGACCCTTTTACACGTGTTTTTTCGTCTTAAGTTCAAGCGTCGTCTACGCAAACTCCCGTTCGCAGCCCTGTCACCGCGCGTTGTAATTTGATAATTTACATTCTACGTGGAGTTATTTGTGCGAATATCGTCCCGGCGCGGGATCCCCAGTGATTATGCGGGGAGTCCGTGCTGCTTGGAACGCTCCAACTCTCCTCCCTGGGGGTGTGCTGATTTGTTCCTATGAGCAATACGAACCGACTATCAATATGAAAATGGATTTTTCCATCACGTGTTTTTTTCAGGCCGGGTCCCAGGATACCTCTTTGGAATTATTTTTATAGCTCCTCTTTATTGTGAAGAGATGCTGGATACTGAACACAGCGGGGAAAGCAAGAGATTGGGTTTTTCATACTTAACAGAGAGTATGCCAAACACAATTATTGTTACTCCTGATCAACGAGCGTGTAAATCCTCAGCTCCTCAGGCAGCATACACACGGCCCCAGCAACACTTTGATATAATCTTCCCGATATTTTGTATTGCGTTTAGATGGCAGAGGTGCGGTCTTAAGAAGAATTCACGAATGATAATTCCATCTTAACCTTCACCTTAAAAAACCATCTTCTGAAATTCGTTAAGTAAAATCTCCGTGAAGTATGATAAACTGGGCGAATTTTTTTCATTTTTTGTATTTGTTTAGCTATAACTACACTTCGATGGGATTTGGAACAATGATGCAGGTTATTTTTAAATTTAGTGAATTAAACAAATTGAGGTAATTTGAATAAGTGGTGTTTTATGTTTGTTCTTATGGAACACAAACGGAAGTCTGTATGTATATAATTGACCTTTTGGGCTATCCCATACAAAATCAGCTGCCTTTTGTTTTTAACTTTGTATTTTTCTATGCATTGTACTTGTGTTTTTGATTTAATTTTCTGAATAAATTACTAAACTAAACTAAGTGGTTAAAAATGCACGATTTCATGTAAAACGTTTATTTTTAAGTGTCAGTTTTCACTTTTGCCTTTTTAAAAAAATTGCTGCACATTTGCACAATTTTTGCTACTTTTTGGTAAAAATCGATTATTTAAAATCGATTACTTGTTATTTAAAATCGATTACTTGTTATTTAAAATCGATTACTTGTTATTTAATAATAATAATAATACAAGCATTTGTAAAGCGCCATCTATCTATGTAGACATATTCCGAGGCGCTTGAAGAAAAGAAACTGTCCAGAACTCTACAAATAATTAAATATACATGTACATGTATGTATACTTGAAACAAAACCAGCAATCTAATTATAAGTTGAGTTAAACAGGAATGTTTTAAGAAGGCATTTGAAGGTATGTAAAGATTGACAGCTACGAATTTCCTGAGGCAAAGAGTTCCATAGAGTGGGCGCCGTAACTGAGAAGGCATAGTCCCCATACGATGTTCTAGTTCTTGGTGTCACAAGAAGATGTTTGTCAGATGACCTTAGGTGGCGATTAGGGGAATACTGGGTGAAGAGATCCTGCAGATATGTTGGTGCGCTGTCATTGAGGGCTTTCCAGGTAAGTAGGATTATTTTGAAGGCAACCCTCTGTTTGACTGGAAGCCAGTGAAGATTTCTCAGGACTGGAGTAATGTGGTCAAATTTCCGTGTTCGGGATAAGACACGAGCCGCAGTGTTTTGAACATGTTGAAGTTTGCACATGAGAGTGTTGGTGATTCCAAACAGAAGTGAGTTGCCATTATCCAACCTTGATGTCACGAGAGCATGGATAAGGATGGCAGCCGACTCATCAGTCAGGATTCGGCGGATGCTGTTGATGTTTCTAATATGGTAGTATGACGTTTGGCAAACTTTCTTGACATGCGATTCCATTGACATCGTGCTGTCAAACATGATGCCAAGATTACGTGCAGTCGTAGAACGTTGAATATTAGAAGTCCCAAATTGCATCTGGTTGCATCTGATTTTATCCTGGCTACGTTTGGAAGTGATAATTAGAAGTTCGGTCTTGTCGTCGTTAAATTTTAATTTATTCCTGGTCATCCATTGCTTAAGATCACAAACACATTGTTCAATACGCTGTCTCACGGAATGTTCGTCGTCTTGGTTTCCTAGATGAAACGATCCATATATCTGTGTGTCGTCTGCATAGCAATGAACTTGAAGTTGATGCCTCCGTACAATAGCGGCAATAGGCTCGGAGTATATTGTGAAGAATAAGGGACCTAATACTGATCCTTGAGGGACGCCAGAAGAAAGTGAGATGGGAGATGATAAAGATCCATTGATGTTCACAGTCTGTGTTCGATGACATATATATGATCTAATCCATTGCAGGGCTGGACCAGTAACACCGATGGACTGAAGGCGGTGGAATAAAACATCATAGTCTATAGTGTCGAATGCTGCAGAGAGATCAAGGAGAACAAGGAACACACCACGCTATCGTCAACTGCCCGGAGAATATCGTTCTTAACTCTTAGAAGAGCAGTCTCTGTTCCATGATGTTTTCTATACGCAGATTGCAATGGTTCATGTAGATTGTGTTCAGTCAGATGATCAGTAATTTGGGAATAAACAACCTTCTCTATTACTTTGGATATGAATGAAAGGTTGGATACGGGACGAAAGTTCTTGAGGTTTTCAGGATCGAGGGTGGGTTTCTTCAGCAGAGGAGTCACCAGGGCATTTCTAAATTGCTGTGGGAATTTAGAAGATTGAAGAGACAGGTTGACAATTTTGGAGATAACTGGAGTCAAAATATTCAGATTGTTCTTTAGGAGCCAGGTAGGAATTGGATCCAAATCGCACGTCTTTGATGGTGATGATTTGATGATTTTCCTGATTTCCTCATCCAGAGCTGGTGTGAATTCTTCCAATGGTGTAATATCAGAGTGAGATGACTCGGTGGTATACGGCTGCATACAATCTAGATCGCGGTCAAGATTATCACGAATGTTCCGAATCTTTGTTATGAAATAATCACTAAAAGTTGTCGCCAATTCCTGTTTATTGTCGTGTGTGGGTAGTTTAGTTTTTCCTTTGTTGTGGAGTAGAGATTCAACAATTTTGTAGAGCTCTCTCTGGTTCCCACAGCTGGCTAGTTTTTCTTTGAAGTATGATGATTTGGCACTGTTGATCATATTAACAACACATAGTCGTTGCGCTTTAAATTGGTTTCTATCAGATTCTGATCTGGTTTTCCTCCAGCGTCTCTCCAATTTCTTGCGGTGTCTCTTGGCATCGGCAATCTCCGGGGAATACCATGGATTGGCTGGTCTAATGGTAATACAGCGAGTTTTCAGTGGAGCATGCTTTTCCAGAATAGACTTCAGTGTGGAGTTGTACTGATCTATGAGTGTTTGGAGGTCATTGGACGGGTTGGTAAACAATTCTGACTGGCTAATATCGTTGGAAAAACTGTCATGGTCTAGAGATCCATATTTCCGATAGGAAATATGCTTCTTAGTTGGTTGAGGTTTAGTCAGATTCAGTGCACAATGCAAAGCAGCATGATCTGTCAGAAAACATGCAACATCCACTGAATCAATTAGGTTGTCCGTGGGTCGTGCAAAGACAAGGTCCAATATATGGCCACTCATATGTGTAGGAGCACATACAAACTGTTTCAGGTTAGTGTTTTGAATTATATCATTGAGGTGGCGAGCAGCAGAATCATCTGTATCCCAGTGGAAATTAAAATCCCCAACAATCAGCAACTTGCTTGGGGATGCCGAGAGTACACTGACATATTCGGAGAAATCGTCAAGGAACATTGTAGGGGTTATACGATTCTTTGAGCTGTATGGTGGCCTATAGATGATTACCAGCTTCACGGATGAGAAAGTTCCTTTGACAGTTACATCACAACATAGACTTTCAAAATTACCACTACTGTGTGATGTTATTGGGCCGTGTTTGATATTAGTCTTATATATGAGAGCAATACCCCACCAGTTCCATTTGGACGAGGTACATGACACATGTCATATCCAGGAATGCATAATTCACCTATTATTTTATCATGTTTATCAGTAGCTGATAACCAAGTTTCAGTCAGTGCAATCAAATCAAAATCATGTTCAATAAAGTAGCTAGTCAGTCAGTAGGTTGGTTTTATTGCACACAGACTGGGCATTTAGGACACACAGTTTGGAGAGCATGGGTTGTTTCAGACTACTGTCTGTTGATGTTGGTGGTGTTGATATATGCAGGTCATTGTCCGAGGATACAGTTGGTATTGCATGTACCACTTGTGTTGGGGGGTCAGATCGGTTTCCTCGACGTGACGGTCGCTTTGTGTTTATTCGTAGGTCTTTCAAGGTGGACCATGTAGCTGGAGAAACGGGTATTGTTTTACATCTTAAACCGATACTCAGGAGATGCTCACGCTCATACCTATGAGTAGGTTTGTTGATGACTGCAGCTGTAGTTATTTCACCAACAGGACCAGGGTTGGGGTTTATATCCCCACAGATTAACAGGGCAATGTTGAAATTTGAAGAAGAATTCTGGTAGTATGGAATAGGTGTTTTCAGGTAACACTTGATGGTCAATCTCTTCCATGTTGGGCCATATGCTGGAGAGTATGCATATCTGGCAGACCGTTCACTTGCTAATCCCTGCACATCACACACCAGAACAAGGGCAAACAGGAAACTCCAAGTTAACACCTCCATTGTATAAGGCAGTGGGCAGGAGACAAACAGCAGCTCCTCTTATTGTTCAAGCATGGTCAGGCTTGTGGCTTGGCTGATGAGTCATTGATCCGTGGTTTGCATGGCTGAAAAGCCCATTGATGAATATTACCTTCCAGTGAGCAAAAATTGAAGATTTCCAACATCAATATTTCAACTAGAAGAGTAGATGACAACATGTAGATAGCACCAGAAGATTCCTTGGTGTTAGCTCTTCAGGGTGATATAAAAAATGCAACAAACTAATGTGAATAGCAGGATATAATACATGAAATATACAGAGCGAAAAAAGTGTGCAGCTTGCGCGCACAACTACACATAAAGGTTTTTTGGCTCCAAATACGGCATGTATGCAAAACTATAAGTAACTTTGCAATAAAAAGTGGCTGAATAAAAAAGAAAACGACAGTAAATGTTTTATTGAGAATAAAACCCATGCAGGTTTTTACCACACTTCGCTCTCGGTGTGTCTTCTTGTTTCCTTTTACAGTCACGCAAAATCACATTGCATTGGCCCCCTTGGAAAGATCAGAAACCTTTGGAAATGCATTCCTATTAAATTGGTGTGAAAATCAGTTTTAAAATTAGGCTACACTGTCGTTTTTCATCGATCTCTTGTCTGTTGAAAAGCTTCAAAAGTTACTCAGGTTTTGTTAGTGCCTGAAGCGCGTTCAGTTTAGCTGTCAGCTTTCATTTCTTTTTACATTTTTTCAAGATGGTAAGAGCACTTTGTGACTATTTTCCAGAAAATGCCAATGCAGGTTGTCTATCTGGAGCCAAGATTTCTAACTGCAGAGTATGGTCGTATCGTGCTCTGAAATCTTTTCTGCAGGCCATAAAAAGAAAGAAAAGAAGTTTCACAGTTAAGACTTTAATATCTGTTATAAACTGGCAGTGCCTTTACAGAGAACAACTTCGTTTCATAGCACAACATGGGCTATACAATTTCTCTTTAGATGTGAGTATTTTCATCTTTTTTTACCCTAGAAATGCTGTGATTATCAATGACTGTGTATTAGTAGTGTTTACATCCATTGAACATACAACAATGTTTTAGCCTTGTTCGGGGCGAACTTGCATTAAAAATGACAATGTTGGTTTCCAAAGAAGATATGTATGCAAAACCATGCGGAACTTTGCCAACAGATAGTGACTAATGGAAAATGACACTTAAAAATAAACGTCTTATATCGATTCGAGTGTTGTCAACTGGATCACCTCCTGCCGTTTGTATACTGAGCAAGTTGTCCAATATGAATCTATTGATCCAGTAATTCTATATATTACACCAGTGGTTTTAATTTAACACTTTATTTTAGTCTGATGGTCCCATCACCCCGCGTTAATGAAATGTCTTATTCGAGAACAGTATCACTGTCGACGACTGCTTGTTTGAACGGGCTGGGGAAATTATCACAATTTTAGCTCAGTTCCAATCGGCGAGAGTAGATTTCAACCTCAACAAATAAAATCATTTTATTTCCGAGAGACGCACCCGCCAGCCAGTACGCAACCAATTTATTGAATCATTGTACTATTACACATGCATACTGTGGCTCATAATTTTATCATTCACGAACATATCTCTTTGCAGAATCGCCACTTCTATCGCTTTTTTTCTGTGTTAACATTCATCATTCATCGAAGCTTCCGCGGCGTAAAATATTTACGAAGTCAACATCATAATGTGGCGGCGAAAGTGCGCAGTAAAAAGGCGGACAGTCGCACTATTGCGGGGGGGGGGGGGGGACATTAATGTTTGGTTTTCCAAAGGGGGACACTCTATAATGACGTTGGTGGCGCGATTTTAATGCTGCATTCCGATCGCCTGATTTACTCAACAGGCCTAATGGCGGTGTACGCAACGTTACTTTTTGGATTTTTTAGCCCACGGCCACCCCCCCCCCCCCCCCCTCCTCCCCGATCCGCCCTTGCACTATTGTACTTCGAGTTACAAGCAGAAACATGCACGATCACTGTGAATCCATTTGCTACTATATATTGCTAAACAAACCATCTATCATATCTCAAAGATTTGTAACTGAATTCATTGTCAAAACATTTAGGGGTAGAGTAGGCCTTTTTTTCTCTTCTTTGCTTTTCTCTTTTGAGAATCGGTGAAGGTGGATGGGCCTACCATCTTATACGGATATGCGGCGTGTTTGGATGTAGGGGCTATGTGTAAAGGCTTTTGACAGCACCACCCTTGAAAAAGTGGAAACCCCTCCCTTTGCTGTTGAAAATATTTCGCGGGGAAAAATCGGGGTACATTCTTTATATAAAAACGTTAACATTTGGTCTGCAATTTTGGATACGCGCCTCCCACAAGAAATCCTGCGTACGGGCCTGAATGTTATAGTTCGACCATTATTTTTTTCTATTACTTGGAATCAAATAAAACTCGCCAAACACCACAACTATAATTTGTTTGTTACCATTGCAATCCCATTAGCAATATTTTAGGGCCGACAGTCGTTTAATCTAGAAATGATTATGTTGACGTTTTTCACATAGAAATCGATTCAAAACGAGGCCTTTTTACACAACAATTTCACAGACTAAGTAAGCCTTTTGAAAACCAGGCCGGCTGGAACATTTTTATATAATTCGTTTATCTCCCATGATAAGTTATATATGATTATTGACGGAGAAGCAATTTTGTCACAATGTAGACCCTCATTTTCCACGGACGAGGTAGGATTGGAATTGAATTTATTATCGACCTGGAATGTTGTTTGTTTGTTTGTTTGTTTGTTTGTCTTCGAGGTCTGCATAAATGTATGAATTAAAAGTATGTCTTCATTCCTGGTGCTTATTTTATCTAGACAGTTTAAAATTAAATGTAGTATACAACATTTGCTTTTGCTGTAATTTTCAGAAATGAATGGATTTGGGGGTTAGTATTTTAGAGCAAATAGGCCTACTGTAGCAGTGACCTGATTAATGTTTTGTGTACATAGATGCTGTGGGAAAACAGAGAAAAATACTGGTCAGTAGTGACCCTACGTCAGATAAAACGGAGCAATTCATAGACGTCAGGGACTGAATTATCAGTTTGGGGAACTAGACTATTTACAACGATTGTCAGCCGCCCAATACAGCTGGAAATTGATACAAAAATTCCACTTTTCTTGAAAATGGCGGCACACCATGCAGGTTCCATGATTTCACAGGATGCTTGAGACTATTATTTACTTACAGTCAAGTAAGGTACTTCATAATAATTGGGCAGTTTGCTTTTTATGTTTGCAAATGTAGGCCTATATTACCTTAAAGACAAGTGCACAAACATTCAAATTACGAGAATTTGGAATGAGCATTTTTTGAAAGCATGCTTATCGTTGCTTGGTTCATGGGCTAATCCAGAGGGCTAGGGAGGGGGGTTGCGGGTCGGTTCCCCAGGCTCTTTGCCATTATTTTCCTGGTTTAAGGTTTGCAGATCAGAAAACCTGAAACCCCGTCTTATTTTGCGTGTATACGGGTAAGAACCACAGATCTCCATGTATATAGATCTGTACAGCTCATTGGCTTTTGCGCGCTGTAGCCAGCTAGCAGCCGCCATATTACCACTCGCGGAACATCCATAAATCATTGCTGTAATGGCGGCCCAGCACCTGTTACGTCATGCTTGCACTACTTTTACGTACGTCGCGTTATCGCATGCATGGAGTGGAAAGATGGTGGGCGGTGCCGTCAACTTGAACAGTCAATGGTCTATCCAGATTTGTTACACATGGAGATCCGTGGTAAGAACAAACCAGGAAGTGAAATGGCGCCACCAACTTCGAGTTTGTTTACAGGCGAAACATTTTGGGGGTTGTTCAACAAAAGTGAGTGTACAACAAAAATTACCTTCTACAAAAACTCATTCTGAATCCGCCCATATGTTGGTTGGTTCCCGTAGGATCAATCTTACCGCTACTCACCCATGCATGTCTGTAAAAAAATAACCAGTAGGCCTACCTCCCAAGATCAATTTAATGCTAATGACATCAAGTTGTCTGCACGAACCCTCGTCGACAAAACAGACGCGAAAGCCATATTTATTTAACACACTGATTGTGAGCAGTCACGATCTCCGATAATGCATGGCATATATTTTCGTTTTTATTGATTTGCCCTGCGGAAATTAATTTACCACACTGCGGGGTCACATGTTCGATGAAATAATGGTGCAGATTCGGACAACGCGCGTACGTAAAACTATTGAGGTCACTTAGCATGGTACAAGTGTTTGTGATCTTTGCGTGACATGAATTTTTTTTTCTCACCTGGACCACTACACTGAGTGAAATCAACATGGGCGGCGATCCCGGGGGGACGGGGGGACATGTCCCCCCCCCCCCAATATTGTTTTGGAGGGGACGGCTATGGCAGTGTCCCCCCCCCCCCCCCAATAATTTTCCCATGGTCATATACATTTTATGGGTCATTGGCTTTTACATGCACCAGAATACACAAAGATCAGCACACATTTTCAAAAATTTCCCAGGATACACAAGAGACACCGAGTACAAAATGCTTAACAATATAGCCAGTTCGGTATTCCAACTGCGCGTGTGCGCATCAAGATTTGACGACTTTTCTTTCGGGAGAAACATTTCATTGTATGCGTGCAAAAGCATAGCAGATACCAGAAAATTTAAAGAGATCGTCGTGTTCTGGATTTAAAAATACAAACGTTTGGACAGCGAAATGTTTTCAGGTGTCTTGTGTGTCCAAACTTTAGTTCGAAACAAAGTTTCCATCGTCTTTTCGATTGCACGAAAAATTGCACAGAATGCGTCTTCCACTATAGCCTTGTGTGCATTTATCTGCCACGTTTATCCCGAGAGAAAAATCGTCGAATCTTGTTGTGCACATGCGCAGTTGGAATACCCAACTGGCTTATTATTGTTGCTTGTGTGCTTTTTCCTCCCCCCCCCCCCCCAACCTTGACAAAAATCGCCGCCGCTGGAAATCAACGTCAGGAGAGAGTATTTCTAGAATTGGCGTTTACGGAAACTGGACGAAGGCTCATGGTCTGTTCCCTGACTTGAAGATTCCCGATGAATCTTGGCCTTTTCTTAAATGGCTTTCAAGTTCGGCTTCGGCTTTCCCAATTTTAGGTCCTGCAGACTTGCCTAGATTTAGGACACTTGTATGTGAAGAATTTTAAATTGCATTTTATTCTGTAATTTTGCATTTATAAATATCTCCAGGAGATATTTAAAAACAAGTCTGAGCGTGAAACTTGGCATTTTTCCTCGTTCTGTATCTCTGTGGAATTCTTTGCCTGGTGCATGTTTCCCTTCATCTTACGATCTTTCCTGCTTCAAGAGGAATAATAATTTCTCCCTCTTGTATCTTTGATTCTTTTTCTTTTTGTAGCTCCGTACATCAAATGTCCCTGGCGAACTTGCAATAAAAAAATCATATTCTTTTATTTCAACCAAGAGGCTTAGATTTTGTTTAGTTAACTGCTCCAGATTGGCAATTTAGCCGGGAAATAACTGAAGACGAAGCCCAAATCATTGAGCCAAAGTTACTCTTGTTAAATCTTAGGTCCGGCAGCCCCCGCAGTCAATAAGAATAGAGTACCGAAGTCTGACGTCAGTTGGCATGACAACTGGTTCCAAACAAATGTAAATTTCGACAGTTCCTTTGTTAACAGCCAGTCATGCAAACACATAACAAAAGTATTCTGGTTTCAAACATTGCATTGACGTCATCACTTCGGTGCTCTATAGTAACAACAGTAAAAAAAAATACTCTTGCCAAGTCCGGTCCGTAAAAATACCACAAGAGTAGGACCGTATCATGACACTTTGTTTTGGCTCAAGTGAGCTACAATTTATAATTGAGAATTCCAAAAATTCATTTCATGATCGACAACAGATATGACTAGCATTTTTGTTGTTAACGACCATCCGAGAATTCCGAACGTTATGAACGAAAACGCGTTCGGATAACTTCGGACATTTTCAGCAACGGAAGGAATTTCAAGGTTCCGTTTCTGAAATGGCTTTGCTTCCGGCTTCCCTTAATATTTGGTCCTAACATGTGGGTAGATCTTGGTAATTTTTGTTTGACTATATGCTTCAAAGTCTTTTATTAAAACCCAGGGGCGGAAACTGTTTATATACAAGAGTTAAGGTTAGCAATGGAGTTGGGGAATATAGCTGAATCTACAAAAAGAATGCCTCGCCACAAGTTTGGGTGCGAGTGGTGTCAGTATACTGAACAATGAGGATACGACTTTTTAACTTATAATTCGTTACACAATCCACAAGGGAAACTGACTAGGTAAAAAGTTAAAAAGTTAAAAAGTCGTATCCTCATTGAGTGATCCCCACAATGTCGCTTCCTAGGTTGTATCGTAAAAATTGGGTGTGATCCCTGGCTATACGACATTCTGGGTTTATGACTTCTGACTAGCGCCCACCTTAACAAAGATAATGATAATTTGGGAAACTGCCAACACAGGGCAAGATAGTTCAGTTGGTAGAGGGCCGGTACGGTAACCCGGAGGTCGCAGGTTCGAATCTCGCTCCTGCCAGTCTATTTGTTCACTTTGAAAATGTATTCAAATTTATTTGAATTCGCAAGTGGCTATAATGCCAACCGATCTTATAAATAAGGAAGGTTATGCACGTTGATTTCTCATTGCATTGTTGTCAAGTGCCTTTAATGTATTTCATCGCATCTCTTAATCATACGCATTTTAAATGATTACTCCTGAATGTCTCGGTAAGTTCAGAATGTCTGTGAATAAATACTTTGTTTTAACATGTATTTTACATGCACATAATAAAACAGTATATGTCAGAAAGACCGAATAAAGTGTAGTGTATATACTTAGTGCCATTCTTTTTTCTTTTTTTCGTTTGTTTTATCTGATTTCTTTGGTTTTGTGGTAAGGCCATGTGGTCTGCCATAACGTCACGATAAAGAACTGGGTGTCCCCGGAGACTGCAACGACGGTCGCGATAAATGCGACGATACACTGCCGTACCACAAGCATGCAGATAGAGACCACCCGCATCGGGAAAAATCAAGAAAAATACACCCACGACAAAATATATTTTCGTAAAAGCAAGGCTTGAGATTGCACGACTGCCAAGTCTCCATTCCATCCTGCGTCTCCACTAAAATTTTAAACCCAACTTTTTTCGAACCCCAAAAACGGCAAGAAACGCTTGTCATTTTTGTCGATTTTGACCTAAAATGGCATTTTCTAAATTTTGCTGAAATTGATTCTAGAGATATGTAGGAGTGCCAGAAACTCATTTACATTAGCATCAAGGCAAATAATGGCCACAATATTGCAATATTTAAATTTTTGGGGGAAAATATGAACTATTTAGAAAACAAATCATAACAAATCCATGTTTGATCCCAGACATCTGAAATTGCACGGCTGAAGTCTCCATTCCATACTGTATTTCTATTGAAATTTTAAATGAAACCATATTTCTTCGACCAAAAAAAAACGGCAAGCGGTAACCGTTGCCATTTTTGTCGATTTTGACCCAAAAATGCATTTTCTAAATTTTGCTAATTTTGGAGATAATTAGGAGTGCCAGAAACCCATTTGGAGTGGTATCAAGGCAAATATTGGCCAAAATATTGCAATATTAGAACAATGTAGGGAAAAATATGAAATATGAAAAAAATCATAAAAAATCCATAGTTCATCCCAGACATCTGAAATTGCACGGCTGAAGTCTCCATTGCATAATGTATCTCTATTGAAATGTTAAATGAAACCATATTTCTTCGACCAAAAAAAAACGGCAAGCGGTAACCATTGCCATTTTTGTCGATTTTGACCGTAAAATGGCATTTTCTAAATTTTGCTGAAATTGATTTTAGAGATATGTAGGAGTGCCAGAAACCCATTTGCAGTGGTATCAAGGCAAATATTGGCCAAAATATTGCAATATTAGAACAATGTAGGGAAAAATATGAAATATGAAAAAAACCATAAAAAATCCATAGTTTATCCCAGACATCTGAAATTGCACGGCTGAAGTCTCCATTGCATAATGTATCTCTATTGAAATTTTAAATGAAACCATATTTCTTCGACCAAAAAAAAACGGCAAGCGGTAACCATTGCCATTTTTGTCGATTTTGACCGTAAAATGGCATTTTCTAAATTTTGCTGAAATTGATTTTAGAGATATGTAGGAGTGCCAGAAACCCATTTGCAGTGGTATCAAGGCAAATAATGACCAAAAATATTGGAATATTTTATTTTTTTGGGAAAATATGAAATATGTAAAAAAAAATCTTAAAAAATCCGTAGTTGATCCCAGACATCTGAAATTGCACGGCTGAAGTCTCCATTCCATAATGTATCTCTATTGAACTTTTAAAGGCAACTTTTTTTCAACCAAAAAAATAACGGCAGGTGGTAACCCTTGCCATTTGTGTCGATTTTGACCAAAAATGGCATTTTCTTAATTTTGCTGAAATTGATTCTAGAGATATGTAGGAGTGCCAGAAACCCATTTGCAGTGGTATCAAGGCAAATAATGTCAAAAATATTGCAATATTGGAATAATGTCGGGAAAAATATGAAAAAAATCATAAAAAATCAATAGTAGATCCCAGACATCTGAAATTGCACGGCTGAAGTCTCCATTCCATAATGTATCTCTATTGAAATTTTAAAGGCAACCTTTTCTCAACTGAAAAAAACTTGCCATTTTTGTCTATTTTGACCCCAAAATTGCATTTTCTAAATTTTTCTGAAATTGATTCTAGAGATACGTAGGAGTGCCGGAAACCCATTTGGAGTGGTATCAAGGCAAATATTGGCCAAAATATTGCAATATTGGAATAATGTAGGGAAAAATATGAAAAAAATCATAAAAAATCAATAGTAGATCCCAGACATCTGAAATTGCACTGCTGAAGTCTTCATTCCATAATGTATCTCTATTAAATTTTTTAATGAAACCATAATTCTCCCACCAAAAAAAACCCAAAACGGCAGGGGGTAACCAGGAGATAATTAGGAGTGCCAGAAACCCATTTGGAGAGGTATCAAGGCAAATATTGGCGAAAATATTGCAATATTGGAACAATGTAGGGAAAAATATGACATATGAAAACAAAATCATAACAAATCCATAGTTAATCCCAGACATCTGAAATTGCACGGTTTTTTTTTCAGTTGAAAAAAAAGTTGCCTTTAAAATTTCAATAGAGATACATTATGGAATGGAGACCCATTCCATAATGTATCTCTATTAAAATTGTTAAGACAACTAACTTTTTTCTCAACTGAAAAAAAAACGGCAAGGGGTAACCCTTGCCATTTTTGTCTATTTTGACCCAAAAATGGCATTTTCTAAATTTTTCTGAAATTGATTCTAGAGATACGTAGGAGTGGCGGAAACCCATTTGGAGTGCTATCAAGGCAAATATTGGCGAAAATATTGCAATATTAGAACAATGTAGGGAAAAATATGAAATATAAAAAAATGAAAAAAATCAATAGTTGGATCCCAGACATCTGAAATTGCACGGCTGATGTCTCCATTCCATAATGTCTCTATTGACATTTTAAATACAACCATATTTCTTCGACCAAAATATACAAAAAAACGGGAAGGGGTAACCATTGCCATTTTTGTCGATTTTGACCCAAAATGGCATTTTCTAAATTTTGCTGAAATTGATTCTGGAGATAATTAGGAGTGCCATAAACTCATTTGGAGAGGTATCAAGGCAAATATTGGCCAAAATATTGCAATATTGGAACAATGTAGGGAAAAATATGAAATATAAAAAATAACAAAAAATCAATAGTTGATCCCAGACATCTGAAATTGCACGGCTGAAGTCTCCATTCCATAATGTATCTCTATTGAAATTTTAAATACAACCATCTTTGTTCGACAAAAAAAAAGAAATTGATTCTAGAGATACGTAGGAGTGCCGGAAACCCATTTGGAGTGGTATCAAGGCAAATATTGGCAAAAATATTGCAATATTGGAACAATGTAGGAAAAAATATGAAATATGAAAAACATAATAAAAATCAATAGTTGATCCCAGACATCTGAAATTGCACGGCTGAAGTCTCCATTCCATAATGTATCTCTATTGAAATTTTAAAGGCAACTTTTTTCTCAACTGAAAAAGAAACGGCAAGGGGTAACCCTTGCCATTTTTGTCTATTTTGACCCAAAAATGGCATTTTTTAAATTTTTCTGAAATTGATTCTAGAGATACGTAGGAGTGGCGGAAACCCATTTGGAGTGGTATCAAGGCAAATATTGGCCAAAATATTGCAATATTGGAACAAAATGTAGGGAAAAATATGAAATATGAAAAAAATCATAAAAAATTCATAGTAGATCCCAGACATCTGAAATTGCACGGCTGAAGTCTCCATTCCATAATGTATCTCTATTGAAATTTTAAAGGGAACTTTTTATCAACTGAAAAAAAAACGGCAACGGGTAACCCTTGCCATTTTTGACCCAAAAATGGCATTTTCTAAATTTTTCTGAAATTGATTCTGGAGATAATTAGGAGTGCCAGAAAACCATTTGGAGAGGTATCAAGGCAAATATTGGCCAAAATATTGCAATATTGAAACAATGTAGGGAAAAATATGAAATATGAAAACAAAAATATAACAAATCCATAGTTAATCCCAGACATCTGAAATTGCACTTTTTTTTTTTTCAGTTGAGAAAAAAGTTGACTTTAAAATTTCAATAGAGATACATTATGGAATGGAGACCCATTCCATAATGTATCTCTATTGAAATTATAAAGGCAACTTTTTTCTCAACTGAAAAAAAAACGGCAAGGGATAACCCTTGCCATTTTTGTCTATTTTGACCCAAAAATGGCATTTTCTAAATTTTTCTGAAATTGATTCTAGAGATACGTAGGAGTGCCGGAAACCCATTTGGAGTGGTATCAAGGCAAATATTGGCGAAAATATTGCAATATTAGAACAATGTAGGGAAAAATATGAAATATGAAACAAATCATAAAAAAATCATAGTAGATCCCGGACATCTGAAATTGCACGGCTGAAGTCTCCATTCCATAATGTATCTCTATTGAAATTTTAAAGGCATTTTCTAAATTTTTCTGAAATTGATTCTAGAGATACGTAGGGGTGCCAGAAACCCATTTGGAGTGGTACCAAGCTCAAGGCAAATATTGGCGAAAATATTGCAATATTGGAACAATGTAGGGGAAAATATGAAATATGAAAAACATAATAAAATCAATAGTTGATCCCAGACATCTGAAATTGCACGGCTGAAGTCTCCATTCCATAATGTATCTCTATTGAAATTTTAAATACAACCATCTTTGTTCGACAAAAAAAAAGAAATTGATTCTAGAGATACGTAGGAGTGCCGGAAACCCATTTGGAGTGGTATCAAGGCAAATATTGGCCAAAATATTGCAATATTGGAACAATGTAGGAAAAAATATGAAATATGAAAAACGTAATAAAAATCAATAGTTGATCCCAGACATCTGAAATTGCACGGCTGAAGTCTCCATTCCATAATGTATCTCTATTGAAATTTTAAAGGCAACTTTTTTCTCAACTGACAAAGAAACGGCAAGGGGTAACCCTTGCCATTTTTGTCTATTTTGACCCAAAAATGGCATTTTCTAAATTTTGCTGAAATTGATTCTGGAGATACGTAGGAGTGGCGGAAACCCATTTGGAGTGCTATCAAGGCAAATATTGGCCAAAATATTGCAATATTGGAACAATGTAGGGGAAAATATGAAATATGAAAAAATAATAAAATTCAATAGTTGATCCCAGACATCTGAAATTGCACGGCTGAAGTCTCCATTCCATAATGTATCTCTATTGAAATTAAAATGAAACCATATTTCTTCGACAAAAAAAAACGGCATGGGGTAAAAAAGTGCCACTCTAACTATTTCTAAAATAACTACAAAACTATAAGGTGAATTTTGAAAATGTTTGATTGTGCAGATACTACATATCCTGGGCCAAATTCCCTATGAGTTTCATTTAATTTCAGTCACGCATCCACTGTACAATGGTCAATTGATCAAGTTCCTTGCCTTAATGAATTTCAGTGCTGTGTTATGTAAGCTGTGTAAAATCCTGCATCTTGTGAAAAGGGCAGCGGTTGGGATTGGAATCATTTGCCTGGCTATCGGTCATTATGGCAAGACCTCAGTTTTAAATAATGCTCAAGGGCAAATGATTCCAATCCCAAACAATTGCAGCCTTTTTTCAGGATTTGACACAGCTTACATAATACAGCACTGAAATTGATTAAGACAAGAAACTTGGTCACAGTGTCCAAAAATGTTGTTGTGATCAATTGACCATTGTGCAGTGATGCATGACCGAAATGAATTGAGACTCATAGGGATTTAGGCCAAGGATAGGGAGTATCTGCACTCTCAACAATTTTCAAAATTGACTTTATGGTTTTGTAGTTATTTCAGAAATAGTGACACTTTTTTGGGACAGTTTTTCAAGGCAAATGACCGGAATATAGCAATATTTGAACAATTGTAAATTGTAAATTGTAAATAGGCCTATACTATGTCGGAAAAGAATAAAACAACTCTTCAATTTAAGTTTTTTTTTACCGACTTCGAAAAGAGTACTCTTGCACAGAATTGTATGCAAAGGATATAAATGTAATTTTGGAGGGGAAAAAAATCCCCCCCCCCCGCCGGGCTAGTCTGTGAACGTCAACAGGAAATGACGTAAATTCTACCCAAGCGGAGAGGGGGAAATTTGGCGCTCAATCCCACGAACCGAAGACAACTCAGATCGCAATTTATGTTGGTTGATAATTATTTCGGTTTGAAATGCGTGATGCCTGGATGAACTGGCGTGGAAGAGACAAGGGGGAGGGTGTCTGAAATAGAAAACAAATTTGAAGAAAAGCCTCTGAGGTCATGTTGTGTTCAACGTGTTATACGGAAGATTCTCGTCTTGGATGCTGAATTTAACAAAATCCTAACTTATCCTCAGCCGATTGGAGGTGCACTCGGGCTTCGTCTTCAGCTATTCCCCATCTTCCTTGCCAATCTGAATAACTAAACAGGGCCCTGGTTTAAATATCAGACTTCGATGTAGGCCTGCAGGTAGCCGAAAAGGGCCCCATAATACAGATCTCGCCACATCTACGACCAAAAATTACAAGACAAAGCCGAAGCCTAATTTCAGAAATGCCCAGATCAGTGCAAGACCGATCCATTAAGTTCCACCCCTCGGCGTATTGACCAATCACAGTGACAAACGTCCGAGACGCGTGACTGACGTGTGGCGCGTGGGGCTTAATGGATTGCTATGACAACCACCTTTTTCATAATGTAGGCGTACCACTTTCCATTGAGTTACCACACATTCCTCACGATTCGTGGATTATTATTTTGTTCATTACCAATCAAAATACACATACAGAATACAAGTAAGTCACTCGGATGGGCAACTTTCTAAGAAGTGTTTATTTCTAGCAAGCTACTTTTTGTATGATACAACATATTCTTAAATGTCAACTGTACAACGTGTCAATTTCAGGCTCGTTGCCAGGGTTTTTGCCAGAATTTTCGTCCTATTTAACCCATTTTCACAGTCCAGAATTTGTTTCTATCAGCGTCCCGATTTTGGCTTTTAAAATCTCCACCCCGTTGCATTCTGCCACTCTGCACCCCCGGCTACACCATGGCCATTTTGTTAATTAAGATGGACGGACGTTGGATGGATATTGTCGAGTCGCTGGCGCCAAGCAAGCTGTGACGCTTTTTAAATATCAGATACATGTACTCAATTTGCCTTGAGCTTGCCGTGGAAGCCGACACAGTCATTACAACTTCCGCGGGATTGTGAACTGGGCTCGACTTCATGGGATTGCTTCAGGCAAAAGATATTGCTTACGCGTTTAAACTACTTACAGGCTTTCAAGCAGACCCAGGTAAAAAAGTAGAATAGTAGAATCCAAATTTCAAAAGAAAAAACCAGGACAAAAATAGTTATTTGGAGGAGAAAATCAGGATAAAAGTAGGAACTTTTGCAGGCTTTTCAGGAGTAGTTTTCGTCGACACTCACCCATGTCCACAGCATCACAAGCCTCAATTGGCATGTGTTCTGCACTCGCAACAATTGTGCTCCATCCTCAACTAAGCTCTTGGAAGTAAAGTTCCAATATTCCTGCACCCGAGCTCTTTATTGTGTGATTTTCATATGACAGTGTGTAAACAGTGTGAAAAATAGTCAATGAGATTTCATTTTTCGGAGCAGTGGGATAAAAAGTAGGAAAAGTAGGGAAAAAATTGGAATTTCAAGAAAAAAAGTAAAAGAAAAGTAGGATCAAGGTAAACAAATTAGGAAAGACTAGGAGTAGGAATACCTGAAAGTCTGCTAATAAGTAGATACAATAACTTTATTTCCAACTCAAAGTGAAAAAAACCAGCTGAGAACCAGGCAAGAGAAATCACATGATTTCTTTTTGCTGGAACATGTTTTCTATTAAAGGTAGAATACAACATTTGCTTTTGCTGTAATTTTCAGAAATGAATGGATTTTGGGGGCAAGTATTCTATAGCAAATACTGTAACACTGACCTGTTTAAAGTTTTGTGTGCATAGATGTTGGGAAAACAGAGAAAAACAGAAAAAAAGCTGTTCTTGTAGTCTGGTTCTACTTCAGACAAAACGGAGCAATTTACATCAGGGAATTATCAGGTCTGGGAACTGGACTATTTCCAACGATTGTCGGCCGACAATCGCTGGAAATTGATACAAAGATTCCACTTTTCTCGAAAATGACAGCAAACCAGGTGCCATGATTTCACAGGATGCTTGAGACTATTCAAGTAAGGTATTTCGTAATAATTTCATAATAATTCGCGGATAACTTTAATCTGTTGTCAGTGCATATAATATCATTATGCAACTGTCTAAATTTCTGCACAGAATCGAGAGATAAAAACAAATCTAAGAAAATGTTTCTTAATATATTTAGTGAAAAACCTCTTAAGTGCACTTGAAATCCCTTGGGAAAAAACCTCCCATAAAATTATATTATAATATCAAACCACAAGGGAAATTGACCAGTAATGCTATCGGTTTTCAAAGTGAACAATAAGAAACTGCATGGCAAAAAGCAGGATTCACACCTGCGACCTGCTGTCCGCAACAAAGAATATTACTGACAAATTGTGACAATTTGGGAGACCTCCACCATAGCTCAGTTGGTAGAGGGCCAACATGTTAATCTGTAGGTCGCAGGTTCTAATCCCACTCCTGCCAGTTTTCATTGTTCAATTTGAAAATAAAGTTACCTAAGTATGTCATATAAGGAAATCAAACTCGGGACACAATGGTGCCATTCTTTACATAACGGTGGCTGATGTAGTCCAAACAGACCCCCTACAATAATTAACCCTTTTATGCTCACGAATGCTATTTTAACTTACAACTGTGATTATAACTGCTAACACAGTGCCTAGTAACTGTTTGGCTCACAATGGGATTATAAGATAAATAAGACAACAAAAAGCTCAATTAAAAAAAACCGAAACACAAACAACTAAGCTATAATTATCAAAATAACAAATGTTACTTTTGACTACACAAAATACAAATCCACTCTAAGCAAATTAATTCCTGCATAATTCCATTCCATCGATATATAAATCTTGACAACTCAACAGGCAATGAAATTCTCCAAACATGTGCTGTTCAAGCTTCAAGTACCGTGAACCTGTTTCTGGTGGGACAGGGGAGTTGGAGTCCCCTTGGGAGTGCCCCTGGGGGTTCCCGTGGGGGTTCCCGTGGGATTGTGTAGCTTCCTCGTCTTGCTCTTCCCCCGGGGGGTGGGGTCGGGGTCCCTGTTTTCCGTGTCGCTGTTGCCCTTCTCGTTCTCTGAATCAAGTGCCGATTCTGCAAGGAACACGAATATCAAAAGAAAAAGCGGTTTTTAAAATCAGTAGGAAAAATACATTTGGTGAAACCCTTTGTGTCGATTTTTAATTAATTCATTAATTGCATTCATCAAAAAAAATCAACGGACTGAATTATAATACAAAAGCTTATTCAATTATCAATAGATCTAATTGAAGTTATTCCACCTGGCATTTAAAAAAAAGGTGATACTGTACACGTATGTCGACAAATTTTGATTTTCAAAAATGTGTCGGGTGACACACTTCAGAGATTGTTAAAATACCATAAAATACTGCTGTTCAATAAAACCACTTATATCAAATTGCCACATTTTTAAAGTGGAGGTTAACATTCTCATGTCTTACGAATGGTGGCGATTTTTATAAAAAATATAAGCTATTTGCAGTAAAAGCTACCACGGCTTTTCATCATGAAAAAATGTGAACATTTGTGTACATTTTTCCAAAGGTTTATCACTCATTGAGCTCCAACTTGCAGAGTGCAGTCTCTATACACCTCTCTTGAATGTTAGATTTTGTACATGGACATTAATATTCATTTTGCTCTATTTGTATTGCAAATTTCCCAATGGGCCTGGAAAAAAACCATTAAAAAATTATCACCCCCTCCCCTCCCCCCATCAAGGAAATGACACCGACACCCTACACTATAAATTACATTACACCATACAGGCAGGTCACACTTTACATGGGTAATGATGCATTACACATCTCACAATATGTATGACCTGGATAAGTTTCCCAGGCCCTTCGTAAAGTCTCTTCCTCTTGGCATTTTCCAACCGAGAGGAAAACTTTAAAACAGCACTTTGCATGGGTCGTCAAAACTGGAGCAGCATCACATCTGCTGGCCAAATCAATTATTTCTGGAGAACTGCATGCAAATGTGTCAATAGCTTGAGAGGAGAATGGTGCATTGCCGTGGCAACGCATCTTGCTCTCTATTAAACGTGCTGGTAATTTCATTATGCCGGTTAGGTTATAATCAAAATGGCCCTTTTCAGTTTCGATGAACATTGGATAACGAGGTTTCTGTCAGATACGTGGATCAATCATCATGGCCAAAATAGTGAGGCCTATTGTAGTTGTAGTGCAGATTTAACTTCTGGGGCCAATATCACAGAGCTTCTTAAGCACAAAAACCTGCTTAAGCACAAAAAATAGAGCTTCTTCAGCACAAAAAACTTGCTTAAGTACAAACAATATTGCTTAGTATTAAAACTAGGTTACCAGCCAAAACTCCATGTGATGTATATTGCTTGTGACCGGTACTTAGCTGTTTTTTTGCTTAGCATAACAATCACATTGAGTTTTGGCTGGTAACCTAATTTTACTAAGCAAGTTTTTGTTTGTGCTCAAGCAATTTGATTTTGCTGAAGCAGCTCTATGAAATTGGCAACTGTTTGAAACAGTATTTTCCCAAAATCCATTTGTTTGATCGAGTTCTTTCAGATTTAATAAAAAAATATAAAAAAGAATAAATATAACAAAATATAAACACAATTAAAAATGTAGCAAAATACAATTAAAGGAAATAAAAATGCATACATAAAAAATAATAAGAGCAATGAAAATAAAATTTAAAAATAAATAAAAATAAACAGAAGTATTCATCAACAGGATACTCAGTTGCAACTTTGAATATCCTCAAACCGGAAAATTGCATATGGCCGGTAAACAGGGTCAGTCAGCCTTAATGACCCATGGTGCCAATTCAGATAAGCTACAACAAACCTCCAGCCTGGGCAGTTACAGTCCACTGCGTCAACAACTGACCCTAGAGACACATCTAAGTCAATCTGTCAATTTGAATTATATTCCAAGCCTCGCTGATGAGCACAGAGAAGACGCCCGAAAAAATGACTAATGGTATAATTTGTCCCATCAATGAGCACGAGCACATCAATTATTTTGATAACCTGCAGACCTTGGTGTGATTTGGTGGTCATAACCAAGAATTGGTTCGGTTGTTTCTTGTGGGTGAATTTCTTTGGGAATTTTAAATAGGCGAGAATTAAGCACCATAATACTCAAATACCCAAAATGATTAACCAAAGAAAAATAACAGAACCAGTTTTGGGTAATGACCGCCAAAATGCACCCCTGACCAAGTTCGATCAGAACCGAATTTAATAACCAAACCATTCGTCTGATACTACACCAGCCAAGGGTGCAAACTAGAACCAATCCCCCAGGGGGTGATTTAGCCTGGCGCCCTGGACATGATTCACCAAGATTGTGTGCATCTGTCAATGTGAGTTATGCGAAGACACGGTCAAACCTACGGTGGCTGATTTCCGCCAAGAACAAATATTTTTTTCTTACGGCGTTATAACGCTGTAATAGGGCGTTATAATGCCGTATTACAGCGTTATAACGCCCTAAATTTACGGCGTTATAACGCCTTACTTTTACGGCGTTATAACGCTGTAATACAGCGTTATAGCGCCCTATTACGGCGTTATAACGCCGTAATACGGCGTTATAACGCCCTAATTTTACTGCGTTATAACGTCCTAATTTTACGGCGTATTACGGCGTTATAATGCCCTAATTTTAGGGCTGACTTTTTATTCGTGATTTTCTACCTGTTTATACGGAAGCCGGATAGTGCCACTAAAAAGGAATGCATATATTTTTTGCAAACGCGAGAAAACTTTTTTGTACCGTTTATCTGGCGGCAGCCACTTTATTTGGCGGCCGCTTTTGGTGAAATGATGGAATTGCAATTCAGGCCACAGTCAACCCGTAAAATCAGAACGACAGCAAATATGAATCCCCAAAAAATGGACTACCCTATTTTTCCAATTTTCTCAGTGCAAGCAGACTTTTTAACTTTTTAAGTCGCAAAAACTGTTTTGAATGTCAATTTTCTGGTAACAAAAATGTTGGTGTTACTTTGACGACTTTTATGAAACCCTAAAAGGGAACAACCCAAATTTTCTCTTTTTCTGCTTGCAGGTATAATTAAGGTTTTTACAAGACGGGACACCTGTATTTAAAGATTAAATTTTCTGCTACCAGAAATTTGGATTTTACTTTTACTGCCCATATAAAACCCCAAAACTTGGGTGGGGGCGGACAGCTGGGGGCTAAGCCGTGTGCGATCGAAAAATATGGGTGCTCTTAATTTTAATGGTTATTTTTTGGTTCTACTAACATTATTTCAGCTTTTCTTATAAAAGGTATACATTGGGGTCAGTTATGTAAAGAAAATCAATAAAAAGAATCTGTAATTGCTCCATTTTGTCCTGCAATGAAGCATGCTGACATGACCACGTATGTTAATACAATGTTAGTTGTTTTGAAACTTGACCCCTATAATTTGCGCTAAAAATGGTTTATGTTTCAAAAACGCTTTTTTGACATTTCAATTTTTTCTCTAAATTTAATGATGAAGGTCTTTTTATTAAACTGTAACCATTTGAAGGAAATCAGTTGGTTCAACATGAGCGTTTTGGGGACTATTTTTGGAAAAAGAATGCCATGTCCCAACGATGACCCGCTATAGCTACATGTACAGTGCCAAGCTTTGTGTGTACGGATAGCGTTGTGTACAATACGTTGGGTTTGCGTGCCTGCGATGTGTGTGCGCCTCACTCAGTCCACGAAGGGCACTTTAATAGGCCAAAATGGCTGCGCCAAACTGATAAGCATAATTGTAAACTCACACATTTTTTGGAATAATAATTTTTTTTTTGGGGGGGGGGGAGGGGTCATGCAAATGATAAGATATCATAACATGGGGGTTCTGTGCTTCAACTTTTGTGAAGACTTGATAAATTTCAGCTTTAAAATTGGTCCTATTTGGCTTGGTAAGTGGAGGGATGCCTGTATTTTTTTGGGGTGGCACTTTCTGGGGACAATTAGCAAAAATTCCAAAGGGCTACCCTGCAAAAAAGTTAAAAGAATTTGACAGACTAAGATTTAAACTATAATTTTCAGTAGTGTCACAAAAACTGAGAAACTCTTAGATAAGGATTTTCTCACTATAAAGTTAGTGGATTTACAGAAAGGTCAATGGGACTTTATTTAGTGTGGTGCACCCCGAATGGAATGAGATACGATCCAACGTACGTTGGTGGTGCCCACCCTGTCCGCACCCCCCCCCCCCCCCCCCCCCCGCCCTAAAAGTTGACAACACCATTTTCTCATTTTCTACTACCAACATTTTTACAAGATGCGACACCCGTGTTTTGCAAGCAACATTTTGGATTTTACTCTGACGACTATTTCGGTGCATCAAATGAAGGAGAAGGGGACTGATCCAAAGGCCCATCCAGCTAGTATATAGCCCCACCCCTGGATTGACGCCCATGGTTGTCTACTTTAGGGAGCCGAAATAGCTGGGCCGTTAAGGTGAAATAGAGATTTCTGGTAGCAGAAAATTGAGTTTTTAAAAACAGGTGTCCCGTCTTGTAAAAACCTTTATTAAAACCTGCAAGGAGAAAAAGAGAAAATTCGGGTGTCCCCTTTTAGGGCTCCATAAACGTCGTCAAAGTAACACCAACATTTCTGCTAGCAGAAAATTGACATTAAAAAAAAGCTTTCGCGACTTAAAAAGTCAAAAAGTCTGCTTGCACTAAGAAAATTGGAAAAATAGGGTAGTCCATTTTTTTGGGATTCATATTTGCTGTCGTTCTGATTTTACGGGTTGACTGTGGCCTGAATTACAATTCCATCATTTCACCAGAAGCGGCCGCCAAATAATTAAGTGGCGGCCGCCTGATAAACGGTACAAAAAAAGTTTTCTCGCGTTTGCAAAAAAAATATACATCCCTTTTCAGTGGCACTGTCCGGCTTCCGTATAAACAGGTAGCAAATCACGAATAAAAAGCTCTAAAATTAGGGCATTATAACGCCGTAATACGCCGTAAAATTAGGGCGTGATAACGCCGCAAAATTAGGGCGTTATAACGCCTTATTACAGCGTTATAACGCCGTAAAATTAGGGCGTTATAACGCCGTAAATTTAGGGCGTTATAACGCTGTAATAGGGCGTTATAACGCCCTATTACAGCGTTATAACACCGCAATGAAAAAATATTTGTTCTTGGCGAAAATCAGCCACCGTACAAACCAGATACACCTGCACCCGCTAATGAGAGCTGGGAAGTGAATTATCTTTTTGGATGGGCAGGGGATAAATTTCAACTTTTGACCTTAACTTGGGACATGTGGGGAATTATCAGAGCATGTAATTCCCAGGAATGATGAGTTTACAAGCGTCTCTGTTGAAAAGCCTCTGTTGTAATTTTTGTCAAAGATATATTTGTCCGTGCTTTTCAACAGCTTTCTTTTTTCTTCTTAATTTTTTCTTCTTGTTAATGAAGCCCCCCTCCCCCCCCCCCTTATATTTTGGGCATCTGCAAGTCTTCTAAAGAAGAAGCTTCCCACATACAGTACGATGCACACAAAGATATGCCAACATTTTTGTCGGGCCACAAATAATTCAACATTTGTAAAGTAATTATTCGACAACAATTTGTCTCATTTAACAGTGAAAAACAGAAATTTAAACAAACAAATTTTGGGGCTGAAACTCAACAAATTATCTTGAATATGTGGGACATTACCCTCAAAAAGGAACAGAAATATACTTCTCCATCCACTCCCAATTGAAAACCCTGGACTTTCTAAAAAAAACAACACTATTCTGTACGTGGGCTCGGCATTTGTCACCCAAAACCTATGAAAAACTGCGAAAATGAAAATTTCTGTTTAAATTTAGTTTAAAAATTGCTGAAGGATTTTTCCTGGTAGTGCAGTGTTTTATTTCTATACAATTTGACTTGTTGCAAATAATGTAAAGGACTAACTCATATTGGCATAAAACACAATTTTAAATCCCAAACACTATTATTGAAACAAACCACAAAACATACACACACAAGTGTGTAAACGGGTGCAATCGGGGACCTCCTATTGTCCCTCTTTTGTTTGTACTTTAACTTTTTCGGAAGGCCTCCCATTGGTTTTGTACACGATTTTCAAACGGGGACCTTTCTCATTCGGGGACTCTATTGTCCTCTTTTGTTAAAGGTCCTCTATTGAATGAAAAAACAAACTCACACACACACACACAAGTGTGTACGAGTGTTGCATACTGTGGACCTGTGAACAAAAGAGTTGGGTGTGAACAATAGATGAGAGACCTTATGTGGCCTAGGTCCACACAAGGTTTTGCACTTTTGGAAAAAGAGGTCTAGAGGTAAAATTGGGGTAGGGTTACATTTGAAAAAGTGAAGGGTGACACTTGAGGGGACCACAGTCACCAATTTGGGTTGAAAATATTTCCTGGTTGTGAGAATAATTAGTATTTTGCCCGACAATTCTTAACTACACGAATACAAAGGAATGTCCACATAAGGTATGTAATGTAGAGCTGGGTGTAAATACCTGCAATCGTGAGTGGGTTAGGCTATACGAGAGAGGACTTGGGACAATGGGGGATTAGGGATAACAGTGACACCGAGGAATTGGGCCGAGTCCTCGGGAGAATTTCGTGTACAAACCTTTAGCTGTTCGGAAAAAGTTTTGGTACAAACCAAGGGAACAAAAGAAGGGTTCCATTCATGGTCCTCATAAGTATAGGAAAACGCAAATGTGTGGACCTCCCATTGTTCCTCTTTTGTTTATACTCTAACTTTTTGGGAAGGCCTCCCATATGTTTTGTACACGATTTTCAATCGTGAACGTTCGGTCAAACGTGGACCCTTTGTCTACGCCCGAATTTTTTTGTCCTAGGTCCACGATTGCCGGTATATATATACATACACACACACACAAAAAGGAAAAACAGCAAAATTTACACTGCCTATTTTTTATTTTAAACAGATCCTAACGCTGGACAAAAAGAACATCCCATTTGATAAAGTGTCTAAGAAGACATTTTTCCACATTTTAAGAAACCCATTTTTTTCAGCAGTAAAATAGACAAAGATAAAAAAAAATGAACATAAAACTCTGAAATAAAATTATTACAATGCTTAAAAAATACAAGACAAAAAGTACTCACCTTTGTCCTCCCAAGTCCGCCAAAATCCAGCAATTTTTTCTTGGTTTTAATAAATTTACAGCTAAAGAGCTTAGCCACTATTTCTTTAAATTGGGCTTGACATCCCTTGACTTTTCAGGTACAAATAATGTGCCATTTGGTGACCACACAGTGCTGGATTGTTGGGGATTCAGGAAGGTGACTAGCAACGAAAACTGGGGGGATTTGAGTTTAATTGGGCTTACCTTTCGATCCGCTTTCACCATCGTCTGCTTCAAACAGGTCATCGCTGTCGTCATCGCTTGAGAACGTCACCGCCCGGACCCTCCTCCCCTTTCTGCCCGTCCCCTGGGTCCTCTGCTCTGTGGTCTGCCTGGGCTTCTGGCCGGGTCTGCATGAGGAGTGGGCAGGGGTTGTTGTAGCTTGGCTCTCTTCATCGTCGTCGGTGTCGTAGGACGATTTGCCCCTCCTGCGTCGTCTCAAAGTCTTTTTCTTGGCTGGAAAAGTAAGGTAGATTTTTTTTCTAAGTGATGGATATTGTTTCCTTACATCTTAGATGTCGAGTGAAGTCAGATAAAGCAACAAGCTTTCGGGTGATGACAATCCTCGGAGACAATTGGATTTTGGAGATAATTTGATGTTATGAAAGAATCGGGTTAAAGTGTGAGAACCTATGTTTACCGTGTCAACATAGGCCCAGGAAGGGCGTGGCTACTGTTAATGGACCCAACCTTTGGTGTATGAACTGCACTTCACAACACAGTTCTGATGCACACTGTTTTGGTTTGTGGGTGGGGTCACGTCCAATGATTTTGTTTTATTCTGTCCTTGATCCATTACTAAAATGCAACCGGATAGGAATTTCCCCTTGTTTTTTTCCCCCAAAAGTTTTGTTTTCGCCCCATCCCATAAATCATCAATAGCCTTATACTGGAAAGTTGAAAACTTAACCATATAGGTTCATTTGTGTAAATCTTCTTGTACTTGTGTGTAAAATATTAACTCCCTACCTAATTTTGCTTACATGTAACCTGAATCCCTCAATATCCTCCGATTCCAAAATCCTGCCATGTTTGTTTCGGGACCCACTGCCTGAATCCTACAAAATCCTCCAGTGGGTTTTGGATAAACACCCCAGTAACCCCAATCCTCCGAATTCATCCAGCACCAGGTTGGGCCCGATGACCCGGATCCTCCATTTTCCTACAGATGCAAAAAATCATCTAATGCCCTCAATCCTGCAAATTCCTCCGATGCTTCAACTTCCAAAGACCCTCAACAATCCTCCAAATTCCTCCATTTTGGCAAAGAGAATTTTGGAGGATTTGGAAAAGTTAGGGTTAAAGTAAAAATGTATGCAGGGCCCAATGGAAACCAGTTTTTAAGAGTGTTTGGCCAAAGAAATGTAATAAATAAAATCTAATTGTTTTTTCTTGTGTGTACTCACCATTGTTTGAAAACTATTTGTGGCCCAACCCAATAAAATGAGGTACTGTTTTCATCCATACAATTATCATTAAAATTGAGCAATGACGTCAAAGTGAAGAGTAGAGAATGCCCTTTTGAATGTAAGCAAAACACCCAAGTACATGTAGAAAAGTGTTCTTAAGACGCATTTTGGAGGATCCGATCACAATTATAGAATTTTTCCTACTTTGTTTTCTAGAACCTTTACGGACTAAGCCACTTGGGGGCAATGATTTTCCGTTTCAGAAAAGTGCAAATTCCGTTTTCAAAAATCCTAAATTCCATTTCAGGGTGAAAAATTCCGTTTCACATTTTTTTTCAATACATTAAAATGCATTTAAACATTATGTACACAGGCAGTTCAGTTGGAACGCGGGAAAATTGCCCAAAAAATTGCTATTTTATCAATGGCCGATATATTTACAGACGTATTCCTACCTATATATTTTAAGAAATTATGTTTGTTATCAGTAAAATTGCAGAAGTTATTCTCTTTAGATTCAAATCCGGTTTTCCGTTTTGAGGAGCAGATTCCGTTAATTCCGTCCGTTTTCCGATATCACGGAAAACCATTGGCCCTACAAGTGCAATACACCAAATGATCTTAAATCTGCAGACTGACAAGTTTATCAATACAACTGTGTAAAACTAGCTTGAGCATTCCCCTATTAACTATCAAATCCCTCTGTAATCGGTACAGTCAAACATACAGGACATATCTCAAACACGGTTTGACATCCGATAGAATCTCATCTGGCGTCGTACCAACGGGACGCTGTCTGGAGTGGCCCAAAACCATATTAGCTGTAATGAGTGACAATCCCCTATGCTGACGATAAAAGTTAAAAGGAATACGCTGGTGGAGTGGCGCTCTCACAGCGGTTGACGTACATCAACACCGGCCAGGAATGAAAACTCATTATCTGGCCAGAACAGGAAGTTGACATAAATAATAGCCAGGGCGACAGGCTATAAAAAATATCCTTCTGGTGGGAATATCATCTGCAGCAGTTTTTTTTTTTTTTTACTTGTTTGGTGACGTAAATAGTGCGGATGTTAGAAGCACGTGTTTTCACAAGTAGTCTTTATTTGAGGGTGTTAATGACATGGCGGGTAGGTTGTGATGCGCCTGGGGCGGACTACGGGTCCCCAGATGAAACCTCTCAACCGGCACGTGGAGAGAGAGAGAAGGAAGATATCAAATGGATTTCATTGCAGGACACACTTTTTTTGAATTGCACATTTCTGAAATACCTAATAGCAAAGGGCATTAACCACAATGGGATTCAGTAGGAAATACTAAGGGTACCGAGGGATGGAGGACGGGAGGGGGGGGGGAGGGGGAAGAGTAAGGAAGATGGGGATGGGGAATGTATGAGGATGGGAAGGGGGAGACAGGGGAGGGGATATCTGGGTGGGGACGAGGGAGAGGAATTGGCAGGGGGGAGATCGAGGGGGATGATCGAGGGGGGAGGGTCAAGGGGGGAGGGTCAAGGGGGGAGGGTCAAGGGGGGAGGGTCAAGGGGGGAGGGTCAAGGGGGGAGGGTCAAGGGGGGAGGGTCAAGGGGGAGGGTCAAGGGGGAGGGTCAAGGGGGAGGGTCAAGGGGGAGGGTCAAGGGGGGAGGGTCAAGGGGGAAGGGTCAAGGGGGAGGGTCAAGGGGGGAGGGTCAAGGGGGGAGGGTCAAGGGGGGAGGGTCAAGGGGGGAGGGTCAAGGGGGGGAGGGTCAAGGGGGAGGGTCAAGGAGGAGGGGGGTGGTCAAGGTGGGATCGGGGAGACAACAGTTAGGGCTGTCCTGAAAATACCGAATATTCTATCATCAACCGATTACTCGAATACCTTTTTGCCAGTTCGAATATTCGAGAAAGGCCGCATTTTTTTAAATGGTATTTTTTTGTGGATGGAGGTTTATTGTTCCCGTCCATAAAACCTCCATAATACTTAGAAATAATTTACTGTAAAAAGGCAGTAATTGTGCACATAAAACACTGGCGTCTTTTGCGTGCAAAAGGGGTGGGGTTTGTAAGGAGCACTTATAGACAGCAGCCTGGGACCAATACAATAGAAACGTAAAGCACAACATTTTCAGTTACCAGGAAAACATGCATGTGATCTATTCTGCTTGTCAATGGCTCCTGCCCTGATTTTTGCTGAGCAGGAAAGTTTGCTACTCAATACTTTGCGCTATTAAAGCAGATCTGTAAAATTGGGCACTGTTCCCGAGGGATCCTTTACTCACCAGAGCGGCCGGCAGTGTCCTTCGACTTGGCTGCAGCTGATGCTTTACTGGCCTTGTCTGCCACAGCCACGTCATCCACTCCTTTCTCATGACACTCCGCCAATTTCTGCTCAAAGTCTTCCACCATCACCTACAAGAGAGGAGGGCGGGAAAGATACATGTCAGTCAACATTGGATTTATAATAAAGGTTAAAGCATGCCAGGGTTGATATACCGTTGCTGTTGCACTCCGCATGGATTTTATTGACACTAGTCGCCTTGCTTTCATAGCTGTCAAGAATACTGTCAAAATGTACCTTTGTCTCTGGCTTGGAGAACTTCTTGGCCTTGGACAGGATGGAAGTGAAGCAGGCGTAGACCTCAGCGTCATGCAGCTTGTCCGCAAAGCAGGCAAAGTTCTCCTGGAGGCGGCGGATGCACTTCTCGCTCATGGTCAGGAGGCCCAGGCAGAAGGCCAGGTCCTGGGGCTGCCTCTCGGTCCTGGACATCGGTGGCAATCGGGAGAAAAAGTTGGCAATGACAGTGAAAATTGACCTATCACGGTCGAATCGCGTCAACGCAGCTTGTGAATTATTGTCTAATCACATCAATTATAATTCCACGAGCAACAATGCGCAAAATCTGAGACAAACAAAAATTACCACACAAAATTCCCATAGGGTTGTCTAAGGGTTAACTCGTAAACGGCGACAGGTCAATTTGATCACTTTCATATATGTATAGCTTTGGGAAAGTTCCTTGCAGGCAATGATATGTATTCTTCGTTATTACAAAATTTAGACTGAAAACCCGAGGCCGAGATGAGATTTTAAACAAACTTTTTTGGGGGGGATAACATGTTTCAGAAGCTACACATTTTTGAGACCCTTGATTTTTGCGGGTTATTTGGAGTAGTTTTCATTGATGCTCACTGATGTCCACAGCATCACAAGCCTCATTTGACATGTTCACTACTCACAACACTTGGGCTCCATCCTCAACTAAGCTCTTGGAAGTACAGTTGCAGTACAAGCCCGTCATCGTGTGATTTACATACATTTTATTACAGTGTGTAACACCGTTATAAGAAATATTAAATGAGATTACATCTTTTTCAGAATTGTGGAACAAAAAAATAGGAAATAGTAGGAATTTCAAGAAAAAAGTAGTTCAACAGCAAGGTAAAAAAAACCAGAACAAGTAGGAAAAGTAGGAATACTCGAAAGCCTGGGATATATAGCTCGTTATGGCTGTGGTTTGTGTGGCATGATAGATTAAAAATTGATAATGGTACAACAAAGTTGATTGTGCTGGTACTTGTTTTGGTTTAATTCCACCCTCTGCATCAGTGTCAAGGGTTAACATAAGGAAAAATAAAAAAAAACATGTTTAGCGTCCTGCCTTTTTGAAAAATAGGAAGGAGGAGGCCCTTTTTTGGCTTTTCCGAAATTTTTCGGAAAAGCCATTGTTTTTGTTCTGATTTTTGTTTTTCTTCTCCTTCTTGTTCTTCTATCAAAAATGCCATAGACAAAGCACACGTTTTATTCTCGCCGCCACTTTTGCCATTAAACAGACTTCAATCTTAATGAGAGTTTGCATAGACTTGGACCCTATACCGAAGTAGTGCCTACTACTCCGACGTCATGATGACGTCATCACGTGGCACGTGACGTCATCTCAAAAGTGCGTTTTTGAAGGGCCTATATCTAGAGAACCCTAAGTCCGATTGAGCTCAAACTTGGTTTGTTGGTGGACCGGCTTGTGTTATAGATGAAAATCGACATGACGTCATGATGACGTCATCATACGATTTTGCAGTAATTTTTAAAGTTTTAAACCCTTAAGCCATATCTCATCAACTGAACATGCTAATTTCGAAATTCTTTTTGTAATAGGTTCGTTAGATCATAGATACTTACATATAAATGTGAAAAATGTATGACGTCATCATGACGTCATCAAAAATGTGCTTTTTTGAAACACATATAAGAGTAGGTCCGATCGTCACAAAAATTGGTGGGTAGGCAGATATTGTCACTAGCATGCAAAATCCGAAGTGACGTCATGATGACGTCATCGGCTGATTTTCTATGATTTGTTTAATGTTTCAAATCTCATTATACACTCAAAAACTTACACTGTCATTGATCAGATTGATTACAAACTCGATCCAGGCCAAGACCACGTTGCAAATGTTTGCTTCGACAAGTACAGTTGTGATGACGTCATCGTGGGTCACGTGACGTCATCTTAAAGGTGCACATTTTAAGGTCCTATATCTAGAGAACCGTAAGTCCGATTGGGTGCAGTCTTAATGCTGATAGGCCAGGATTTGTTACAGATAAACAAAATTGATGTGACGTCATGATGACGTCATCTAGAGGTCATTACATTCAAGTCAAAATTTGGTATATTTAGCAATCTCTTATGACAAAAACCTTCGGAAGTGTTATACACTGTATTTTTGTGTACCTAATTCCAAGTTCTGCATCTCACGCAGCAAAACAATCTTTCACCAAACAAAAAACAAAAACGGAAAAGCCATGTGTTCTGTTAAAACAGACACACTATATCTAGTTTTCCTTTTTTTTTTTCAAAATGGCCGCTCGACACATTTTCCAAGACGTCCGGCTGGGCTATTTTTCAAGATGGCCGCCAGCATACACAAGGTGATGCTAGAGTCTAAAAATACGACTTTTTGTTTTGGGATTTTTTTTTTTTTTTCGAAAAAGATCAAATATTCTTCATTTTTTTCGTGTTTTTTCATTAAAAAAAAAAAAAAAAAAGCAGGCGGCTTCAAAAAAGGAAGCGGGCGGGGGCGCTAAACATGGATTTTTATTTATTTGGCCTAAGGAAAAAGTCCATACATTTTCCACAAATGCGTGCAAAAATTTCATGTCCCAACCTGCCCTGATTCTTTCATGTCCAATGGACGGGAGCACAGGTGGCCGCCGGGCCGGGTAAGACACTGCTCAGTGCTCATCAATCACTTTAACAGTGTGAACTCTTTAAGAGAATCGTCTATAAGCTTCCCACTCAAATTCTGTCACAGATTGCTAAGGAGCAGGAAGCTCAGATACAAAAATAAAACTGCCCTATAACCTCTGGGCACCTTTAAGGATCGTAAAAATTACCAGAGGCAAAAACACAATTATAATGTTTCTCTCATCTCTCTATGCAGGCTGCAGCCAGCGTATAATTCTCCAAGGTGCGTGATATGTGTGGTGGAATATCTTAATATCAATCTCAATGCCTAGACCGGCCAGAGCAAAGGGAGTGTGCTCTTCAAGGAGGATGCACCTGAAGGAGCATTTGACCGAGTTTTCCTAAGCCAAATCGTCTTCCGTAATCCCCGCACCTCAAGATATAGATCAATCAGTCAACATTCATCAGGCCTGACAAAACAACCTGCGTTTAGGTGTTTAGCCTACCTAGCAGTCAATTTCGGGCTGACCAATAATTCTATTTTTTTTGTTCATCAAATTTTGCCTTTTTTTCTGTATTTTGTAGTTAGGCGCACAATTTCAAAATAAAAACAAAGATACGGTGAATGCAGATGTTCCATCCTATAGCACTAGAAATTTAATCGGCCAGGGTCAAAATAATTAACCAAAACTGCCCGTCCATTCCCAACCAGATTTTGCCCCCTGACATCCTTTGGGGCAGTGAAAGATGATGTGTGAGCAATTTGTTTTACCCACTATTTTAGGGGGCAATTTTTTAAATTTCATTTCCCAAAATTGCCACTGGTAGGGCCAATGATTTTCCGTTTTAGTGGAAACCAAACGGAATTGGCCTCTTTCATTGTGCATTCATTTACATGTATGAAATAATGTCAACTGGAAATGAAACAGATTTTTGTACACTGTTCTAATGGGTGAAACGGAAATGAAGATTTGTCAAAACGGAAAATTTACTTTTCTGAAACGGAAAATCATTGGCTCTACACTGGTAAAGTTAAATGTAAAAATAAAGGACTTAAGTACATGTTTTAAGAGCAAAACTGCCTGTTCAGAATTGGCAAAATAAAATCTAGGCACTGAATTTGAATTATCTTTTACCTCCAATTCAATAATACTACACTTGATTATTAATGTTTTTTTGAAAAACGTGCTTGTTTGAGAAAAAATTGCTAAAAACAAATTTTGCCTTGGGAAATTTCTTTCTTTGTGAAATTTTTTATTTTGAAATTTATTATTTCAATTTCTTTTTTTTGGGGGGGGGGGGGGGGAGGAACGCTTCATAACAATGTGTCACTTAGCTGTAGCCTATGGGCCATTCAGGAATTCCCACTACACCTGCGGATTGACTGACAGTGTGAGCACACAGTCCAGTGGGATTCAAATTAATTCCAAATGCAGTGGAGGATGTTAACACACTGACAGTGAGAGAGATGGTGTTTTGATTACTGGTGCTGAAGACACCGTTAAGTCAATATTGGGGGTTTCAATTAGAGCTCTAATGTTGTCGCACAAAATGATGGAGTTTTGGCTGTGAGTACAAGAATAATGGGATCTTAAAAAGGCTACAGTGTTATCATGAAGGCGCTACGTTAATCAATGTGGATCTGAGTTGTAAGCCAACGGATGGAACAAGTCACATCAAGCACTTAAGAAAATGCACTTATGGCTACAGTGGAACATCAGGCTCGAAAATATGGGATAGTGGGTGTGGTCGTGTGTGATTTTCAAACAGTGCTCAAAAGAGGGCAGTGCAGTCAAAAATAGTCCCCATTTAAAAGGACACAGTTATCATAAAAAAAAATTTGAAACTAGTGTCAATTTTTCTCTCCAAAAACCATTGCATGGAGTATTTCTCAAAATGCACAACACAATCTAAGACATTGTAAATTATTTAAAAAAAAAAAAAAAAAAAAAAAAAAACAAAACAAAAAACAAAAAACAATTGTTACTATACATAAAATCAAAGCTTTTTTTGTTTGCATGGCAAAGGTTTTTTTTTTTTGTATGTTGGAAAAAATTCCCTGCGTGGATGGGCTTGAAATAAATGGAGAATTTCTTCAGCTCACCTTGTAGCTCGGAAGCGATGGCACAGCTTTTCAACCAAAGATTCTGCTTGTCTGTCCTTCTGGATGAAGGCAAACACATATCTGGGAACAACAAAACAGACTGCCATCTTAAAAACGGACTTACAAATCTACACAAAGTTCGATTCAATTTTCAAAGTGAACAAAGAACACTGGCAGGAGTGGGATTCAAACCTGCGACCTTCGGAATACCATATGTCGGTGCCCTACCAACTGAGCTCTCTTGCCCTATGTTGGCGGACGCTGAAGATAAGAGTAGTGTAGTCCTGTCATTTCTTTGAGAAATCATCTCAAACGGGCATTTAAATATTTGACATCAAGCTGTTTAGCATTTCTAACCATGAAATCACAATGCCAAAAGCAAACAAGTAACAAGCCAAGGTCATTTGCCTTTGAGAAAGAACTTGCTTAAGTTTGAAACGTCAGGCCAGCTAATTTTGTTGATTTGTATATATTTAAGGTAGGGTGTGCATTTTCGGGTATTAAAAGAACCGGGTACCCGATTGAAAAAAATACGGGTACCCGGGTACCCGTTAAAGAAATCCAACCCAAAACTTCCGATCCCAAAAGTTGTAATAATATCTTTCTCTGAATTCAGACAAAATTCTGAAAATCTCCAGTCATGCCTGTCCAGTAAACATGATCACTTCTCCACCTTTGTGTGTGCCGGCACACGCATGCACCGGCATCATCACAAAAGACTTGTCCGGAAGCTTTATACAGTTGTATTTAATGTGGATTGAGGCATGCTATCGTCGAGGCTCTTATCCATACCCAGACTGCAAAAACCAGGACCAGTAAATTCCCTTTATTGTCAACTTTCGTGAGCATCATAAACGTAAAATCTGTGCTGTTTTCCCACATAGTCCAGTTTTAATTTTGAAAATTCCCGACAAATAACATTCAGAACCTTTTTTTTTTCATTGTCTGGGAAGTAACTATGCGATAATGTAAAGTTGTACGGGTACTTGATTCCATAATCTGGAACCGGTTCCTGACATGAACGGTCGGGTACTCGGGTACCCGGTTCCAATGCACACCCCTAATTTAAGGCATCCAGTCAGCTGGTTAGAGCAGTTTAATTCATGTTAAAGTAACAAAAACCAATGTCAACTGATTATAGCTTCTCGCTTAAATTGAAAAAGAAAAGGAAAAAACCAAAAAGACACTACAACCCACAACCCCCAAACAAAACTAAAACAACAAGAAACAAAACAAACAAGTAAACAAGCAACCAACTAAATACAAAACATGAACTCACATGTCAACATGTAATTAAATAAAAACGTGTACGCATGTAATTAAATTAGAAACATGCAACAGAATAATAAAGTAAGCTTAAACAAATAAACAATGAATAATCAAACGATTGATAAAACAAATATAAAGTATAACCAGATAAATGATAAAGATATTATTTCACTAAGGGTGGAGTAGTTAATCTGTGGTCAGGCCAGGCTGTTGAAAAGCCTGGCCAAGCCCCAAGAACGCCCAGGCCTTTGGGCTTCTTTAATCCCCTGATTGTACACAATAAACTGTCCATTAATTCTGGATTCCAGCTGGCTCCCATTGTTCACCCAGACTTGACTGACAGCTGAGGCATCTTTTAATCCTGCCATGAATGGGTACAGAGTAGTGTGGAAGGGGCTACAACCAGGCCTGGCCGGGGCAGAGGCCTGGCCGGGGCAGAGGCCTGGCCGGGGCAGAGGCCTGGCCGGGGCAGAGGCCTGGCCGGGGCAGAGGCCTGGCCGGGGCAGAGGCCTGGCCGGGGCAGAGGCCTGGCCGGGGCAGAGGCCTGGCCGGGGCAGAGGCCTGGCCGGGGCAGAGGCCTGGCCGGGGCAGAGGCCTGGCCGGGGCAGAGGCCTGGCCGGGGCAGAGGCCTGGCCGGGGCAGAGGCCTGGCCGGGGCAGAGGCCTGGCCGGGGCAGAGGCCTGGCCGGGGCAGAGGCCTGGCCGAGTTAGAGGCCCGGGCTGGCAGAGGCCGGGCTTTTTTGATTAGTTGATGCTCTATTGTTAGGTGATTTGTGGCTCACAATAGCAAAAGTAAAAGCCCGAAGGCCCGGGCGTGGCTGGGCTTTTCAAAGGCCTGGCCGACCACAGATTAACCACTCCTCCCTAATTTATAAAGCCAAATGATAATATACTGCTACTGATTGCTATAATTAAATTATCAATGGTTAATAAAGCCTATTATAGGCATTCAAATTGAAACAGGGTTACACACAATACTGGCCAGAGCCGGGGCAGAGGCCTGGCCGGGGCAGAGGCCTGGCCGGGGCAGAGGCCTGGCCGGGGCAGAGGCCTGGCCGGGGCAGAGGCCTGGCCGGGGCAGAGGCCTGGCCGGGGCAGAGGCCTGGCCGGGGCAGAGGCCTGGCCGAGTTAGAGGCCCGGGCTGGCAGAGGCCGGGCTTTTTTGATTAGTTGATGCTCTATTGTTAGGTGATTTGTGGCTCACAATAGCAAAAGTAAAAGCCCGAAGGCCCGGGCGTGGCTGGGCTTTTCAAAGGCCTGGCCGACCACAGATTAACCACTCCTCCCTAATTTATAAAGCCAAATGATAATATACTGCTACTGATTGCTATAATTAAATTATCAATGGTTAATAAAGCCTATTATAGGCATTCAAATTGAAACAGGGTTACACACAATACTGGCCAGAGCTGTTTAAATGCCAAACCACACCAACATGCATGTAAATGTAAGTCCCAACACCATTTTTGTTTACTTCCTTAGAAACAAAAGTACATTTCATTTCAATGAAATCAAAAGGCAAACCATATGCTCAGTGTGTAGCATTCAAATGCCGAACAGCCGAACTAAATGTCACAAAATCTCAAAAACACCACTCAAATATAAAACGGTCTGTATCCATTAGGTAATGCAAAGTGATATGGGGGGACATAAAAGTTGATATTAAAAGCAGAACAATCAGGTGATTGGAAATCTATCAAGGGGCCTTCAAATCGCGGGCCATGTATTTCTCTTTGTTTGAGAGCATGCACAGCCAGGACAAAAAATTTGATAAGATTATGTGATACTCTGTAAACCTGAAAGAGCAAAACAGAAATATATATATACAGATTGAAATGGTCAGTGAGTGAACGGAGGGAACTGACTTAAAGGCAATACACAACATTTGCTAACATCAAAAAATAAAACTACTGAATTATTAAAAAATACCGTACTGGACTAAGTATATAGTCTCAAGCATCCTGTGAAATCATGGCACCTGGTGTGCTGTCGTTTTCAAGAAAAGTGGAAATTTATCGTTCCCGACTTGATAATTTTCTGAGTCTATAAATTGCTTTGATTTGCGTAAGTAGGGTCTTGTCAAAAAGAGCATAAAAAAACCTGATTCCCCTAAAATAACCTGTCAACAATATTTTGAAGAAATTTTCAAGTCAAAAATGGATTCTATGAAAATGTAAAAAATATTTGGATTTTTTTCGTACACACAAAAAACAACCCATTTTTTGTGTGTGAAATATCGTGTATATATTCTTCTGTTTTTATGTGCGATACTGTTTGTAATTTTTAATGTATTCATTAACTTGTTTAATGTAAAATGCCGAAAGGAATTTCCTGTTCAGGATAATAAAAGTCAATTGAAATTGGAAATTGAAATTGGTGACATCAGTTCAGCCGCTGATGACATCACGCTTTGTCTCTTGAATAAGAACATTTGCATTGAAAATAAAAACCCCCAAAATATTACAATTGCTACAAGGACATCAGACCTGGAGATTTGTACCAGGACATAGAAACCCTACTGCACAGCCCCTTTAAGAAAGTTACAGTCCCAGTTCTGACTATGAGAAAATTACTTATTTTCTTATTCCAACTCTCTGCTACCGCACAGAGTGAAAACTGATACAAGATACGTGCCATAAAAACCTGATATTGAAAGAGAGGGCGATTGGGGGGGGGGGGGGGGGGGGGGGGGGGGGGGGGGGGGTTGTAATAATTTTCCACCTACACACTTTCACGAAGGCTTGTCTGTTTTCGGCTTATTTTACAAGAAATCTGACCTTTGCGGACAAAAGCAGTGGCCTTTAATGTTGTTCAAGAATGAGACAATCGTGGTCTTTTCTTTTTCTTTCAAAATTTTAAGGGGTATTTTTGTGCTGATAGATTAAAAACAAATAACTGCATGTACCCTAGCAATTAAAAAAAAAAAAGGGGGGGGGGGGGCCGATTTCCTAAAAAAAACCAACCTTATTAACCCCTTGAGTACGGTATTTTACGGGAGACGTCTGGGTGTCGCGGCGGCTCTGGCAGCCAAGCGAACCGCTACAATGTGTTTGTGCAGTCAAGCGTAACCTATACACAATAATCCAACAATGGATTGAAACTGCACAAACAGCGGCCAATTGCATCATCCGGCCTGGTGGCACTGGTTTTTTTGCGCCTATTTGGGTCATCCGTACGCAAGGGGTTAAACCTGAATTTAAACAAAAACAACAACCAAATAAATCTTAGACGCTGTGTCTATACTTTTGGGTGTGTTACCCTGAGAAATAAATCAATTTTCAAACTGAGAACTGCTAATTTGTTAGCATTAGATAAGCTATGATTTTTCCACTAAGGTGTTTAACAAAAAAAATTGATTGAAGTTATGTAAAACAGTCAATAAGTTTAAATTTTCACAGTAGCTGTGGGCACTCCTATTCTTACAATGTTAGGGTGGAGTGGTTAATCTGTGGTCGGGCCAGGCCGTTGAAAAGCCTGGCCAAGCTCCTGGAACGCCCGGGCCTTCGGGCTTCTATAATTCCCTGATTGTACACAATAAACTGTCCATGAATTCTGGAGTCCATCCGGCTCCCATTGTTCACCCTGACATGACTGACAGCTGAGGCATCTTTTGATCCAGGCGTGAACTGGTACAGATTAGTGTGGGAGGGGCTACAACCAGGCCTGGCCTGGCAGAGGCCGGGCTTTATTGATTAGTTGATGCTCTATTGTTAGGTTATTTGTGGCTCACAATAGCAAGAGTAAAAGCCCAAAGGCCCGGGCATGGCTGGGCTTTTCAAAGGCCTGGCCCGACCACAGATTAACCACTCCTCCCTTAATACAATCATCGCAGGGATGATCGGGCAATCATCGCGCGTAAAATTAAAATCAAGTAGATTGCAGTGCAGTACAATCTTTCCTCCATTATTCATTTCTATGGTGGAATCCATTATATTGGAATTTTTTACCATAGCATGGATATTGCACTTTAAGCAAAATAAAGAGCTCCTCTCCAAACCCAGTAATATGCAACTGACTTAGTTTTTGTTACATTTTACTTTAATTTGCCTAAAAGGTACGGAGCTATAAAAAGAAAAAGAATCAAGGATGCAAGAGGTAGGAATTAAGATTCCTCTTGAAGCAGGAAAGATCAAAAGCTCGAAGGGCACACATGGAGGCGACTTCAGGTCAGCCAGTTCAAATTCATTACAAATGGGCCTGGATTCTGGAACAGCGTGATGCATGTTCTCTCAGCCAAGTCTGATATATGTGTTCATGTTCTTTTAATCAACCTCGGATCTCAAGTGTGTCGTTGTGAATGAGTCACCAGTCTTTGGATGGCTGTCTGATGTCTGCATGCAGTGTGGAGACACACAACAGACAAACAGATGAGCAAAACAGAAATTAAGGTCTAGTCGTGACTTCTGGGTGTTCGTTTCTTGTGACAGCAACCAGATGGTGTAGGGTAAGGTATGCAGCTGTCTCCAACTGATTTCTGACTGACAGCTGGACTGCCATGATCTAAGATAATGATGGACATGGCCTACTGTACCAGAGGCTTGATTTGTTGATCACTTAAAGAGCAACTCCAACGATTCCCAACTTTTCTTAGGTTTCGATTTAATTGAGAAGAGCTACGTCAAATAAAACAGATACTTGTCAGGATCCCCATCTTTGATGCCGGTTTTTATGTACAAAAAAAAATGCATTTTTGTTGCCTTTCTTTCCTCAAGTCTATCCCAGTTTCGTGAAAACGAGCGCGACGTCAAAGTTAATTTACATCTAATGAATATTCATTTGACGTTTTACCGGTGAGCCTGCAACATAACATCGCGTGCAGCTTTCTACGGTACTACATCATTTTTTTGCATTTCTCAACAGCGCCACCAGCGGCCAATTTGTGGAAAGTTTTCATAAACTCGAAAGAAAATGGTCATAATTTCTCGCAAAATAACACAACATTGAGACGCAAAACAAACATGACTTTGAAATGAACAAGTAATTTATTATATATTGAACACAATAACACTTAATTCTAACACTTTTCAAAACCGTTGGAGTTGCTCTTTAAGCACAGTGGGAAGATGTGATATATCATGGTCATCTTTACAAAGCTCATGCAGTGGTCAATGCCTGACCTGCAAAATGATCCAACTGTGCTTAATTATTAATTACTGTTAATCATGATAGCCTACATGTAGTTGGTCAGTGCATTATACACATAGCACTGGAGTCACAGAGCTGCTTAAGCACAAAAACTTGCTTAAGCACTAAAAACCATGCTTAGAAAAATTAGGCTACCAGCCAAACTCCATGTGATGTTATTGCTTGTGACCGGTATTTACCTGTTTGCTTTATAGCATGACAAGCACTGGTAACCCGATTTTACTATTTATAAAGCAAGGTTCTTTATGCTTAAGAGAATTGTTGTGCTTAAGCAGCTATATGAAATTGGTCCCTGGTCTTCCCAGGTCCCAGCTTTAAAATGCGAGTGAATAAGGATTTGTTGTCACTTTAAATAGCAATAAAGGAAAGTTAGGGGGGGGGGGGTGCAGGGGGATCTCCCCCTCCCTCCAATAGAAAACTCTCATCGGGTCTTGCTTGTTAAACAAAATCTGTCATATCAGTCTCATAAGTACTCCCCAAATGCCACAATCTTCTAAAATGGTGTGTAGGTTTCCCTACCCCGACTTCCTCCACCCCCATGTAATGTCTGCGTTTGAACAGAGATTGATTTTGCAGTCATACGGCCTTTTGACAACACTAGAATCCATCCCGATCAATACCCCGAGAGAAATTACAACCCTCCCTCTCAAAGGGTCTTTTGTGCTTGACACAGTTTTCCCACGAGTTAATGTCTGCGTAGTAATCTAATTCCATCTTGCTTTGATTGATTTGTTTTTTACAAGATGTTTCCGAGCTCTTTGTGGGAGGGGGGGGGGGGATGAGGTTTCCTTTTATAGATGACTGTGGGTGGACCATCATGGTTTGTGTGCTTCATAATTGTAGGCTAGGGTTAGCGACTACCGACTATTGTCTGCACAGACAGAAAAATGAATTCGGGAACTTGGTTGACTAGACCAGAAAATAGGAACTGCATCAATCTCAGTTAGTTTTTATTATTATTTTTGAAACATTTGAGAAAGATTCTACATTATACCAGCATCGTGTGAATGCTAAAGGTGGTCGCACAACGTGCACGTGTTAAATTTCAATCAGAATGGGCGTTTACGTAAAATTGTGACATTACGTCAGCAATTTTATCCCGAATAACCTTTGACCTTTGAGATACCGAACTGGCTTATTCTGGAAGAAAACTATTTTAGAATGAAAATATAGCACTGACTAATACAATCTATGTTATCTGCCAATATTACGTGCTACCTGAGAAAAGTGCCCTATACATAAACATTGTATGAATAGTCGAATACACATAGAGGCATCCCACTGCAATATTCTATAAAGAAAGATTGAAACCTATTAATGCAGATACTTTGGTCGATTTTCTGTGTGGAACGTCTCAATAGAAAGCTCAGGGCAGGGTGCCATGCCCACAGAGCATGACACGTTATATTAAATATATATAGTGGTTTTATGAAAAATGGATAAGACCAAGTCTCCGTTTGTGCCAAATGCTCGACACAAAAGGGGAGGCCATTCTATGTCAGATCTGTTTGCTGCGACGACTTTTAGACAAATGGCACCAGTAGAAGTAACTTTTTCTTATTATTTCATGGCAGAACTAATTGCCTATTTTATTTTAATATACCTCAATCTACATAAAACTACGAAATGATCTGATTTCTCTCAGCAATCAACATCCTCTTTAAAGAGGATGTTGATTGCTGAGAGAAGTTTGCGTAATGTTTTTGTTTTATGTAGATTCTGTATTATGTAAAATAAAGCTGGACATTTGTTTTTGCCATGAAATAACAAAAAAGTGACTTTTGAGAGCTATTTTTAGCAAGTCCCCTCCAGTGCAGCATAGCCCGCTGATGCCATTTGTCTAAAAGTCGTCGCTGCGGGAAGCAAACAATTCTGACGTCATGGTACAAACTCCTCTTTTGTTACTAGTGCTAGACACAAAAGCGAGTTCGTCCTAGTGACGTCACAATTGTTTGCTGCCCACAGCGATGACGTTTTTTTTAATAGACAAATAACACCAGCGGGCTAGTGGGGACTTTAATCAAACTGCTCTCAAAAGTCACTTTTTGTTATTTCATGGCAGAAATAATTGGCCGTTATATTTTACAATACGCAATCTACATAAAACTAACAAAATAACGCAGACTTCTCTCAGCAATCAACATCCTCTTTTAAGCACATCACACACATTCCAACCCCCCTTTTTATTTAGATTTATTTTATGGCCTTAAAAGCAATGTGCTACAATCACGGAGATGACACAGTATATTCTGCACCAGAATTCTAAAAAACGATTCCGTCTCTTTACGGAAATGACCTTTTCTTGTTGACGGAAACCTTCCAGCCTTAAAATTCTCCGCAGACTGCTTGTGCGCCTGTAAATCTTTCACGGGAGGATAGCCAATTTGATAATTACAAATAAATCTCTGGGATTCTGGGACGGTCGAGCAACATCAAATTAAGTTCGGCCAGAGAATCTGGTGTTTCCATTAGAACATTGTTCATGGCTTCCACGCGAGCATGAGTGGAGCACTTTATTGGAGATCGTGATCTTGTTGCCGACACACAAAGCAATGATAAATGACTTCGGTGCTACATGTAGTATTACAAATATATAACGTGACAATTCAGGAGCTTGGTGGAGCACAGCCCCTCACTGATTAAATTCACAGAAAGATGAAGTAACCAGTAACTACGGCTGTAACAAGATCTTCCCTAGAGTGCATTCGTTTTCGGTGGAAAAATATTAGAGAGGTTCCAGCCAGCTATGAAGACAGATTACTTCTCTTAGGTCAAATTCTGTACTTGATTATTTACCAGACTACTGGGCAACCAGCACGAAAAATTCACCAGATCAAAAAACTTTCAGAGGACCAACAAAAATCAAGATTTACAAACACATTCTGACACGAATGACAAGATTTCTATTGTTCAGCCCCAAATGCTACAGGCTTCTTAGCAACGAAGTTGATATGTCAAGTATTTCTCAAATTATCGAGCTGAAAAGATTTCCTAGGGGAGACACACACACACACACACACACAGTCATGCAAACGGGTGCAATCGTGGACCTCTCATTGTTCCTCTTTTGTTTATACTCTAACTTTTTCGGAAGGCCTCCCATATGTTTTGTACACGATTTTAAATCGTGGACATTCGGTCAATGTGGACCCTTTGTCTACGCCCTAACTCTTTTGTCCCTAGTCCACGATTGCCGGTACACTCATACTCACAAGTGTGTAAACACCTTCAATCGTGGACCTCCTATTGTCCTCCTATTGTTTGTACTTTTTTGGAAGGACCCTCATTGGTTTTGCACACGATTTTTAACCGTGGACCTTGACTCAACCGCGGACCATATTAGCCTTTTTTGATGTATGGCGGACACAATAGGAGGGCGCTATTTGATCTGGGTAAACCTATTGTATGGCACAAAAGGTTTACCCATATCAAATAGCGCCCTCCTATTGTGTCCGCCATACCTCTAAAAGGCTAATCGTCCTCTTTGTTAAAGGTCCACGGTTTGAACAGCTATACAAACTCACACCCACATTCTGAAAAACACATCCCTGTGGAGCCAACACAGAGTCATGTTTTCCTATACTACTGAGGACTTGGGGTGTTTCCTTCCATTGTTCCCTTTGTTTGTACTTCCCTCAACATGCCCCATAAGGTTTGTACATGACGTCTACCGAGGACTTCGGCTCAGGTCCTCAGTTGTATTATCACTCATCCCCCATTGTCCAAGTCCTCAGTAATGGATAACCTGTACACTCACACTTCAATAAACCCACCCATGAAATTTGAAACATTCAGACAATAACACTTGTAAGAAAACTTACTTTTATAATGTTCTATCAAAGGCTGTTTCATGTTTTTAAAGGCAGTGTACATGATTGGTCATTGTTGCAGTTTTCAGGAATGGGCGGATTTGGGGGTTAGTATTTTATAGGAAATATCGTTCTACTGACCTGTTCAAAGTTTTGCGTTGTTGGATGGCGGAAAAAAACCAGAGGAAAACGTCGCTCGTTTTCAACCGTCGGGCGGATGATAGCCTTTAGTCAAGGCGCGCGTGGCTATCTGGGCGCGTGACGCGTCCCGAATGCCAGCATGTCCGGGCGCGCCACTCGTCCGGGTAGCCACGCGCGCCTTGAATAAAGGCTACAGGGCAGATTTCCAACGATTTCTAGTTGGAAATCGTTGGAAAACGATATATATTTCCACTTTTCTTGACAACGACAGCACACCTGGTGCCATAATTTCACAGGATGATTGAGACTACTATTAACTTACAGTCTAGTGGTATTTCGTAATAATTCAGTAAAAATAAATTGGAGGATTACCAATCGTGTACACTTACTTTAACTCCCTCTGGCCAGCGTATGCAGCCAAACGTAACACAAACAATAGGCAAACAATGGATTGAGTACGTGCAGGAATGTGTGTATAGACAACAACCAGCCAGCTGTTTCTTTTTCAAACCACGGCCGTCGTTATTATTATAAAATTTAACAGCTTTCATTGAATCTGTGCAGGTACCCATTCCTCATTAATCGGTGCAATACTCCGTCTTTCCTGACCCTCAGAGTGGAGACGTTTCTACATCTGACACCACAAAATGAGCTGAAAGTCGCACTATGGCTCTTTGTGTTACAAACCGAAACAACAATTTTTCACTGAAAAGTAAATTTTGGGATTTTAACAACTGTATATAAAAAAAAAAACCTATTCTATCATATCCTAAAGTTTAAAAAACTGAATAAATTCTCAAAATATTTTTTGAGGGGAATTCTTTTTTTGAACTCGGGATTAAGTGTGCACAGATCACAAACTTCGAGCTTGTATCGGGGGCTAGAAATGAGATACCAAAACACACAATATATCAAATTGAAGCTCTTAACCTGTACTTTCTGGAAAGTCAAAAATGTTGATGTTCAAATTTTGCTACATTACGCAATTTTGTGGTAACAGGTCACATATGTTACCCGAACTCAAACTATCAAATTACAAGATCATTTTGCAACATGACAAAGGATGCCCTCAGAATGGTAGGGGGGGGGGGGGGGGGACAAGGCGGAAACAGCAAGCCTCTTCGACTTTGTCAGCAGGGCATAAAAGACAGCGACAAAATGAAATCACCAGAGGAAGAAATCCGACAGGTTTAAACTCCCTTTAATAAGTATTTTCTAAAGCTCAATTTAAATACCATCTGGCAAAAGGAGTTATAAGTACGTGTGAATGCACACGTACACATTCAGGACTTGAAATATACCCCCGGATGAAAAGTCGCTGGCTGTGGCTAATGCGACATAAATTGGGGCAACCATGCAAAACAAACGACACTGGAATGGTGGGTTGTACAAATGCATGCCTCATTCTTAGCCGATATTAAAAGTGTTTTGAGTACGTACATGTTTACTATGCAACATATTGCCCCGAGTGATGTGATGTAGATTGCAGAACAACAGAAACCCGAGTTCGGGGAATTCCTATTTGGAATGTGCAATAGACTGTGCAAGTCTCGTGACGTCATTATCACTTCATGTTTTAGGTATAGATACCAAACACTGAGCAGTCTGTTTTCATCCCATAGCAATGGGAATGAGAGATTAATCTGAAGCCGAGGTCAAATGGTTTCATTCTTGTTTTGGGCATCCATTCACAATATTTTTAATATATTGTAACTTGAAATGCTTCTTTTTCCTTCACAGGTATACATAATTGTTTTCCAGCTCAGCAGAGTTAAAAAAAAAAAAAAAAAAGAATAAATAATAATTTTATAAAATAGGAGGCCGCAGATATTGACCGGATTTTATACACATTTCTTGCCAAATCTCCTTTGAATGAGGTCAACTTGTACACTATTAAAACAAGTCAGTTTACCAGCAAACTCTTGCTAAGTGCTTCAAAATGTGTAAATGCACGTACCTGATTCATGCAAAACATTTGGGGATATGAAGGACATAAAGACACAAAGACAAACTTTGAACTTGAATTAAAGACTTTCACCTGCACATTAATTACAATTTGCTTAAATACTAGAATTCTGTGCTTACTGTCACCATTACATGCTTGGGACGCTAGCAAAGGAACCCCTGTAAGCACAGAATCCTTTGGTAAGCCAAAATTCCTTGCTTACTCGTAGACATACATGTATACCGTTAAAGCAGAATTTTCTGCTATACAGTGTCGTTAGCAAAGATTTGTTGCTTACAGCAAAACCCAGTGCTCACTGCTTATGCTAACCATTCCGTGCTTACTGGATTACCGTGCACTATCATGCTGACCACGTTCAGCACAAAATTCTTGATTACTCAAAGTACAGTAAGTAGGCAAGCCAAGCTTTTCCGCAAAAACCATAATAATTATATTAAGCTCAGAATGTTTCTACTTAAACCCCTTATGTCCCACTGTTATTGATGGGGTGCTGGTTTGCGTAAATGCAAACAATAGGCACCACACTGAATAGAATGGTCCTATTCATCGCACTTGGAGCCCCCCTTTCATGTGAATGAAAGCTCTGTTCAAAAGCTCAATCTATTCATTACATTCCCATTCCAGAACAATATAATTGAAACATGAAGGGATCGAGTACATGCAGGAATGTGCCTATAGACCACAACCGGCCAGGTGGTCTTTTTCAAACCGCGGCTATGTCCGTATTCGAATGGTTAAGCCCCCACTCTTTGCATACAGTAGACACAAATTGGGTCACGGTGGCTACACACACCATGTTTGAAAAAGCGAGTCAATGATATTTCTATATAATCGTGTAAGCACTTTACATTCATTGAATTCTTGGAAAAACAAAAAAATCAGGCGTTTGTAGCGAAACGACAGACATGAATGATTGAGCTACTTCACGGCACATTAAGAATCAAAGTGGACGTGTTCCAGAAATGAAGGACTAATTAATCACCCCAGTGGGTAATGAATGAGCAGTCCAGGAACAGTAGCACAAGAGCTCCTGAAAAATACTGATTCCCATCAATCACAAAGTATCAACAGGGTGCTTGAGATTTCCACGTACGAAGCCTGGTTTAAAACTGTCATGGGGTATCAATTTTGTCATTCATATATCAGGGCTCGAATTTCAGGTCAACATCTTGGGCTAGTAGCACAAAATTTTTACTAGACTGGAAGGTGTTTTACTAGACCAATGGTAAAAATAAGAACACACAGTGTTTTGAATGAGTGTGCTGTTTCGATTTTTCCCCTTTGCTGACCTTGTTGGGGGAGGGGTTAGAAATGCTGTTTTGATTAGAACTCCCTACCTCAAAACTAAAAATGACCATTCCAGAAATTATGGGGCTTTTTCAATATACCAGATTTAGAAAAAACAAGAATGGTGTGTTGACAAACACAAATGCCCCGCCAAGTTGAATGTCCCTTTTTTAACTAAAGACTGATTTTTAAAAAGAAAAATGTGTTAATATGACAAACATGCATCAAAGGAAAGTGGAAATGGCTAGCATCAGAGGTTATGGATCTGCTTACTGTATCTGCAACAGAAATAAGACTGCTTATTTCAGATTAAAGTAAGTTATCATGTCCAAACCATTTCTATTGTTTTAAGCATAATGGTCTTGACCTTTGACCTATGGGGGCCAAAACCAATAGGGTTCTAGAGGACCCCAAGACCAACCCACATAGCAAATAGGAAGTTGATATATCAAGTAAGTCCTTCTCTAGTTATCGTGTCCCAACCATCCACACGGACACACATGTGCGTTTTCCTAACCCTTCTTTTGTTCCCTTTGTTTGTACTTTGTTTTCCGAACAGTTCCCATAAGGTTTGTACACAAAATTCTCCCGAGGACTTGGCCCAAGTCTTTGGTGTCATTGTTATCCCTAATCCCCCATTGTCCCAAATCCTCTCTCATATAGCCTAACCCACTCACACACACACACAAGTGTGTAAACACCGGCAATCGCGGACCCATTGTTCCTCTTTTGTTTATACTTTAACTTTTTCGGAAGGCCTCCCATATGTTTTGTACACGATTTTCAATCGTGGACCTTGACTCAATCGTGGACCCTATTGTCCTCTTTGTTAAAGGTCCACGGTTTGAATAGCTATACAAACTCACCCATCCTCGCATATGGGTAGATATGGGGTACCTCTATTGTGGACTTTACTTTCCTTCTTTTATTCAACTTTGTCCCCATTGAAATCTCAAAAGCCATAGCGTTAACTCTGTGGGGTACCTCGATTTCTAAAGACTCCCTCGTGGGCTACCATTGTCCCCATTGTTACCCCTTCTTCCCGGTACCCCACAAGTACACTAATGTACAAACACACACACACGTGTGTAAATATAGGCAATCGCGGACCTCCCATTGTTCCTCTTTTGTTTATACTCCCATATGTTTTGTACACGACTTTCAATCGTGGACGTTCGGTCAAACGTGGACTCTTTTGTCTATGCCCTAACCCTTTTGTTCCTAGTCCACGATTGCCGGTATATACATACTCACAACCACACACGGAAGGACAAGGCAAACGCAGGGGATAAAAATGAACTTTAGTAATAGCATTTCACGCAGTTTATGAAAAAAATCACTAGATCACCGGACTTGTTCGGTCAAGAGTTCACTAGACCAATGCTCAAATCACTGGACTCGGTCCAGCGGTCCAGTGGATATTTCGATCCCTGTATATATCACTTCTTGTCACACCACGGGTTCGTTGTTCCCAGTAGTTCCCCGTTGTTGACAGCAGTGACAAAATTGTACAGGGAATAAAACTAAATTTGCGTAAACAAAAAAAGCACTTATTTAATTTACCCTAAATGAACCTACAAGTTAAACAAGAATTGGTCTTATGCCTATAAAATCATAACATTTTTCAAATTATTTTTTTTGGGGGGGGGGGGGGGGGTGGTGGCGGCTGTATGCACACATATACAAAAAATACAAATAATTATCCCCACAAAATCAACAAAATCCAGTGTTCTGTGCTGGCCAGTTCTGGAAATATCACCATGCTTCGTGCTGTGTATATGGCAGAATGTCAAGTGTGTATATACACTGACCTCCACACCCCACTTTTCACATGAGCACACTCTTTTTGTAGGGGACGGAAATAATACAACCTCTTTAAGAAAAAAGAGAAAAAATCCTGGGGAAACACGGAAGATGAATTTGACTTACCTCATGACCGTCTTGAACTGTTCTTGGTCCATTCCAGACTCCGGGTCAGACAGGCGGCTGATCATATCCGGCATCACGTTGTAGATTGCGTTACCCTTCAAACGAACCAATCAAAACACTCTAAGCAGATTTCAAAAACTTTGCTTGGGTGTTAACGTGGATAACTTTTTTAACAGGTCAATTAGTTAGAATCTTTCGACATGACCCCTGAGCTTTACCTTCTTGGACAGTTCAAAGAAGAAGAGCTTGGCCAGCGATGCGATGCGGTCCTCAGAGTCCACGATGCACGTGGCCATCTCGCTGATCTGACCTTTGACCTTGACCATGTCGTTCAGGATCAGGTGGGTCAGGACCATCAAGGTGTTCTTGCGGACGTGGGCCGACGGGTCCCGCAGCCTGGAGTTAGGAAGGAAATTTGCTTATTAGCGTGGTGTTTTGCCTCTGTGCTTTGCTTTGGCCATCTAACTCACTTTGGCCTTTTTTGGAGTGCAGATCTCAAGTGTAGATTTGAGATCGGGGGGGGGGGGGGGGGGGGGGGGGTCCGAAACGTGCCTGTAGTAACATGCCTTTTTCTAAGACTGTTGGGATTTCCCACCTATGCTTGTCTTTCTCAGAAAACTTTTTTAAGCAAATGAGAACTAAATTTCAGCGTCTTACAAAATCTGCTAATTTGTTGGCAACAAAATCATTGAGAGAAATTAATTACTGGATTCAGAAACCTTACCTTGCATAGAGGTTTGGAGTCCAGGGCTCTATTAGATTTGGGAAACGGAAGGTGAGATCACCGAGAGCAATGATGATGTTTGCTCTGATCACAGGTTGCGGAGCCTGCGATAAAAAGTGACGACGATTAATATACAGTGTCTCCCACAAGAAAGGAAACTCATCTTATCAGGTAAATTACTTATGAACTCTAACTCCCTAGGTGGTGTGAAAAATCATATTGAAATTGGAGGATTCAGGACTGTCAGGGTTAATCAAAGTTTATTTCTTCAAAAGTGTATACCTTATTAGAAAGTTCATTCTATCCTCTTTCATGTGACACCAAAAGTATGATGGGATGGTCATGGATGACCAAGCAGAGGCAATCAAAATTCATTGTGTCAGAGTTATGTTTGCTCAGGACGAGAGACTCCGGGAGCTCTTTAATGACAGGGTTGTTGCATTGCATTAAAGAACCGAGTGGCCACCCAGATCCCCAGACCTCACCCCGTGCAATTTCTTCTTGTGGGGTTTATCTCAAAAGTAAGGTCTACACCTCTCCGCCTCGAGACATTCATGACCTGCGTGACAGAATCATCACAGAGGTTGAGGCGGTGCGGCAGCGGAGGGACGTGATCCGACGTGCAGTGAGGGCAATGAGAACCAGGGCACAGGCTTGTGTGGACAGGGATGGTGGGCATGTTGAAGGACATTGAACTTTGGACAACTACATTTCCGGAGAAATATATTCCCATGTAAGACATGGAATAAAAGAAAGGTTCAATGAAATTATTGATTTTTCGTCACAGACCTCCTTATTCCTCGAGTCATGATGTGGTGTACATCAATACCCAACTTATCCCGAACAAAACCAAATCTGGAATAGCAACTTCAAATTGTCTCTGATCAGTCATGCATGATGCTACCATCCAAATTTCATATCATATGAAAGAAGGCAGGATGATCTTTCACCTGAACATACCATTATGGGGAATAAAATATTTGGTTGTTGGGTAATTTAATACCTGAAAAGATGGGTTTTCCTTTCTGTGGGACACAAATGGATCCTACAAAATGAGTATTAAGGACGTTTGGTAAATTTGTATATGAAAACAATGACTTCTGAGTAATTCCCCCCAAAAAAGGCACTGACAATTTGGGAGACTGGCAACGTAGGGCATGATAGCTATGTTGGTAGAGCACCGGTACGGTATTCTGGAGGTCGCAGGTTTGAATCCCGCTCCTGCCAGTTTTCTTTGTTCATATATATTAGAAAGTGGATGATCATTGGATAAATGCTTGGGCATTATATAGCCATTATATGGTGAAAACCTTGACAGTTTCTATTGGTTCCATCAATTGTGGTAGTGCTTTTTTTTTTTCTTTTTTTTCTTTCGGTATCAGCAGTAATGGTAGTGTACATGATTGGTCATTGTTGTAATTTTCAGAAATTGGTGGATTTGGGGGTTAGTATTTTATAGGAAATATCGTTCCACTGACCTGTTCAAAGTTTTGCGTTGTTGGATGGCGAAAAAACGAGAGAAAAACGGCGCTCGTTTTCAACCGTCGGGCAGATGATAGCCTTTTAAATCAAGGCGCGCGTGGCTACCTGGACGTGTCCCGAATGCCAGCATGCCCGGGGCGCACCACTCGTCCGGGTAGCCACGCGCGACTTGACTAAAGGCTTCAGGGCAGTTTTCCAACAATTTCCAGCAGGAAAAATCGTTGCAAAACGATATAAATTTCCACTTTTCTTGACAACGACAGCACACCTGGTGCCATCATTTCACAGGATGATTGAGACTACTATTAACTTACAGTAAAAGGTATTTTGTAATAATTCAGTAAACAAAATTTGAGGATTACCAAACGTGTACACTACCTTTAATGCCCAGATGCCTGATATAATGGGTCCATACAGGTCAGTACACACAGGGAGTTTCATCACAGCAATATTTATTATGAGTGTGTGTGGTCTGTTGGCTGCCAGGGCCTTACAAAGAACCAGTAATCAACTTTGAAAAAAGGAATGCGGCACCACAAAGAAAATCAGTGGTACCGCAACTGACACCGTACCTGGAGAATATGAAATGCTCCCTTAATCATGTATAAGGCAATGCTTATGAATGAAAACGTTTGGTCTCACGATGGCCGATTAATGCTTGAATATTTTTTTTCAAAGCTATTGTGCTTAAAAGGCAAACTGGGGAGATCTACTGCATTACAGTGAAGTTTTACAAGAACGAGGCAATTTTGGTCTACCTTTTCCAAGATGGTGAAGAGCAACTGGAGGTGGGCTTCGCAGAACTCGGAGCTGACCAGCATGAATTTGGCCAGGGCCAGGGAGCTGGCGGCCCTCAGGCCAGGCTCACTGTACTTGACCGGGTTGCTGCAGACCATGACCAAGAGTGGACGGATGGCCGACAGAAGGTTGTGCCCTGTGGGATGTAACAACACGTTCTTTAGAGGGCAACTTCTTCTAACAAGATGTTAAGCTTTGCGGTAACTAATAAGTACAACCATGGATATAAACTTTAAGGGCAAGAAATGAAGTTTACTGCAATGTTGGAGCAAAGGCTTTGACCCTCAAGGCCAAGGCTTCCACCCTCAAGATTAAGGCCAAGGCTTCCACCCTCAAAACCAAGGCCAAGGCTTCCACCCTCAAAACCAAGGCCAAGGCTTCCACCCTCAAAACCAAGGCTTCCACCCTCAAAACCAAGGCCAACACCCTCAAAACCAAGGCCAAGGCTTCCACCCTCAAAACCAAGGCCAAGGCTTCCACCCTCAAGGCCCAGGCCAAGGCTTCCACCCTCAAGGCCCAGGCCAAGGCTTCCACCCTCAAGGCCCAGGCCAAGGCTTCCACCCTCAAGGCCCAGGCCAAGGCTTCCACCCTCAAGGCCCAGGCCAAGGCTTCCATGCACCCTCAAGGCCCAGGCCAAGGCTTCCATGCACCCTCAAGGCCCAGGCCAAGGCTTCCATGCACCCTCAAGGCCCAGGCCAAGGCTTCCATGCACCCTCAAGGCCCAGGCCAAGGCTTCCACCCTCAAGGCCCAGGCCAAGGCTTCCACCCTCAAGGCCCAGGCCAAGGCTTCCACCCTCAAGGCCCAGGCCAAGGCTTCCATGCACCCTCAAGGCCCAGGCCAAGGCTTCCATGCACCCTCAAGGCCCAGGCCAAGGCTTCCATGCACCCTCAAGGCCCAGGCCAAGGCTTCCACCCTCAAGGCCCAGGCCAAGGCTTCCACCCTCAAGGCCCAGGCCAAGGCTTCCATGCACCCTCAAGGCCCAGGCCAAGGCTTCCATGCACCCTCAAGGCCCAGGCCAAGGCTTCCATGCACCCTCAAGGCCCAGGCCAAGGCTTCCACCCTCAAGGCCCAGGCCAAGGCTTCCACCCTCAAGGCCCAGGCCAAGGCTTCCACCCTCAAGGCCCAGGCCAAGGCTTCCACCCTCAAGGCCCAGGCCAAGGCTTCCACCCTCAAGGCCCAGGCCAAGGCTTCCACCCTCAAGGCCCAGGCCAAGGCTTCCACCCTCAAGGCCCAGGCCAAGGCTTCCACCCTCAAGGCCCAGGCCAAGGCTTCCACCCTCAAGGCCCAGGCCAAGGCTTCCACCCTCAAGGCCCAGGCCAAGGCTTCCACCCTCAAGGCCCAGGCCAAGGCTTCCACCCTCAAGGCCCAGGCCAAGGCTTCCACCCTCAAGGCCAAGGCCAAGGCTTCCACCCTCAAGGCCAAGGCCAAGACCAAGGCCAAGGCCATAAACCTGTGCAAAATAGGGCCTTGTCAGGGCTTAAAGCCTTGGCCTTGATCCCATAACCCTAACTCCCCAGGGTGTGCGAAAAATCATATTAAAATTGGAGGATTCAGGACTGTAAGGGTTAAGGGTTATAATTAAAGCCTTTGCTCTAACACTGGTAAACTATTTTCGAAAACTGTTGATCAAGCCTTGCCCGTACTGCATCATTAACATCTAGTCACCCATCTGGAAAAATAACCTACAGGGCACATTTGTGCTGGTTATCAGTTACAATCTATCTCTTAAAACTGTGATAAATTAATAGGACACCAGCGACGCAATAATTTTGTGTACAAGACAACACCTTGAGAGGCCTTTTGTTGGGCGATACCTATACAAAAATAAATCAACCCATAAAAAAAAAAAATCATGGCCCACAAGAAGTGTTTACTGGGCTCTACTGTCCTTAAACCTGGACAAAATCCTCCAATACCCCTGGCGAGTTATGAAGGAAAATTTGACTGACCTGTGACAAGCTCCGATTCGCAGATCTTGCGTATGTATTCGGCCTCGGCATCCTCTGCGGCTGCCCCTCCCAGCCCCATCTCATCCTCGAGACCAGTCTGCTCACCACTCTCCTGTCAACACAAAAATGAAGACCCAGCGATTCAATTTGGAAGTCACAATCTAGTCAGCCAAGGTACATAAAAAACTCAACAGGCCAGCAGACCACTAAAACAAGATGCCTGCTGGGCCGGCCATTTTGTAGATTCACTTGCCACAACAGAGTTTTTCCACCGAGGAAAGGCTGGGTTAAAAATAAAAAGTAATCCTAACCTCCAGGACATATTTGCTAGAACCCTGCCAGACGCATCAGATTGTATACTTTTTGACATTGACTTGTGTGGAGAGTGCAGCAAAGTGAGGCTGTCAGCACATATACACTGTGCTGCACGTCTGGCAGGGTTAGGGTTAAAAGATTTTTTGGGGGGACAAATTACAAAGCGACACGTAACATGCAAATCCGATTAAAAATTCCATAGTGTTGTCTGAGGGGCATGGTCAACTCGTAGAGAGCGATGGACCAATTTCGTTAGGTACCTCTACAGAGAGTTTTACAGTACTCATTAATGTAAATGTACAGAGCTAACTGCCACAGTAATAATTAGGAGCCGGAGGGGAATATTCACTTGTTTCCCTCTCCCCCCCCCCCCCCAAAAAAAAAGGTGTTTTTTTCGCTGGCCTTTCGTCCATCCCGTAAATCAGCAATAACCTTAACTGTATGTAAATTTATTTGTGTAAATATTCTTGTATTTTGGATAAATATTTGTGTATGTCTGTCAACATTCATGTTTAATTAAAAATGTATGCAGGGCCCCAATGGAAACCAGTTTTAAACTGTTTGGGCGCACCCTGGGTAATAATAATAAAATAAACAAACAAAAAGCTTGATAAAGACCTTTTAGACTAAATTTTATTTGAGCACTGAACCAAGAATATGTAGTTAAGCACGAATAATTTGGTGGTTTTCTGATTTATTTTTCCCTTACGCATTTGAGATTTTTGGGTCACAGAACTGTTTGCACACATGTTCCTTTTACGACTTCACTGTTATATTGAATATTGGGTTTTGCCCTTCACTGTTATACTAATGATACTCATGGTCACCAAATACCAGTTATCCGTTTTAAAAATAGAAAGAGAAGTTACCTTGGCTGTTTCCTTCTGCCCTTTGGTCTGTTTCTCCTTCTCCTTCTCCTGGATGTTGCGTCTCCGTTTCATCTCCCCGGCGACCATCACGTCCAGGTGCACCAGCTGGGCCAGGGCCACGTGGCCGGAGAAGGCCAGGAATCGGGAGAGGACACCGGCTGGGCAGCTGGTACTCGGTGCTTCAGCTGAAGAAAAAAACCAGACACATTAACCTCTTGAATCCGCACGACGGAAGACCACCTGGCTGGTTGACGTCTATAGGCGCATTCCTGCATATACTCAATCCATTCATTTTTCAACTATATTGTTCTTGCTTGAATGGGAGTGTAATGAATAGATGGAACTTTTTCAAACAAAGCTTTTATTCACATGAAAAGGGGGGGGGGGGGGGCTCCGAGTGCGATAAATATACACCCTGTCGTTTTGTGCGCACTCAGATGGAAACTGTCAAGTTTGTTGTATGCCAATTACATGCTTGGCCGTGAACAAATTTGGTCGGTTGCTTTCGTACAGAATTCTCATCGCCGGGCCAGTCAGCAACCTCAACAGGTTGACACACAAAAGCATTTACCTTGCAGGCCTTGTTCAGATTGGCCGGATTCATCACCCTCCGCGGACCCGTCTGGGCTCTGTCCGGCCATCAGGACGGCCGAGGCCAGTCCTTTTATGATGTCACCAGAGACTAGGTCTGGGTGCTCCGCTAGGCGGTAGATGGTGTTGACCGCTTGCTCGGCAAGAGGCAGCCAGTGGTTCTTCTGTAGGTCGGTTACTCCTGAAAACAACGCAAACAATCAATTAACCAATTAATCAATTACTGATTAATTTAACTGACAGAAAACATTGATTGATCGATCGATGGATCAGTCAAATTGTTAGCCTTCAAACAAACAGTTTCCCTTTGTTTGACGGTATTATATGTTAACCCTCCCTCTCTCGGTGCCAAAAAGGAGCCAACTACCCTATCAAAACCTATCGAGTTTCAGATTGAAACACACAATCTGTTGGAGAGGAAGGGCTTAGGTTTTTTTTGATAGGTTATGATAGTTATAACCAGTAGGAGGGTTACAGTCATATCCTCATTGTGAGTGATCCCACAATGTCGCTGCCCGGGTTGTATCGTAAAATTGGGTGTATCCCTGGATATACCGCATAATGGGTTTATGACTTCTGATTATCACCCTCCCATCCCGAACAAAGACACTAATAATATGGGAGACCGCCAACGTAGGGCCAGATAGCTCAGTTGGTAGAGCACCGGTATGGTATTCCGGAGGTCGCAGGTTCAAATCCAACTCCTGCCAGTTTTCTTTGTTCACTTTGAATTTGTTTTTAGGCCGTTGGGTAGATTCTGTTATTATCGAAACTTCAGACCCTCAACTTTTATCACTTATGCATTAAGGTCATTCAGTTGGCAAGTCATTTGTAGAAAGACAAGATCTGATTTGATTTGATTTGAATCAATTATTCAACTAATAAAATCAAAAGATCGTCCAGTTACTCAAGTGAATCATGCAATGGACTATAATCAACCGTATAATTCCTGCATAAAAAAGCATAAAAAAAAAATAATAAAAAATATTGTTTAATACAAGATCTTCACCCTACCCACATGCGTTCCTTTTAAATTTTACAGATATTCCACTTATTTTCAAGGATTTAGGGCATGAAAGAATTGAATGGTACCTGTGACTAGGATGGTGGAGAGACGAGTAAATATCTGATGATCGGCCGGGAAGCGGAAAGGCTCCTCACCGTCAAGCACTTTGGGCTGTGAGAGATATGAAGAAATACCGAAAAAGTTTCAAAGTTAAATAGTCAAACTACTGAATTTCAGTGCCAACACTTGTATTTGCTTGAACGGGCATATGAGTGAATGCTTATACTCGTTATTATAGGTAACCCCATTGGCGGGGACAATTTGCAGAGTTGTATTCGAGTCCCTGCAAGTCCTTTCACAAGTACTTTCGCAAGCCCAGTCAGAAGTCCTTTCATAAAGCCTGTCACAAAGTAACTGGATGAACAATGACAAAGGAATGCCTTTGTCACAGCTCGTTTGAATAGCTTGTGATAGGGATTAGGACTGGAGGGCTTGTGATGGGCTTGTGATGGGCTTGTGATGGGCTTGTGATGGGCTTGTGATGGGCTTGTGATGGGCTTGTGATGGGCTTGTGATGGGCTTGTGATGGGCTTGTGATGGGCTTGCAGGGACTACATCTCTGACAATTTGTCAATGTACTGACCTTGCCAGCTTTGACAATCTTGTGCAGAGCCAGGCAGGTATCCTTGGCTAGAGTGAAGTCTTCCTGCCCTCTGGGGCCCAGACCTTCCGACACCAGGACATCAACGTTACTGCGCACAATGTTCACGTCGGCCCTGTGAAAGATGTGCAAGGGAAACTCTGACAAAATCTCCGTAAGATTAAGGCCACCCTGTTGTCGTGATGGTAACACCAACATTAGAGTCCGCCAAATTGGAGTCCATTAAAAACAAGCAACTGACTGACTCTTCCTTTTCATTTTTACGTATATTTCTGGACAAAAGACTAGAAAAAAGAAAAAGAAAAATACAGCTTCTAAAAAGGTACTGAGTGGGGATGCTAAACATTTGTTTTACTTGGCTATATATCAGCAAGATGGATTAAATATTTAAATGTAGTGTACATGATTGGTCATTGTTGCAATTTTCAGAAATGGGCGGATTTGGGGGTTAGTATTAAAGTTTTGCGTTCTTGGATGGCGAAAAAAAAACCCGAGAAAAACGGCGTTTGTTTTCAACCGTCGGGCAATAAGCTCTGGATTTGTTTTAATAGCGCCCTCTTGTAATATAAGCAATTTTTGTGTAAATGAGATCGTTTTCAATTGGTCAGATAACATGCACAGAGGCCGAGCGGTACGTACGTCGTGCGGCCAACAATGCTTCACTTCGGTACACTACGCGTACGCCTGTTTTCGAATTGTTAACCAAAAAAAAAAGACTAACTAAACGCAGACTAACTACATTCGGTCAATAGAGGGCAGTATTTAAACAAATCAGTTATTTTTTCCAACAATTGTTCAGCCGAACAATCGCTGGAAAACGATATAAATCCCCCCTTCCAAAAAGAAAGGGACATTTTTCTGAATTCCTCAGGGGAGGAAGACAATTGACATTTCACAAACATCAATGTTGCGCAGTTCATTTTGCCCTAACCCCTGTGGCATTTTTACTGGGAAATCTCCTGAACCTGTCAAAATCCAACACTGTGCAGTAAACCTCTGGTACATCCTTTGCACCTGACAAACTGGAACATAAGTCACGGTTCGCCAGTCCCGAATCCATCAAGATACAACACAACACAACATGGTCTTTTAGCAGATTTGGGACGGTTAGCGGTAATGTTTGTGTGGTAGATCTGTCACCTACCCCGCCACCATCCCGATGATGACCAGCGCAGCCCTGCTCTCCTCGTCCGTGGTACCGGCGTGCTTCTTGGTGAAGTACTCCCAGAGGAGCTGCACGGCCTGGCCGGGGATGTCCTTGCTCCTCATGAACTCCGTCAGGAGTTCCTCAAGGGAGGTCAGCTCCCCGAGGCTGGCGCAGAAGGTCAGGGCCATCAGGTTTTTGATGATGGTCTGGCAGCGAGCTCTGCAATCAGAACAGAAAAGATCGAGGGAGTTGGAGGATAAACTATTCACACAAATCGAATATCTTTGCAGGCCTCAAATTTAAGATTTTCTAGGGCACGGCCATTTTGCCTTCGATAATGAAAAATTTTGCAGGGCACCAAGACCAAAGCAAAGGGCACCAAGGCCAATGGCATTTATAAAATAGGGCACGGAGGCCAGTCATTATTACTTTTATTAGAAATATTCTGTGAAACCCTGTAAAACTCTACAAGCTCTGTAAAACTCCACAGATACATGTACATTTTTACATGAATGTTTGTCGCTTTAATTGATCTTTTCGTGGCATTCTTACAAACTTGATAGTTCAGGTTATTACATGTATTATAAACAACACACAATACATCGGTCATACAATGAATGATGCCATGCGCGCGCCGCACGTACACAAACTCCATGATGAAAGCGCGAGCGAACGTGACAACCAACTTGGTCGATTTTGCCTGGTAACCTATGCACAAAACATAACCTGGGTACCAGGCACAATCGACCAGTGGTTGGCAAATAGTCGCTGATTGAACTAGGCCGTACCGTGCGTGTACGTGCTTTAGATTAAATCTGGCTTCTGCCCCCTGCATTCGAAATTAAAATGCTGATGGAGGGATCGAAACCAGTCTATATCAAGCTTCGTGTGTCGTATGCATGCTGCAGCAGCCGTACGTACAAATGTACATACCGGTACCGGTCTGGCCCGCATGCACCGTTGCCGCGCTGCGACGGCTGCGTTGGGCACTACGGCCAGTTGGGAAAAGGGCACGGCAAGACTGGCCGTGAAGAGTGCGATTTTGTGAAGGGCACCACGGCAAACTTAAGGGCATCGACGGCACTGGCCGTCGTGGCCGCCGTTAAATTTGAGGCCTGCCTTTGACTGTTAACTAAAATTGGAGTGGCAGTTTTGCACAGTGCTCAATTCCCTGCCTTCAACCTCAGTCACCTGGGCCGAATTTCATAGGGTTAGTTAACAGTTATCAGAAAAAGTTGTACTAACTATAGACGAATCCGACCTTCTTTGTTTTGAGTCTGTACTGTCTGACATGGGCGGCCATTGCTCAGGTGCTTCTTTGTCAACCCCAAGCTTGGGTGACTGAACACCATTAATGCTTATAGTCATACAAAGCGGGAGACTGAGATTGCCGGTAACACCATGTGAAATAAATCTCTTCTAGGAAGAAGTGTGGTTCTGAAAAGAACCGGGGGTGAGTGTGTAACACACTCGCCCCGGTTCTTTTCAGAACCACACTTCTTACACACTCACCCCGGTTCTTTTCAGAACCACACTTCTTCCCAGAAGAGATTTATTTCACATGGTGTTTTAATACCCGCAATCTCAGTCTCTCTCATATCGCACCCACCATGCAAAGCTTCAAATCGTATCTGTCATACAAAGTATTTGTTACTTTTCAGGTGCGGATGGCCTCTACAGGCATGCAACTCTTGAATTTCCAAGAACACGAAAAATAAAATGCGAGCACGTAGCGCTAGCGTGAAGCTCTTACGACGTCGTGCAAACATGTACATTTAGGTGTAGTGTCCGTATCCCGATGTATTGTATTGTATTCATTGAAGCGAGAAAAGAAATGTGTAGCCAGACTATCAGTCTATAGTCGATTGAGGGCGCTTTAGCGACTAGTTCATACAACGGCAAGACTATACATGTACGCAACAGATGTGTATGGAGTCTGTGTCCTGCACCTTTCTATGTAATGTATGTATACAAAATACGGAGCCAGACAATGTGCGCTAGCAATATTGGTCATGATGGTGGACGATTCCGCCGTCGGCACGATGGGAAACGAGCTGAAGCGCGAGATTTATTTAAAAAAAGCAGAAATCCGCGGATCCGCGGAAAAGTTGCATGCCTGCCTCTATCATGGCCGCATTCATGACAAACAAAAAACATTCCAAAGACGCGCATTATTCGGCCGCATGTGCGCCCTGTTCGTTGAAACGCATTACGTGGATACTGGTCAAATTTAACGCAAACGCTCAACCGGCAGATCACATTTTCATTATACTAATTTTGTTTGCAGCACATTGGCCAAGCCTGTTTAGCGTAGTTTGTTCTGTTTATATTTCTTAAGTTTTTCCGATTCTCGGATGGTGAAAATTATGTGAGTGGGGTCCGGGGAGTCTGCATTATTCAGATACGCATTATAACGAGCGGCTGAAAACTGGGAAAAGCTATTTTCCAACTTTTTGCAATAAGTGGTCGCACGAAAGTCTGCATGCACACGTGGGCAAAGTTGTCTCAGAAATCTGAGACAACTCCTGTATCCGGTCAGAGAGAGCGTGTATGCAATGATTTCCCGTAATACGCTACTGCGCATTTCATGCATCGCATCCACGTGCTGCACCTGTAAAGTTGTCTAAGGGGCGTGGCTAACTCACAAACGACGATAGGTCAATAACAGTCACAACTACGGGTCGACAAAATTAATGGATATATGGCACGTGTGGCTGTGATTTGTAAATACACCCAAGGGGCCGTGCCTAAGGGATCATTTCATATTGTCTGAAAGCGGTATCAATTGCGACAACACTATTTTTTTTAGGGTACTAACAATTTCTAGCTGGCTGATATAATGAGCTTGTTCAATACAGGTCAGTGCACACAGGCATTTTCGTCACAGCAGGCACCTCAAAGAAAAACGGCGGTACCGCAATCAATACCACACACATGGACAATATGAAATGCTCCCTCATGAATCAGGAAAGGACTTTGGTCCCTACCTCTGATTGCCCCCCTGTGGGTTCAGGTACAGCCTCTTGTAGGCAGCCACCACCGCCTCCTTCACGCCTTGCTCCTTGGACCACACCAGCACCATCATGCGCCGGATGCCCTCCACCGCGCTGGTCACGCCAAACTCGTGGGCCCGGACGAAGAACTCGATGGCCTCCAGGACGTCGCTGTTGACCTTGGAGCTCAAGAGCTCGCACAGGATGGGCACGGCCTTCTGGACCTGGCTGGCGAAGGTCACGCAGTCCTGGAAGGGTCAGAGGAAAATATGCACAGTATAGACGACCTGTTCTGGTCCGACATGGGCGGCCATTGCTGGGGCCTCTATATACATAATTTTGTCAACCCCAACTTTGGGTGACTGAATACAATCAATACTTGCAGTCATACAACGCATAGCGTACTATACACAGGTGCGGATGGCGCCCCCCCCACCCCCACCCCCCCCCCCCCCCACCCCCCCCCCACCCCCCCCCCCCCCCCCCCCATCATATTCATCCTGCCCATAAAAACTTGGTCGGATTTGATTATCGGGGTGAGATTGGCCAAAAATGAAAAATCCACGAAATCCACCAAAATAATACACGAAAAATCCACGAGGACCCCAGATCAACATACAGTTTGTATTTGCCTAAAGGCACCCACTTAAAATATCAGTTTCTATTGGTCTATATCCACTGTTACAGGCAAAAACACCTTTTTGAAAACACCTCAGGAATTCCAGATTGCAAAAGAGATTCTTTAAAAATTCTGAAATCCCGACAAAAAATCCTGAAATCAGGAAAAATCCTGACAAATCTTACACCTAGATTATATGATAGGCATCCAATTTCATTGAACTGCTTTGAAATTAAAACAGAAAAGTTTTGCTAAACAGGTTATAAGCCAAACTTGCATGTAATGTATACCATTTGTGACTGGGTCTCTTTCAACGGGATTTTTGTCCTCGAAGTAGCTAACACGTTTCAAGGACTTGTCAAAGAATTCGCCGAGAGGATACAGACTTTTCTAATATGTGACAGGTCTGTTCCTACGAAATGGTCGGAAAGTAGCAAAATTTGAAAATCAAGATCGTGGTATTTCCTGAAAGTACAGGTCAAAAGCTCTAATTTGAAATATTGTGTGTTGTGGTATCTCGTTCCTCGCCTCCGATACAATCTTTTGGAGTTGTCAGAGACTTGACCCCTTGTTTTGAGAAAATGAAGCTCAAAGTTTGTGAAAAGTTCAAAAAAGAAATCCCCTCAACATATATTTCAAATTGAATCAGATATGATAGAATAGGGTCTTTCAAAATGTACAGTTGTTAAAATCTTAAAATTGACTTTTCAGCGAAAAATTGTTGTTTCTGCTTGTATAAACTCAGAAAGCCATAGTGCGACTTTATTCTCATTTTGTGCATCCAGGTAACATATTTCCCTGTGAAATTTGTCCAAAACTTTTCCTACCTCCAAATATTTGACTAGGACTTGCTGCTTGGAGAGTTCGGTGACGACAACTCCCTCGGAATCCGCACCAGCACCCCCTGCAGCTGACGGGTTAGCCTCTCTGGTCAGCTCCCCCACATTGTGTAGCTGAAGTCCATCTTCTGGGTCCGAGTCAACCGGTTCTGAGAGCTTCTCACCTGAAAGTACATGAGAGAAAAAGCTTTTGTATAAAGGGCCGGTCCCACAAGCCACGATAACAGGAATGAAAACGAAAACAATGCGAATTGCCGAGCGTGTAATACGCGCACGCCCTATCCACCAATAGAGAGCGTTCATATGCATCGTTTTTGTTTTCGCACTCGTTATCATGGCCTGTGTGACAGGCCCTTAAAAGGCGGCCTCAGGTCGACCTTGCGACGAAACAGAACAGTCCGCGACTTTTTAGGATCAAGCTACGCCTGCGCCACGACCGTCGGGAAGACATCAGTCGCCGATTTGTTTTTTACCTGAGTTTAACTGCGACGATATTAAGATGATTGGCATCAGTTAGCGATCCAAAAAATCACCAGTTGCAGGAGTAGAAAAAATTAAACTTTCACGACGTGTTCATGACAGGCGGAATCAATCAGTCGACCTGTGTTTGGATTTACGACGTCGTGCGCGCATCAAGCTTCCTTTTTCATCGTGCAGCCAATCAGCACACAGGGTTCCGCGTTCTGTGCCAAATCACGCAGTACGCGCCACGCGCTCGCCAATCTCCATATAAGGAGATTGTTTACTACTCCTCGCGAGCGGCACACTACATTATAGCTAGAGGGGTGTTTGAAAAACATGAAGCAAAAATGTTGAACAAAGTTGATGATAACTTTTGACTTGTTTCGACACTTTGACTCAAGGTATTTATGAATGAGAATATGCAAGTACGTTTAAGATCGTATCAGGGAAATGGGCGCTGACAATGACCCAAACCGATATTTATTCCCTCATTGTTAAATAAGTCACATGACTGGAATTGTCGTGGATCGTCGCGTCGTGGGTGACATGAGCATGGTTGCGATTATTTTGCGTCGAAATACCGCTTGTTCCACGAGAATCAATACGATTTCTCAGTTTTGTGACCTGAGCATTATTTTCCTGCTTGATGCCGACGGTTCCGTCGTGGCGCAAACAAATCGCAGGTCGACCTGAGGCCACCTTAAGATTGACTGAATTTTCGTAGCTTTAATTGCTTACAGCATAGTTCTGAGCATGCACACGACTAGTGAGAACAACGGAAAAGAACCAGTATGTCTGCTGCCACCAGCCTCTCAAGAGCTTCCCAATTGCGTCAAATTATGGTTGCGTAAATCAAATATGACATTAAGGCTAATCACGGTGGATTTTTTTGGATGGACAAACTTTTTGTTTTCTTCTTTTTTTTACAACTTGAAAAGCACAGGGTACGTGCCCTGCCGGTGAAGATGCATCTTACCCAGATAGACAGCTTTGAGGGTAGCGAGCAGCTGCTTCTCAGCGTCTTGGGACTCATCAGAATCATCTTCGTTGCCGTCCAGAGGGCTGAAAGAAGAAACAAAAGACGTCACATCAATGACTTGGCTCGATATGTTTAAGAAATGCAGTGTAGAATGAGAAAGGAGACTTAGTAATTTAGCTAAGAATTCTCGCACATGAATGAGTGCGAGTTCTCAAATTTTCATCTTGGTGTCCAAAAGACACCCAGGGGCTATAACCATGCAAGCAATTTACCTAAAGACAGGTGGTGTTGCAGTCAACAGGTGGCAATCTGGCCAGCAATCTGTAGCGGCCTGGAGGAGACATATGGCCTGACGATGTTGAGACTTGTCCAGCAGATCACACACACTTGCCAGTACACTGGAGGTTACAAAATGGAAGGCACATGGACTTGGAATCAAAGAGAGGCGGTGCGAAAGAAGAAAAACAATTGACGAGTGTCTCACAGTACTAGCCTTTGGGAACAACAATATTTAAAAGGATGTGATATGAGACAGCCAGGTGAGTAGAGTGCCTGCAAGTTTGGACGGGGGAACTGATGATAAAAGACCACTGGAACACCTTCCATGATAGTATCGATAAAAGAGGCTCAATGAAGCAACAGAGCGTCGGACATGAAGGGGTTCTAGGGAAGATGCCAGGTCCTGACCAACCAGATTTAAAACACATAAAAAAATAAATAAATAAATAAACAAGAAAAACCAGCTTCCTGTTACCCTACCTACCCCATTTTAATGGCCCCGACCCCAATTTTTTTCGAAAAAAAAAATAAAAAAATAAAAAAATAAAAAAATAAAAAAATAAAAAAATAAACATAAATGCTGTAAATACTACCTTTAAACATTGACTACATGTAGACACCTATTATGATCAGCACAAAAAAAAGTGCAAAAAAAACCCCAAACCTACCTACCCTATTTCAAATGCCATGTAATCGGAAGAAGAACTATTTCTTTTTTGGCCTAAACATGCATCCACCGCGCCTAGGGTATATTTTCTGGGTACTTCACTGAAAACAGTCCAATAGGGATTTTAAAAAAAATCATTATAAATTTGATTATTTTAAGCTGTGAAACAAACCGTTCTTGTACAGGCCCTGAACAAACCCAACTCAAAATGATAAATGGACCTCAGCCTCTGACATACCTCTCGATGCAGGAATCTTCTGGTATCTCCATGCTACCTGCACCCCCCTCCTGGTTCTCTGCACCCTCCTCCTGGTTCTCTGCAACCTCCTCTAGATGCTCCCTGACAACGGTCGCCAACTCTGGTTCCATTGCCTGCCACATCTCCTCAGTCTTACCACGCACATCTGATGCAAAGGACAAAAAAATCAAGATTAGAGCCACTGGTAGGGCTGTGTCGAATATTGGAATACTCAACAGAGTTGTCATCAAGTCACTTCCCAAGTCACTTCCCAAGTCGCTTCCCTAGTCGCTTCCCAAGTCGCTTCCCAAGTCGCTTCCCAAGTCGCTTCCCAAGTCGCTTCCCTAGTCGCTTCCCAAGTCGCTTCCCAAGTCGCTTCCCTAGTCGCTTCCCTAGTCGCTTCCCAAGTCACTTCGCAAGTCACTTCGCAAGTCACTTCGCAAGTCACTTCGCAAGTCACTTCGCAAGTCACTTCGCAAGTCACTTCGCAAGTCACTTCGCAAGTCACTTCGCAAGTCACTTCGCAAGTCACTTCGCAAGTCACTTCGCAAGTCACTTCGCAAGTCAGATCACAAGTCACTTCACAATTCTGGTCTCAAGCCATGTAACAAGCTATTCAAACACACTATATAACAAAAGCATTCCTTGATTACAACTCCGATACTCAATCAATAACCGAATATTCAAATATTCATATTTCAATCCAAATATTCAGAAAAGAAATGTACTTCCACAAAAATATAGAAGGACAACAATTTTGGACAACATTTATATTCTATTGCCTGTACTTGAATAAAAGAGTAAAAGGTCGTTGGAAGACAAGCTCTTGCTGAAATACAATGATGCAAAGTATCTAAGTCCGTTACCTCCGGATACATCTTGTGGCTCATCGGGCGTCATCGCTTTTAACTTTTCCTTCTCCTTTTCTAGTGTGGCAACAAGTTCATCCACGGGCAGCTATAGTGGCAGTCATCAATGAAAAATAAGATTTTTAGGAGTGTGCATTTAAGGGTAGTATGGGAGTCGGGTACTCGATTGAAAAAAGCACGGGTCCCCAGGTACCCTGTTAACCCTAACCCTCCAGGGTATTTTGGCTAGAAACCCTGCCAGACACATCAGATTGCATACTTTGTCACATTGACTTGTGTGCAGAGTGCAGCAAAGTCAAGCTGTCACCACATATGCACTGTGCTGCGTCTGGCAGGGGTTAGGGTTAAAGAAAGCCAATCCCAAAAATAAAATCTTGTAAATGGCTGTTCACATTGTTCGTAAAAGTCCGCACGTTAATACTACCACATTGGTGCATCAGTGTACCAAGAGGCAAGTGTGTACAGTGAGCTCTAAAGCTTTACGGTGTAAATTGCATTTTTTCAAGTGTTTTAAACATTAATCTGTTTTGTTTTTCCATGTATCCTGGTTTTCATTTTGAAAATTCCCCACAAATGACATCAAACTTTCTTTTTTATTGTCTGAGAAATTACTTAGTAATACGAGTACACGATTCCATAATCTCAAACCGGTTCCTGACATTAGCAGTCGAGGACTAGGTTCGGATGCACAGTCCTACACAGCCCCACAGTCTTCAACAGTTGAAAACGGAGGAAAATCTTTGCAGAGCTGTAAAATCTGAGCCCCCAATCAATAGTAGAAGAATGTAGGGCTGTCCCGAATATACCGAATACTATTTTGCTGGTTCGAATATTCAAAAAGGTATATATATGCACGTACAGATACGACACTAATGCTATTTTAACAGAAAAGTTACGGCGCTTAGCAGTGTCAAATGCCGCATTTTTGTCAATCGTAACTTTTTGTGGACGGAGGTTTATTGTTCCCATCTGTAAAACCCTCGATACAACAGGGGCATGCAAAAAATGCCAATCGAACGGTTCATAATATCGATCGCCACACGTAAAACACCAGCGTGCTTTTACGTGCAATTTTTTTACCGGCGCGGCATACAGTGAAAAACCTGATCGGCGAGTATCGAATATTCAATCAAACCCAGTTTTAAATATGCGAATACTAAATTATTCGAAAATGAACAGCCCAAAAAGAATGACACATATTTATTTGAAGACACTATGAACTTTCATCTTCCCCAGAGCTAGAAAAGGGTACAAATTATCGAGTTCTGCATAATTTTTTTCTTCACTCAGACACAAGTAGTCTGGTACGCAAATGATAGAACTGGCTTTTAACCAGACCCAGGTGAAAAAGTAGAATAGGATCAAAATTAGGACAAAAATATGACTTTGGAGAACAAAATCAAGATAATAGGACTTTTGCTGGCTTTTAGGAAAAATTTTTGTTGATACTCGCCCATGTCCACTGCATCACAAGCCTCATTTGGCATGTTCTGTACTCACAACACTTGTGCTCCATCCTCAACCATTAGCTCTTGGAATTAAAGTTGCAGTACTCCTGCACCCAAGCCCTTCATTGCATTATTTTCATATGACAGTGTCTAACACTGTTATGAAAAATATTCTTTGAGAAAAATATTCATTTTTCAGAGTTGTAGAACAAACAAAAAAAAGCAGGAAAAAGTAGGAAAAAACAGAACAAAAAAAAAAAAAGTAGGAAAAGTTGGAGCAAGGTAAAACAAATTAGGGAAAAGTAGGAAAAGTAGGAATATTGAAATCTTGTCAGTAACTCATGAAAGCAAATCAGAACTAAATGAAGTACCTTGGCGGCAAACGGGTTGCTTGACAGAAACGCGGACAGCAGCTGCACCGCATTCTTGCGCACAATGCTGGACTTGTCTTGCAGACGACCCAGCACCAATGACATCACGCTGCGTTGCCGGGGCAACGGGATGGCCTTCTCCCGGCACAGGTGCAACCAGACTTGCAAGACTCGGCTGCGAGTGAAGGCGTTGATATCGTGAATGTGATCCTGAAAAAAAAAACACAGCCAAAAAAACAAATTTATTCTAATATATTGTCGTGTCTGTGCACGCCGAAAAGTTAATTTTAGAATTGAATTGTTAATATGTAAGCATTACTCCCTAGGCATTTTTGCTAGGAGGCTTCCTCAACCTGTCAAAATCCAACACTGTGCAGTAAACCTATGGCACATTCTTTGGAATTAGACAAATTGGGGCATCATAGCTCCATAAGTAATAGTGCCAAGGCCCTACAGTACTGACCCCATCAAAATCAGACAAAACCTGCTATTGGAGTTTGTAAGGCTTGGGGTAGTTAGGGTTAAACATATTGGGTTTCCATAAGACATTCCACAGAAGAAAAAGAAAACGAAAAAATGACCGCCGATAAGTAACAGAGTAAATAAGTTTCAATTTTTTCAATTAGAGTGGGTCGCTCCCATTAGCACAGTGTTAACGTATGGGGCAATCATCACGCCTAAAGTTTAGGGCTGTCCATTTTTGAATAATTTAGTATTCGAATGTTTAAAACTGCATTTGGCCAAATGATCGAATATTCGAAACTCGCCGATCTAGTTTTACACATGCCAGTCGCAGCTGCCATTCCCGCTGGCCAAACGGTGTACAAAGTGCACCAGTTAAAATCTGCATGGCGGCAATTGATATTATAGCCTGCTGGAGTGTTTTGCAGTAAGTACTGTGTATTAACTGTCCAGGGGCTTTTACCCAGGTAAAAGAAAGGGACCAATAAACAAGTAAAAAAGTTACAGTGGACCAAACAGTGGCATCTGACAATAAAAATACAACTTTATGATTAAAATAACACAGTCCTGCGTGCAAGTGCAGAGTTTTATTTTTTCGAATATTAAAACCGGCTTAAAGCTATTTGAATATTCGGTTGATCGAATATTCAAATATTCAGGACAGCCCTACTAAAGTAAGGGCCGAATAGATTGCAGAGCGTAGTAAGCATTTGTTTGGTTCGAAAGTATTTGAAGAAGTAAATCCATTGAATTGAAATTTGTAGCCAAAGCACGGACATTGCAGCGTTAACATTTATTCTGACCACGCCCATTCCTCCAGTTCACATCCGCCCCCGACTGACCATCATCCAATTTGATTTATGATTTTGTGTGGTCAGCGTGAGCAGAAACGGCCACATGATTGATGACATTCAAAAGAAATCATGTTTCCGAGTCAAAAATTCTGAGTCATTCAAGAAAATATGCCACGCTTTGATTAAGAGTAGAGTGGTGGGGTGTGGTAATACAAGTTACTAGGAAACGAGGGCTACTCAAGACAATGAGGGAGTTGAATGGGAAACGTACCTCTAATTTATCCAGAAGCTGGTCTCGAGTGCTTTTCGCTTTCTTGTCCAGTCCATCTTGGCTCAATACCTGGATGATGATCTCTCCAAGTACTCCCAGAACTCCATTTCGCATAGTGTATGACTGTGACAAAAACAAACATCCATGAATAAGACCATGAACCGATTGCTTGGAAGTGGAACACGTATTGTTAACAAAGCAATCATGCCAATGCTGACTGGAATAATTGATTTATGAAAGGCAAATCATTTTAGATAAAACACCAATTTATTTTGTACATCACATCAAAAATAATCTGATTATGAAAGGCAGGAAAGCAATAAAAAAAGACTAATTCCCAGTAATTTGTCTAGGAACTTTCCTGAATCACACAAACTCCAACATCGAACAGTAACCCAACAGCACATTCCTTTTTTACTACAATTACAGGACATGAAGCTGTATGTGATTCAGTAAGGCCTGAATCCATTAAAATCAAACAAAGCCAGGTGTTAGATTTTGATGGATTTTAGAGTGTTAGGGGTCAACAACACTTGACGTAAACCAATTTTCTTGAAAGGGACATCAAACCTCATGTAAGGTAATTGTTTCTCGGCTCGTCAGTTCTGAACCAATCAAAACCAGGTGTTAGGTTTTGATGGATTTTGGATGGTTTTAATGGATTTTGAATGGTTTTGATAGATTTTGGATGGTTTTTATGGATTTGGCTCCAAGTACCTCTCCATCCAGGTGGCACAGCAGCAGGCTGATGCTGGGCAGCATCACCCCGGCAATCTTCTCCGAGAGCTCCACGAGGAAGGCGGCGTAGGAACGGGTCCCACTGTTATCACGGACGAGGTCGCGTGGGTCTAGGCTACCAATCTCCCTGCAAAAAATACATATATGCAATAAAATTGATTGAATTAGTGTGGCGTCCATGGAAATTTGCTTTGATGGTTTTGGCAACAACATCCAGTTTCTTTTATAGCATTAGAAAAAAAAAAAACCGAATGAACTTGATATTTTTTCTAATGTACATTTTCCTGTTTCAAACGTCTTCCCAAATGGAACGGGCCATTTCCGAGTAAGCATGCAGGCACGCTTGTTTCCTCCAGTTAGGGTGTTTTGAGCATCAAACTCGGCCCTCCGTCCATTGCCACTAATATATACTCTAGCTGTACCTAGATGTAGAACGAAAAGCTATGCCAATAGCTTCTTCCCTTATTCTGTATCTCTGTGGAATTCTTTGCCTGATGCATGTTTCCCTTCATCTTACGATCTTTCCTGCTTCAAAAGGAATATTTAATTCCTACCTCTTTTATTTTTTCATTTGTAGCTCCGATCCGTTCCGTACCTAGAGTTGCTTTTAGCCTTGTTGGTGGCAAACTTGCCAAACAAAAAAAAATAAAATAAAAATAAACAAAAATAAATAAAAAATAAATAAATAAATAAATAAATAAAAACCAAAAAAAAACACAAAAAAAACAAAACCCCGTTCTCATATAACGATCCACCTGGTGATCCCAGGATGTTTCCTGGGAAAACGTTTTGAAAATCTTTTGAAAAAAGCTGACTTACCTCATGACTTCGCTGACAAGGTTCTTAGCCCCAAACTGAGTGACGATAGTATGTACACCCTGAGCCATAGGACTGACAAGATGCTCAAAGTGCTGCAGTAGTTGAATGATCTTCAAACTGGCTCCTACAGAAATCACAGACATTAAATAATTCATGGAAATGTAATATGTGACCCACTCTGCAAAAAAGGGCAAATTTGTTGCAAAATTTAAAAATAGTGTTTTATATATAGATGGAAAGGCCATTTTATAAGCTTTCATATGGTATGTCTGAGGCCTGTAGCATTTGGCATTCACGAGATATTTAGAAATTTGCATGTTTGTTTTCAGGAATTTCTTGAAATGACTTTAGGAGAAACAAGCCATTTAAAAAACCAAAAAGCAAAGCAATAGATTGAAGCACTCGACACAAACACATTCTTTTTCCAACTTTATTCACTGAAATCAATGATTTTCGTTATGAAATAGGATAATATAGTTATCAAAGATGCCAAAAAATCCCTCTCTTAAAAATCACTTGTTTGAAGGATTTTTCACTCTCGTACGGCCCATTACGCGTAAAAGCATACAGTGACTTATGTGCCCTTTTTGCAGAGCGGGTCACATATGGTTTAAGGGTGCACTGAATTGATGAACTTGTCAAACTCGGCCCAAATGCAGACAGGGTAGTTTTAAGGCACATTATTGTTTGTCTTTTGGAAAACCTGTTTTGACTTTGGACACCATGTTGTATTGTTGCATGTGAAAGCAAAAGTAAACAATTTCAGGCTTTCAAGTAGACCCAGGTGAAAAGTACAATAGGAGAACACTTTGCTCTATCTTCAACTAAGATCTTGGAAGTAAAGTTGCAGTACTCCTGCACCCAAGCCTTTCACTGTGTGATTTTCATATGACAGTGTATAACACTGTCATTGAAAATATTCAATGAGATTTCATTAAATAGGAATTACAAGAAAAAAAGTAGGGCAAGTAGGTGCAAGGTAAAACAAAAAGTAGGAAAAAGTGGGAATATTTGAAAGTCTGCAATTTTTTTTATATTTACAACAAAATTTGACCCCCTATTTCCAAATTCTGCCTAAAACCTTGTGGGGGGCGGAGCTTTGAAACCAACAGCTTTTGTAGCAGATATTACCCAGCGTGTGGTTGTATCTCTTGATCAGGTGCCCCAGCAGACTGAACAATGCCTCCTTGGTACCAGTACTCCGGCCAACGGATGGATTCTCCAATAGCTTGTAGCAACAGCAGCTCACAAGGCTGTTACGGAAAAAAAAACACAGCAACATTATCAACTACTTACAGAAAGATGACACAAGTGCCTGAAAAAGACAGACAAGTTGAAACAACGACACGTGGGAATTGCAGACGCATCATTATCCTTAACCCCTTGGGCACGGTATTTTACTGGAGACGTCGGGGTGTCGCGGCGGTTCTGGCAGCCAAATCGAACCGCTACAGTGTGTTTGTGCAGTCAAGCGTATCATAAACAATAATCCAACAATGGATTGAAACTGCACGTACAGCGGCCAGTGGCGTCATCCGGCCTGGTGACACTGTTTTTTTGCGCCCACAGGGTTAAACCCTCCTATCACAGCCTATCAAAAAAACTACCCACCAACTCTCACAACTTGTGTGTGTTTCAACCTTTCACTTGATAGGTTTGATACATGGGGTAGTTGGCTCCATTTTGGCCGAGAGAGCGGGAGGGTAATTAATGCCTGCTTTAAATGTCAAATTTCTGCCGGACTAATTGAAATGAATGCAAAATATCAGACAATTACAGAAATTGAGGGAAGCAACTGCCAGTTTTACAACCAAAGTTCAACAGGCTTTGCCGACCTTCTGACGTAATACCGGTACAGCACCAAATCAAACTTCCGGCATGTCAGTTTGTATGAACGGTTTCCGAATTGTACAAGGTATCTGTTGGAAAAAGATCGTGCCTCTCCGCACGATTTGATTGTGTTGAGTATGATAAATGTCTCTTTTCCTGGTTGGAAGTCTAGAATAAGTGAATTATGTTTAGCGCAAATTTTACTTTTCAAGCAACTGCCTTATTTCTGCCATTTCACTGTCGATGCAAAAATCAACTGATTTAGACACGGAAAAGGTTTGACCTCTGAAGCAGTGTAAACAATTTTGAGGAAGAAAACAAAAATGTACTTGACAAATTCTTCTTCGACAATTGGCGGATCCCAAAGCTTCCAGACGTCCAGTTGCAGGAGGTGCAGCATGCCCTGGAGGAAACGCTCCTTCTCTGCCTCCCAGTCCCAGCCGACTGCATTCTTCTTGCTCTTGGCACGACCCTGAACAAATTAAAAGGAGCCGTGTAATCAACTTGTTCTCCCTTTTCAATTTTAATCAAAGTTTTTTTTCAGACTTCCAAGCTGCCATTCCTGATTTCCAAACTGGGATATCTATTTCTCCGAATGCCTTCTCAGTGTGCACTCACCCGCGCCACCTTGACGGTGGTGTCGATGGACGGCTTGCAGGCTTCAGTGTCAAATGCCTCGGCCGTCTGACACAGCAGGTAGCACAGCATCTTGAGGGTATTCAGGTGCTGTTTAGCGTCAGCGTGTGCCTCTGGCTGGTCCAGGATTGAGGCTAGACTGGTAGATAGCTGCTGCTGGGCTGATGATTGGAAAAATAACACAAGAAAACAAACAAAAACTGAGAAACAAATGCAATTAACCCCTTGTCTGTGGCTGTTATAATGATGGGGCAGCTGGTATACCAAGAACGGGCTGTGCAGCCAAGCTTGAAATGAATACAATAGGCACCACACTGAATAGAGTGGTCCTATTCACCACACTTGGAACCCCCTCATGTGTGAATACAAGCTTTGTTTGAAAAAGCTCCGTCTATTCATTACACTCCCATTCAAGAACAATATAGTTGAAACATGAATGCGTTGAGTATGCACAGGAATGTAGACGACAACCGGCGAGTTGGTCTTTTTCAAACTGCAGCTATGACCATCGTCCGTATTCAAGATAAAAAAAAAACCAAATTAAGTGTGACTGGACAAAGATACAATATCACAATACAAGTGTGATGGGAGACATTTTCAAAATGTTATTCAAATCTTGCTTTTTTACGGGAAATACAGATGGGATACTCCAAAAAAATAGAAAACTCAAAATTACACAAGATTCTAGTAAGACTGTCTATCACGTGTATCAATTCTTAAACCCTAACCGAGCTAAATCCACCAATAATTTACCTTTCAGAAGAAGCTCCCATGCTTCCTCTTTTGTTTCTTGTTCAACTTCATTGAAATGCCTGCAAAAATAAAAATCCTCATTTGTCCTTGCGCTGTAATTTATGTATTTATTTAATCCACGCATCACCAACAGTGGAACACTGCCAATTATGGGTATTGATGTATATAAAAACAAACATGATATAAACATACATAAAAAGTTTAACCCTAACAGCCCAAGGCTTTTTACTAGAATCCTTCCCTAACCACACAAACTCCAACACTGTGTAGTAAACCAATGGCACATTCTTTGTACTTAGACAAAATCAGGGCATCAAGTCCCATGCAAAGTGATGGTGCCAAGGCTCTACAGTACCCAATCACACAAAATTCAACACAAATGGGGTGTTTGATTTTGGCAGGTTAGGGATGGTTAGGGTTAATTAAAGAGGTTCAACAGGTCTAATGAGGTTCAACACAACTTCACCCCAAAACACGGATATCTTAGGCAACAATGCTTTTAACCAGTTCGCGTCGGAGGACGTGTTAACACGATCTGGCTGTTTTTATACACGGGCACGGCTGACGGGTTAAAACGTCAAGCTTGCCTCGACTCAACCTCCGGGTGACGTCTCAACACGCTAATCCCTCATTTGTTTTGTACACACACACACAAAGTCCGAGAAGTCTGTGGAGGCGGACCGTGTGTTAAACTTGAACTTGGTCGCTGTGCACGGCCTGTTGTTCTACAATTTACGCTCCAGTGGGCGCACCCGGAGTATTGAAATATATGAGGTTTCGGCAAGAAATATTGTTTTTGTACAAATACTGTTGAAATGACTCTTGCAAATTAGTATTTGTGGCGTTTGGCTGTATATCAGAAGTTGGCTGCTTTATTTAGCCTTTTTTGAAAATAGAAATTTTCAGCAAAAGTAATCCCGGCACGAACTGGTTAAGAACAGCCGCCGAATTATTTAAATCTCGTGAAGGACCTTCAGATGCAACAACTGAAGCAATCGTACTAGTTTACCTGAGAAGACTGTAGAAACCGTCAAAGTGATCCAAGATCATGGAGGGACCCTCTGTTCTCAGGGCAGTCTTACACCCAAAGACCCTATCCGGTACTTGCCGGGCCGGGGAAACTTCCTCCACCACATATTGGTTGGTCCCGCTGCTCTGCAGAAGGTCCTTCTGGTGAAGTGGGAGAACGAACTCAAAGCTCATGGTGGTTTGTGGCACTGGAATTTGAACAAACAGCAGAAGTTTATTTTTCAAACTTGGTCAGTGTCAAATAGGCCTATCTTAAGCCGTGTCCGCATTGGACTTTTTTGGGTAAAACCTACGGAGACTGTTGTCAACTTAACCAAAGTAAGTCCAATGCGGACAGCTGGTAAACTTGCCAAATTGTCAAATTTGTGTCGATCGTCGGTTTTACCCTCCGCAGCAGTAAGTTTTACAGGCCCAAGCGAGTAGCGGAAGAGTTAGGTGGTAGGTTTTACGTCACTGAAAAGTCCAATGCGGACAGCCACGGATAAGTAAAACCTACATTTTGATCAAGTGCTGTCTGCAGATCAATGCATGCCGCGCCGCTACGTTGGCATACACAATGAAATGCGTGTAAATTTAGTACGTTCTACAAAACCACAGAGGACATTCACTGCATAATAGTTTATTTGGCCAAGGAAGTTTCAGCGAGCCGTGTAAACTGTAATCCAAGTGCGGACGCACGGAAGAATAACCACAGCGGAATGTTAACAATCACGTACGGTAACTTTTGACAATAATTAGTCCAATGCGAACGCGGCTTTATATACTTTTAGTTTTATCTCATGTCAAGTCAAGTCTGCTCATTTAATTCAGCAATATCAGTGTAAACAAACGATCTTACAGCTTTATTTAAATTTAAATATCAGAATTTTTGAAATCATGATTGCCTACTGCCTTTTATTCATTGAAATAAGGCATGACTAAAGACAGATTCTGAGAAAATGTGAGTTTTAAGCATTTCAGTCATAAATCTGCACTCCAATTTGTTTTGTGTTCAAAATAATCACACTTTACTCTGCATTAACCGTACATATTTCAGGGGCCAAACAATCCCTACTTTAAATCAATTTTTTTTTGCTTTGCAAAATCCAATGGAAATAGGAATCCGTACTTGAATCAAATTGTTTCTTATTAATATTATGACTTTCTCTACAAAACTGCATCAAAAACAAGTCAAATGTACAAAATTAATTTGAAAAACCAGCCAATCCCTAAACTAAAGGCCTAGTCGGTCCTATTTTGTATGTTTCTGTTACGTATAATTGTAGAAGTCAACAAATAAATGTCCACTAGCTAGGGCAGGAACCGTCTACAAAACGACTTGTGCAAGTGTGCATAGGGGACTTCACTTAATCATTATTTGCTACTGCTAGTGCTAGCTGAGCTGATGAGGCGCGTTTTCTACAGCTATTGGGGCGAATCGATTGTTGTTGGGGGCGAGTTGGAAATAACATTTCCGAAACACGGACACGGACACACTTCGGTTAGTAAAGAGCAGTTCTTTTCTGATTTTAATACTATTTAATTTCGAAACAAATAAAATCAACTTATTTTTCTGCAAATCAACAATAAATATCTCACCGACAATGAAAGATTCTTGTAAAAAAAAAGAGTTTGCCAGAGGAAAAATTCACACAAACCGCAACTATTAAAATGGCCGCTCTTTTATAGCCTCGACTTCGGCGACCAATGAAAATGCTCTAATTTGTTGAGGCCATGCAATTTAAAAAGAATTCTCTACGGGGTAACTTCACTCAATCTATATTTACTTTAAACAAAATAAATCGTTCTATTTTCCAATTCAGATGGAAGTAGTTGATCATAAATATATTTTAATATAAGAAATGTCAAAGTAAGAATTGTTAAATTGACCAATTGCAAGCTCTCTTCTAAATTTTGAAAGCCGGGCCTCGTACAACAGTAAATACATTATTAGTGAGATTTTTCATTTTAATAACTTAAAAAGTAAAAAATAGATCTAATTATAAAATAAAATATGTAGTACTAGTTATTTTTATAAATCGTGTAGAACGTATACAGAATTTCAATGCTGAATACTGTTTAAACTTTTATGGAAGTTCTACGCACTGCAGTGTAAAATACAAACATGTGGTGGTGGGATCGCAAACGTCGACTGCTCGCCCTTTGTGGCATAATTATACCTTTTTGTCTCGTTTATTTTCTGAAATTTAGTGTGCTGTCAGTGTTGTTATTATTGTTCATATTAGGAACCTCGATCTTCGTGCTGAAGATTTCCAGTAATGGAGCACAAAGAAACATACCGAACAGAAGTTGGGTCAAAGGTCATGAAAGCCAGAGTGGTGGCCCTGTCAAAAAGAGGCTTATTTCTCCTGTATTTCCAATGAAGTCTCAGAGGAGCCCTTCAGCTTTGAAAGAAAGAGAATATGTGCAAAAATCCGGATACAATGGACATGATCACAGGCTGATCATGAAAAGTAAACATCCTATGCTGTCATCTCCAAATTCATCAACTGAGTTTGCGCCCTCACAAATATTTTCACAGCAACGGTCGGCAGTGGTCGCATCAGACAGTGGATTTGTATCACCATTCTCCAACTACAACAAAGATGCCGGTTTGGTCAGAAAGCCATTGTTTTGCGTGCGTGCTCCGTCGATTTCACCATTAAAAAACTCTGTGAAGTGAGTTGTGGTATAATTACAGGGAGTGGATCCAGGGGGTACTTGGGGATCTGCTCTTTTTTGTTTACGGTGATAGGGCGGCAGCCTCGCTGAGCCCGTTAGCCTGACAATGGCAAAATTCAAAGCCGTAGCCACAAAAGACCCGATCCGGGCACGACTTATGCACCTCGTATGTATCAATTGTATTTGTATGACGCATCCCCGGCCGGACCCCCGGGGAGGTACATCAACGTCCAATGTGAGGCCATCTTTTGGGGTCCCATAACTCACCCTTGCGTCATGTTTGTGATTAACCATTCACATACAATTGATGCTATAAACCACCATCCAAACAACAGCAACTCACCAATGACAGACCTACAAATTATGTATGACAGACATGTGTCATGTAGTTTGAAAGTGCATGACGCACCATGACGCACGCCAACACATCCCACGATGTGTTTATGACGAACCCAAGTCTTATTTGACGCACCCACCTTCGTCACGATCGATCTGACTGAACATGATAGTGACATAACGCACCTCCCCAGGGGGTCTGGGGGTACGTCATACAATTCGTATGTGCATTATACTGTGTGAGTGCAACATGCGAGCCTGCGAATAAACTAAATTGAGGAAAGAGTTCCATATCTGGACATCACTTTATATTCCCTTAATATCATCACCAACACCACGAACTGACACTCTCTAGCGCGTGAGTGCCAGGGCGCGTGCGTATTTTACAGAACAGAGTAGTTTTCGTTTTCACGAACTGACACCCAAGTACAGCAGCGCGCGCTAACCACATTTTCATTTTCAGGAACTGAAACCATTCTTAATTTCACGAGTTAAGAGGTTTTCAGTTCAATGTTTCTGTAAACCACAAGTATACAGATGGAGTAGATTCGTGTCAAAGCTTTTAAAGCGTTTTTCTTGGAATGGTATTTCCGCTACATGCTTGCGTGTCAATTCGTGAAAACGAAGTCTTCTCCACCGAGTCGGTGTCCGATGTGCGCGCGCACACCTGGGTGTCACTCAGTTCGTGAAACCGAAATTTACTCGGTACGCAGTTTCACGAACTGACACCCAGGTGCGCGTGAGTGTCAGTTCGTGAAAACAGTGACGATATGACTTAGAAACTACCAAAAAGTGTAAATCTGATGAAGAAACACGAAATTAGGAGGGAAACATTTTCAACTTATTCTTTAAAAATACTTTGACTTTTTCTGTCATGGCTCATAGACTTTGTGCACGAGGTATAAGTGATGCCTGGATATGGAACTTTTTCCGTAAACTTTTTGTTTATTGGCTGTTTCGTAGTTTTACGAAACAGCCCTTGTTTTCGTTAAGATTTTTTTTTTTTTCTTTTTTTTTTTTTTTTTTTTTTTTTTTTTTGCTTCTTTTTCAGACTTTTGGCCCATAGCATTTGTACACGTTTTCTTTCTACCAGGCACTTTTGCTACTTTGATGCAGCCGATTGCCTTTAAACTTAACAGACACTTAGACCAACTGCTCAGAATGCATGCCGAACTTTTACGTCATGATGACGTCATCACGTGATTTTTTATGAATTTTTGAAATTTGAAAATCGTAACATTGTTTTTAATATATCTAGCGAACAAAACAAGATATTTTCAAAATTCTTTTTGTTATAGCTTTGGTATGTCTCAAAGATATGCCCTAAAAAGCGAAAATTTTTTGACGTCATGATGACGTCATCAAAAATATGTTTTTTTGTTAATGCATGTAAGGGTCAATTCGATTACAAAAATGTATACATTGAATTTTCCTGTACCCAATTCCAAAATTTCATGATCGTGGCTCACTCAAGTAAGAAATGACAGCCATTTCAAAATTTAGACCAAATTCAATATAACACAAAGGAATTCTGGGACGGGCTGATAACCATGGCTATTATGAGCTTGCTGTTTATAAAAGGGGTTGATTTCTAGTCTTTTTTCAAGTCGCTGAATTTTTGAAGTATTAAAATCGTAACATTCTTTTCAATATATCTAGCGAACAAAACAAGATATTTTCAAAATTCTTTTTGTTATAGCTTTGGTATGTCTCAAAGATATGCCCTAAAAGGCGAAAATTGTGTGACGTCATGATGACGTCATCAAAAATATGTTTTTTTTTTAACGCATGTAAGGGTCAATCCGATTACAAAAATGTATACATTGTATTTTTCTGTACCCAATTCCAAAATTTCATGATCGTGGCTCACTCAAGTGTGAAATAGGAGCCATTTCAAAATTTAGACCAAATTCAATATAACACAAAGGAATTCTGGGAAGAGCTGATAACCATGGGTATTATGTGCTTGCTGTTTATAAAAGGGGTTGATTTCTAGTCTTTTTTCAAGTCGCTAAATTTTTGAAGTTTTAGAATCGTAACATTCTTTTCAATATATCTAGCGAACAAAACAAGATATTTTCAAAATTATTTTTGTTATAGCTTTGGTATGTCTCAAAGATATGCCCTAAAAAGCGCAAATTGTGTGACGTCATGATGACGTCATGAAAAAAATTCTTTTTTCAAGTCGCTAGAATATTGCACATAGCATTTGTAAACGTTTTCTTTCTTACCGGCCACTTTGGCTACTTTTAAACTTGGCAGACACTTACACCAACTGCTCACAATGTGTGCCGAACTTTTACGTCATGATGACGTCATCACATGTCACGTGACGTCATCTTAAAGCAGCATTTTTCGAAGCCATATATCTACAAAAGTACAAGTCCGATTAAGTTGGAACGTAATATCTAGGTATGCCACCGGGTGTTATAGATGAACATTGACATGACGTTATGATCAAGTCATAACATGTCACGTGGTGTCATCTTAAAGGGGCACTCGCTAGATTATTGCCCATTGCATTTGTAAACGTTTTCTTTCTTACCGGCCAGTTTGGCTACTTTTAAACTTGGCAGACACTTACCCCAACTGCTCACAATGTGTGCCTAACTTTTACGTCATGATGACGTCATTACATGTCACGTGACGTCATCTTAAAGGGGCATTTTTCGAAGCCATATATCTACAAATGTACAAGTCCGATTCAGTTGAAACACACTATTTAGGTATGCCACCCGGTGTCATAGATGAAAATTGACATGACGTTATGATGAAGTCATTACATGTTATGTGATGTCATCTTAAAGGGGCATTCGCTAGGCTATTTCCCATAGCATTTGTACACGATTCCTTTTTTAAACCAATCCTTCACACATCCAATAACATCTTCATCCCTCCGTCATTGTTAACAAACAAACAACTTTAAATATTGCATACACATTTGACATCCAAACTAACAATAAAAAAATTAGAAACAGCCCTGTGTTTGTCCACAAACACTTGCCTCTAGTTTATTTATGTGGCTTTTATATCTCAGACCAGGTCTAGTCCATGACTTTTTTCACTGTTCCAGTCACAGGCAAAAACAAAATCTATCGGGCATACCCCCCATACACTGTGATCAAGTAACAATGGATTTAGTGCCAGTGAACCGTTTTTCTTTTACTAGATGTTCATAATGATATGCCCTTGTAATTTGTAATCGTCATAATCATGATTGTGAATATCAATTCAACCACGTTTAGCTGGCCATTTACAAATGGATACATCTGCTAATTTTGTCCCACTGTATGTATGTGAGGTGCTGCTTATGTGGCAATACACATAACATTGTAAACAAAAACTGTTACAATTTTTATATAGTATATTTAACTATATTATAAATTAATTTAATTTGCAAAAAAATTATATTTTCCTCCTATGCAGCTCATCACCCTTACACTTCAAGCCCATCACTAGGAATCAGCTGCAATCGGACTACGGCAAAGCGACAGGGTTACCCCTGTCCAACCGTCATTACCCGACGCACCAGCCAGACTACACCCGGACGAGCATGGGCATTCTGCCAGCAAGCTCAATCTTTTACGGCGACAGGACGGCAGTCTCGCTGAGCCCATTACGGAAGGGAGGGGGCGGAGTCAGGATGCACAGCCCTGTCACGGTGAAGATTGCGCGGCCGGATATCCGAAGGTCTGCAAGTCCACTGTAAGTTTGTATTGCAGAGCGTGGTGGTCATAAAGGCTGTGTTGAAAGGAACCAAGGGTATGTTCAGACGAAGGGTAGCTTTTGAGCTAGCTCTTTTCCAATTGACCCTAACCCTCCAGGGTATTTTGGCTAGAAACCCTGCCAGACACATCAGATTGCATACTTTGTCACATTGACTTGTGTGGAGAGTGCAGCAAAGTGGAGCTGTCAGCACGGATGTACTGTGCTGCGTCTGGCAGGGTTAGGATTAATGGACTCAACAGTGATCTGTAGAGCTAGCGATCAAATCTAAAATGTGCTCATGTTCATATAATGATGGTTAGCTCCGGAGCTGGAGTTGCAGTGGAGCTAAAAGGTCTCCAAATATGTTGCGTAATATGTGTTAATGGGATGACGGTACATGCACTTCCCTCAGTGTGGGCTAGGTCAGTTGTGTCCAGATGAAGAATTATGGTGGAGCTAGGTCGTAAAAAAGTCCCGCTGAGCTGAAAACGGGGCTAGCCCACAAATTTTCGGGGCTAGCCCTGGAGCTGGCTAGCCCCGGAGCTGGCTAAAAAAGGAGTTAACCTGCGTTCCAACGACAACGCTTTCAGGTGGAGCTAGCCAGCTCCGTGGCTATCTCAAGAGTTAGCCCTCCGTCTGAATGACACCCGAGAAATGAATATGAAGTTCAGCTTGTTTTCACACATAGGACCATGTCTTACAACAGGATGAGCTCGTTTGAAGTAAAAAGGAGGTAGTGGTTTTCAGTTTTTCTTGTAAAATCTTTCCAGTTTTATCTCGTAAAAGGGTGTCAATTTTGACAGTAATAGAAGAGCGGAATAACAGTACTAAAATCGTTCATCCCAAATCAAGCAGCTTTCTGGGCACCCTATGCAAATTAGGTTTGGATATTGTTTAGCCTTAGCGCACAGGACTGCAAAACAGTCCTATGCTAGAAACCGAGGTTCAAAAATCACACTTTACCTGCATAAATATTCTTGGCATCATCTCCGCCGACAATTCAACAGCCCATCTCCCCGGTAGGATAGAAATATTCCTCCATGAATGTCAAGAACAGGAGATATTTGCGGCGCATAATCGTCTCCACGCGACGCTGACTTCACAAACACGAGGAGTAATATCTTGTCCGCACCTCTTGAACGTTTATTAACAACGGAGGGCACAATTTACAGGCGGTCACCGTGCGGCGCGCGCGACGCGGCCGTGCACGGCGACTGTAAATTGCGCCCTCTGTTGATGAACGTTCTAGATGTGGGTATTGCTCCTCTTGTTTGTGAAGTCAGTGTCGCGTGGAGACGATTTTGCGCCGCAAATATCTCCTGTTCTTGACATTCTTGAAGGGAATATTTCTATCCTACCGGGGAGATGGGCTGTTAAATTGTCGGCGGAGATGATGCCAAGAATATTTATGCAGGTAAAGTGTGATTTTTGAACCTCAGTTTCTAGCATAGGACTGTTTTGCAGTCTTGTGCGCTAGGACGCCATATCATGGCGTTCTTCTAGGGCTAGATATTGTTATACCCATGGGGATGTGTTTTGGCCTTTGGCAAAAAACTTGTCCCGACATGATTGCAATCTTGCACCCAAATTGGTGAGCATTGTAATGGATTAAACGAGTACATTTTAACCCTAAGCCCACCTTACACTACAAAATACTACTAGTAGTAAACTGTAGTATACAGTATTCTTACGACACTGGCATTTCACCCCAAATGAATGCCTAGGACATTATGGTTTACAAAGCCATTTATCAATTTTTCAAAATTGTGAATGCTGGTTTAAGCCTATGCTTTTCTCCAAGTTTTGCTACATTGAGCTGAAACTTTCATAGCTGTCCTCGTAAAATTGGGCAAGGTGTGAAATAAGTGACATTACCACAAAAGTCTGCCGTGAACATAGTTTGTATATTGAATAATCTGTGTAGTTTCCGCCGAGTGTCACTGGAGAGCAGTAGTGGGAGTCCACTGCACAAGGACACCGTCATCGCTGCGCTGAATGAGAGAAGGAAGCGAGTGGCTGTCGACGAGCAAGACGATAGTAGCAGTGTTGCCTCATCGGCAGCTGGAGGGGTCCTTGCGAAACGGAGGTAAAATACGAGGATGACTGCAGTAGGCAATTTATAAGAAAGTTTATTCACCATACAAAACCATACAGTGAGTCACTGAGTGTACATCAGTGAAGCATGTTTACCATACAAAACCATGTCAATAAGCTTGCTATAGCATTACACTGTGTGGTTTTGCCATGTGTGTTAATGCTATGGTAAAATTTGGATATGAAAATTTTGTAAGGTTTTGTATGGTGAAATAGTAGGATGGTTAACTGATGTATTGATTCATCGAACAAATCACAAGGGAAACTGGCTGGGTGATTTTATGAAATTTTATAGTGAATAAAGAAATTTGACAAGCGGGGTTTGAACCTACGACCTTTGGACTACCATGCCAGTGCTCAACGACATGAGCTGCCTTGCAACCTCCAATTTGTCAGTATCTTTGTTCAAGGGTACTAGTTAGATGCTGCGAACCCGTACTGTACAGCAAGAGATCACACCCCAACTTTGATACCACATTTTGGGAAGGCAATCAATTCTTAAGAACCCAATTTGTGAAAATTCTTAACATTTTTCAAATTTTGTATTGGGTTTCTGTAGCTGACTGAAACAAGTGGCTTTATTATGTTGTGAGTGAAGCTAATTTGAATTTTAGGGCTGAAAAACCCCAGCCTTCCCCCGTTAGTACAACACCAAGGGGAGGGGCATGGAAAGTGTGATGGTTTGGGTATAAAATATTTTTGTTAGGGGCGACAACAGTCCCGGCTGTTTTTAACCCTAACCCCTTGGGTAACTTAATACTAGAAAGTATCCCGAGTCCGCCAAAATCCACCTATTTTGTCATGCACAAGAAGTTGGTTTTGGTGACTGCTCAATGTGAAGGTATCCTGAATCCATCAAAATCCTGCAGTACCGCTAGGCTTACAATCCTCAATCCATCCAAATCCCCCAGTTTTCAATATGGAGGTATCCTGAATCCGCCGAAATCCTCCAAAACGGGGTTTGGATTTTGATGGATTTAGGTAGATTAGGGTTAATGGGAACCGGTATGCCAATATGGGGGGTTTGTGCATAATACACACAATAGGCAAACAATGGATTGAATACGCAGAAAAATGCGGGTATAGACGTCAACCGGCCAGGTGGTCTTTTTCAAACTGGCTATAGCTGTCATCCGTATTCAATGGGTTAAAACAATTTCAACTCTTCCTACCCCCACCCCCGGCATGGCGTACCCAAGACCACCATTGGTAACCATTACTTCTCTTCCTTTCCTGTGATGTTGACAGACGGTTGGACGACAGTTCGCAGTGCAGCACCCCCAGCCTAGCCAGCTCCTCCAACTACTCGACCATGGTCAACGGCGATGCAGTGTCGGAGAGCTCGGCGGATGAATCCGCCAGGGTGCGATTCCGAGCGACCTGGATGGGGGCCAGAGGGGTGCAGTCCAGGACGCCTCGCAACGCCATCGACAGCTCCATTAGTTCTAGCCGGCGAGCCACACTGGCTAATGTAAGGCCAAGTAAAAATAAGAACATGTTTAACCCTGACCCTGCTAAATCCAACAAAATCCAACAAAATCCAACAAAATCCAAGAATAGTGAAAAGCTGTTGTAATTTGTTGGATTTAGCAGTCAACACAAACTACATGTTGTTTTGGATATTGTTGTAGTCGGCAGGGTAGCAGGTAAATATATCTGTTGGATTTTGTTGTATTTTAGCAGGGTAGCAGCTATTAGTATACCGGTTGGATTTTGTAGAACTTAGCAGGGTGGAAGCTAAATATACCTCTTGGATTTTGTCGTATTAAGTAGGGTTGAAGCAGACTTCAAGTCAAATTTGTGTTGGATTTTGTTGGATTTGGCAGAGTAGCTGCAAAATACCAAGGCTGGTGTGTAGGGGGTACGCCGCAGAATCCAACATTTTTTATTTTAATCTTTAAAAATACTACGCTGAAAATTTGGGAGATCACCAACATAGGGCAAGATAGCTCAGTTGGTAGAGCACTGGTACGGTATTCCGGAGGTGGCGTGTTCAAATCCCGCTCCTGCCAGTTTTCTTTGTACACTTTGAGAATTGCTTTAAAAATACTGCTCAGTGGGCACTAATAATAGAAGTTAAAAAGGGCCTCCTCTGGTTTTTGACAAAGGCATTTTTAAGTGTAGGTAGTTTGGCTGATAGACTCTTACAAAAATGTTACAAGCCTGACAAAAATGTTACAAGCCTGACAAAAATGTTACAAGCCTGACAAAAATGTTACAAGCCTGGGTGTTTATCCAAAACCTACTGGAGGATTTTGCAGGATTCAGGCAGTGGTCCCCAGTAAAAAAAAAAAAAAAGGAGGATTTTGCAATCTTAGGATATTGGAGGATTCAGGTTACATGTAGAAAAAAATGATGTAGGGAGTTAGTGTTAATTATAATATAACAAATAAATATAGCATGGTTAAGTTTGCCTTAGGAACTTGTTTGCAAACTTCCAATAGATCGGGGAGCTAATGTCGACCGTCTACCCTCAAATCATGTTTTGCATACTGTTATACAGCAAATGATGCTAAAGAGAATGCTGCTCCAACCGGCCACACCGGAGAACTCCCCTCCAAAGAAAGCCTTGATTCACCCTGATGACTCCCAAACGGCCAGCCCCGGTAAAACCCCCCAGTCCATCACTCTGAGAACCACCGCTGGCTCTGACGTAGAAAATTCGATGGGAGGATCCGATTCAGAGGGGCGAGATGTCTCGTCCAAAGATAGGAGCAGTTCATCCGAAGACGGCACTCCGACCAGGAACGCCGGGACGAATCTGCTCGGGCCGCGACTGAGGACGCCCAAGCTCAAGATGGTGGGACATCAGATGCTGAGGGTAAGGTCCTGCCTTTCTCAATCTGCTTCCCACGGTGCTTGCTGACTGTTTGGCCTGCTGGAGTCTTGGCACTGAAAGAGTCAAACGTGTACTCGGACATGGAAATTGTCGCCAGGGATGTTTTTCCTGGCTAAAACCTTGGATCAGAGATAACATGATGACTAAAGGGGTTCTCACAAGGCAATTTGGCTTTGTCTGAAGGGGGAACTTGCAGAAAATGAAATGTTTAGATTGTCAAATGCAGCACAAATGCAGTTTAAAAGTCGTATCCTCATTGAGTGATCCCCACAATGCTGCTTCCCAGGTTGTATTGTAAAGTTGGGGCACGATCCCTGGCTATTACGGCATTATAGGTTTATGACTTCTGACTAGCGCCTCCTGAACAAAGACACTGACAATTTGGGAAACCACCAACATAGGGCAAGACAGATCAGTTGGTAGATCGCCGGTATGGTATTCTAGAGGTTGCAGGTTCAAATCCCGCTCCTGCCAGTTTTCTATGTTCACTTTGAAAATGCGGAAGTAATTAAAAACAAATTAGGGGAGGGTTAAGGAAAATGTTAAAATATGACAAAATTTATTAAAACTAAAATCAATTTTGAATAAGAGTATCAGCTGTGCTTCAATACCAAGAAGATGTTGTTGGGATTTCTTCCAGAATTGCAGTCCCCCTGGGGAGTACACTGCAGCCGATCTCGAGGAAGATCGTCACCTAGCCAAGCAGAGAGTCAACTACATCCTGGATTCACTGAAGGATGACGAAGAGAAAGAAATAAAGGAGAATAAATCCAAAGGTATGTGAAGCCAGAAAGTAAAAACTTGTGAGCCGACTTGTGAGCCGACTTGTGAGCCGACTTGTCAGCCGACTTGTGAGCCGACTTGTGAGCCGACTTGTGAGCCGACTTGTCAGCCGACTTGTGAGCCGACTTGTGAGCCGACTTGTGAGCCGACTTGTGATTGACTTTATTACAACTCTGGGAACCACCCCACAGGGCGTGGTCATGATGACTATTAACTATTTTATGCCAAACTGTGACTTGTGAAGGAGGGACAAGGGGCACTAAAGGGACTAGCTGTCATACACACTCGGACAATATTATGCAGGGGATCACAAAACGACCGTTAACCAGTGTTCCTTGCATGAATGAGCTGGTCATGGCTTTTGGCCTCCTTTGTTTTAAAACATGGCTCCTTCTTTTTCATCAAAAATGGCTGCATTAGGAAATACAGCAGTCACCTTCATCTAGTCAATTTTGTTTGTTCTCTTTTTTGTTTCTGCAGACCAGCAACCGCCAACATCGGGAAGCTTGGTAGCACCGCAGATTCCTTTGGTCTCTGCAGAAACTCCATCCACTGCCGACACTCCCTCAACCTCCAAATTACACCAGCTGAGTAAGATGAACACCTTGCCCCTCTTGGAAATCCAGAAAGGCCAGTTATTGCTGCCGAGTGCCAAGAGTGACGCAGGAGCTGTTGCAAAGGACAAGCAGGCCCTGACTAAGGACACGAGCTCCCCTGCAACCAAAACGCAGCCAACTGGACCTGCTCCTGCGAAGGGTGCTCTTGGTGTGACTTTTAAGACCCCTGTGGCGACTGAATTCCTGCCATCCAGTGGAGCTACGATAGCTATAAACTCATCAGCTCTTGGATTCACAGTGATGGATGCCACAAAGCCAGGAGCTTCTGTGGCATCTCTTGAACAGCCAGCTGGCATTCAGCCATCAAAATCTGCAGCTGCTGAGAAAGACCCCCTTTTGAAGAGCATACTTGCAGCACCAGGTCCTGCCCCTGCGGCAACTTCAGCAGGGCTTGGGCTTGGGGGAGCCCCATTGAATGCAAATCCTAGTCTGACCTTGGGAAAGCTAGGAGGCACATATGAAGCAGGTCTGGGACAGGCTCCAAATAAATCACTCACTGGACTGCTGAGCCAAGGAACTCCCGTTGGTGGGTTTTCCTTGGCATCCGGTGTGGCGCAGCCTCAAACTTCCCAAAGAGGTGCGGTGCAATTTTCAGCAGCTGTTGGATTGCAGCAGGGCAGCACCACAAGCTCCTCACTGTTTTCCCAGGCTCTCGGTGGCAGCGGTCTGGGATTGATGACAGCCACTTCGTCTGGCGTGACCGCCGCAAAAGCAGTCTCGGCAGCAGGTTCTGGATTTCAGTTTGGAGCCCCTGCAACAAAGCCGGCGTCTATTTTTGCAACGTCGGGGTCTGAATTTAGATCATCAGCCCAGGGTGCAACCAGCACTGTGCAGTCGACTTTGCAATTTGGAGTGCCAACACAAACCTCTCTGAACAATGCCTCTGCTGGATTTCAGATGCCATCAAAAACTACGGCTGCTGTCTCCACTGCCACTGCAAGTGGAATTGTAGCTGTGAAAACGGAGGCCCAGGAGAATTCTCCATTTCTGTTTGGCGGTTCCTTGGCAAAGACAGCTGAAACGACAGCCCCGGCGTTGTCATTTGGAGGAGCGTCTGTGGGTGTAGGAGGGCAAGCAGGCCCCACATCGTTGGGGTTGTTCAACCCAACCACAGCAGCCTCCAGCTCCATATTCGGCAGTGCTAACACAGCCGCTGCAACCGCGCCAAATTTCACCCCAGCATTTGGCCAGGCTGTCTCCACCACACCGGCCCAGCCCGCCACCCCGGCTTTGAACTTCTCTTCGCAGCCCCAGAGCACGGCCGGCTCAACCACAACTGGCGGGTTCCAGTTCAAGCCAGCCTTTGGTGCGCCGCCTCAGACCCAGCCTTCCCAGAGTCAGCTGCAGCCAGGCAAGCCGACCTTTCAGTTTGGCGGCACTACCTCAAGCCAGCCAGCAGCCAGCAGCGGTGGTTTCACTTTCAATGCCGCACCGGCAACCACCGGTTCCTCAGGGTTTGCAGCAGGTGCGGCGGCATTCCCGTTCCAAGCCGGTGCATCAAGCACACCAGGCGGGATATTCGGACAGCAGCCCACCTCCCAGCCGCCCTCATTTGGTGCAGCGACAGCCCAGCCGACCAATGCTTTTGGAGGGCCTGCGCCTACACCTGCACAGAGCAGCATGTTTGGTAGTCAGTCAACAACCCAGGCACTTAGCCCAGGAGGATTTAACTTCGGTGCTCCGGTTGCACAAACAAATCCACCACCCTTAAGTTTTGGTAAGTTTAGAGAAGTGATGAGATTCCTCCGCATTTTTCCTGATTTCAGGATTTTTAGGTGAGATGTCTTTCAGACTTCCGGAAGATTTTGTTGGGTCCTGAAATTGTTTTTAATCATTCCAAAATTACCTCTGCAACCTGAACAGACTTCTTTTTTTTTTTGGAATTTTGAACTGTATCTTTTGGTCAAATATAGATGCAGTTTTTCTTATGCATTTTTCATCAATGCCATACAAATCAAATTCATTTTCCTCAATTCTCACCCCATAAGTTAACCCCGGAGTCTTTTTCACACTGAAACAAATTCCAACCTGAGGTAACCTGTTCTGCTTTCACATATAAACTTAAAATTGACTACCATTTTAAAAGTGTGTAGATCGATGTAGTTTATGAGACACCAAAAGAAGAGCTTCATTTGTGCTGTTTATAACTTGTTCATGTCATGCTTATTTGTTTTTATACAATGTATCTTTCAGCATATTTACTTGAAACTTGGTCATGTCGGCTAGCCAAAATTGTCAAGTTCGCATGAAGTTCCAAAAGTTCAGTTTTTCTCCAATTCAAGTCAAGACTCGAGGAAGTTTCCTCCACTTAAAGATGCATCCAAGTCACAAGTCAATTTTCATAAGTTCAGGTCAAGTGGCAGGTCAAAAATATCAGGGGTCGCATTTCAGGTAAAAATCTACTAGACAGCTGGGCTCGTAGCACACAATTTTTCCTAGAACAGAAGGTATTTCACAAGACCAGTGGTAAAAATAAGAACACACAGTGTTTTGAATGAGTGTGCTCTTTCAATTTTTCCCCTTTGCCGACCTTGTTGGGGGAGGGGTTAGAAATGCTGTTTTGATTTAAACTCCCTGCCTCAAAACTAAAAAATTGCCATTCCAGAAATTATGGGGCTGTTTTAGTTCACCAGATTAAAAAAGAAAATTTGTATAAAAAAAATTCACTAGACCACCGGAGTAGTTCGGTCAAGAGTTCACTAGACCAACGCTCAAATCACCGAACTCGGTCCAGCGGTCCAGTGGATATTTTGATCTTTGAATATACGACTTTATTCCAAATCTCTGACTCGAGTCAACAACTCTGTTCAATGTCAAATATCACACCTAACTTTCTATTCCTGTTTGAAAAAACCAATGGGCCTAAAATGTCACTGTTTTGACGTTGACTTGGCAGGAGGCCAACAAGCTAATCAGCCGGCCAGTGGTAGTGGCATGTTCCAGTTTGGCCAGCAAGCCGGCAGCGGCCAGCAAGTCAGCCAATCCATGGGTGGATTCGGAACGCCAAACAAACCAACGCCCTTTAACTTTGGTGGTGCAGGTCAGCGCATTTAAAATCGAAATCGAATTATTATTAGCAAATTATGCAGTCCATGATGACATGTAAAAGGTCTATAAGTTGGGGGGGTGGGGGTGGGGGAGGTTTGGGGGGGGGGGTGTGCCCGGGGTGGAGGGCACTTAAAGATTGTGTAGACGATTGGTAATCCTCCAATTTTTTTTTTACTTAATTATTACGAAATACCTTTAAATACTAGACTGTAAGTTAATAGCAGTCTCAATCATCCTGTGAAATGATGGCACCTGGTGTGCTGTCGTTTTTCAAGAAAAGTTGAAATTTATATCGTTTTCCCAACGATTGCCGGCCGGAATTGTACGATACTAATTTAATTTACATCATCCCCGACTCAAATTCCATCTTCTCACTACCCAGGTACCAATAAAGATTGCCAATCCCAAAAATTAAATCTCGGAAATTGCTGTTCATATTGTTGGTAAAGGTCCGCACATTGATACTACCACATCCGTGCATCAGTGCAGCAAGATACAAGTGTGTACAGTGAGCTTTATAGCTTTACGGTGTAAATTGCATTTTAGCAAGTGTCAAACGTTGTTCTATTTTGTTTTTCCCATGTAACCTGGTATTCATTTTGAAAAATCCCCAGAAATGACATTCAAAAACTTTCATTTACCTCCTGTCCGAGGAATTGGTTAGTAATACACATGTATGTTGTCTCGGTCACGGGTACTCAATTCCATAATCTAGAACCGGTTCCTGACATTAGCAGTTGGGTACTTAGGTACCTGGTTCGGATGCACAGCTCTAATGCACAGCATTCTTGGGTTTACAAATTTTTTTTTTAATGTATTGCCAGTGTAAAGTTTAACCCTAACCTTCCCAAATCCTCAAAAATCCTCTTCGCAAAATGGAGGAATTTGGAGGATTGAGGGCACTTGGAAGTTGATGCATCGGAGGATTTTGCAGGATTGAGGTTACTAGGGGTTTTTGCCCCTGCAGGAATATGGAGGATCCAGGTTATCAGGCTCAATGTGATACATGAGGATTTTGGAGGATTGAGGTTACTAGGGGTATGCAAAAAAAACCTGGAGGATTTTGGAGGATTCATGCTATCGTCCCCATAAGAGGATTTTGGAGGATTCAGGTTATATGGAGTTTTAACACTTTGAAATCAGAGGATGTTGGAGGATTCAGGTTACATGCGGGGAAAATTATGTAGGGAGTTAGGGTTAATAAAATAAATTTAAAATAAATAAGAAATTCTTGTGGGGGGTGGAGAAGGAGGAATGCTTCCGTTTCTCTACCCCAGCTCTGTATGAAATGTTGTGGATATTTACCGTGGTATTTCACTGTCGTTCCTCTGCAGATGCAAGCGGTGGTTTTGGTACCCCGGCGCCTACGGCGGCTCCCAGCTTTGTAGGGGTCACCCCAACCAATCCTGGCGGCTTTAGCCTGGGCAGCATGGGATCCACATCCACGCAGAAACGCACCAGTCGAATGCGACAGGCGAGGCAGGCGAGGCGACGGTGAACATCAGTGGGGTGATTCACCTTTCCATTCAGATGCAGACCCTTTTGGCCCTTGGCTGGGTAGTGATGGACGTAAACAGTGCAACCACGTGTAGACCGCCTTGAAGTGATCATGGTACATGTATGGTATGGGGGCAGGTTCAACCATGCGGCTCACCTGAATCGTTTAGGGAATATTTCATATTGTCCAGATGCGGTATTGAATGCAGTACCGCTGTTTTTCTTTGCGGCGCTACTTTCCTAACCGCGGACCTAGCTGATGAATGGGAAGCCAGGCGGCTTGAATAACTGTATAATCATGAGGTCAAAACTGGAAGCTTGGAGCTCTTTAAAGCCCAGTGGGCTTGACAAAGATTCCTAGTTTGCAGCGGTCAGACCATGGACTAAGAACCCCCATTAGTGGAGGTCTTGGTGCGATGAATGTTAAGATCACTGGCGTGGAACACTAATCCCCTATTTTCCACCAAGATGGATTAGCCAGAGATCGAGGGGATTAGCGATGCCGCAACTTAACAGCGGACCACACACTCCTGATGAATATTGCTGTGACGAAACTGCCTGTGTGCGTGTGTTCTCCCAAAACGTGGACGTATAACAAAGGGAACAATATCGTCCGCGATTTTCAAAATACGTCCGTGATTGAGATCGTGTACAAAACCTATGGGAGTCTTCCGAAAAAAATACAAACAAAAGAGGGAACAATAGGACGTCCGAGTTCGACGGTGGATACACACCTAAGTGCACTGACCTGTATAGAACGAGCTCATTACATGTTTACTAGTGCCGCAAAAGAACAGTGTTACCGCAATTGATACCGCTTTCAGACAATATGAAAGGGTCCCTTATTTAGAATTTCATGACTTCACTGCAATAGGCGGTCCGATATATGGACTGGCGATGTCACATGGAAAAGGTTTATAATGAGAATGCCGTATTGACTAACAAATTAGATTAGTTGGACGGATTTAGAAATACACAGGAGAATAAGTTTGTGAAACAACATTGGGAAACGACATGATGCAGGCAGATTGTAGATATAAAGCCTTTGAGATTGAGGTTGGCCCCGTGTATGTGCATCACTTCATATTTATTTGTATGTTTATGAAAGTGGACAGTTGAAGCCAAGGTTGCAAGTTATGTACATTGTGTATAAAGAAAAGTAGGCGTGAGGGGAACAGTGTCGAGAGCATTTCAAGACCAGCTTGTAACAGGCAAAAGTAACAAGCATAAACCATGACAAAGGAATGCTTTTGTTACAGTTCATTTGAATAGCTTAAGACTTGGATTAAGACTGCTGGTCTTTGTGCTGGTCTTTGTGCTGGTCTTGCAGGGTCTTGCAGGGTCTTGTGCTGGTCTTGCAGGGTCTTGCAGGGTCTTGTGCTGGTCTTGCAGGGCCTTGTGCTGGTCTTGCAGGGTCTTGTGTGGTCTTGCAGGGTCTTGTGTGGTCTTGTGGGGTCTTGTGTGGTCTTGTGTGGTCTTGTGTGGTCTTGTGTGGTCTTGTGGGGTCTTGTGGGGTCTTGTGGGGTCTTGTGGGGTCTTGTGGGGTCTTGTGGGGTCTTGTGGGGTCTTGTGGGGTCTTGTGGGGTCTTGTGGGGTCTTGTGGGGTCTTGTGGGGTCTTGTGGGGTCTTGTGGGGTCTTGTGGGGTCTTGTGGGGTCTTGTGGGGTCTTGTGGGGTCTTGTGGGGTCTTGTGGGGTCTTGTGGGGTCTTGTGGGGTCTTGTGGGGTCTTGTGATGGTCTTGTGATGGTCTTGTGATGGTCTTGACTACAACACTGGAGGGGAAGTGCTCTAACGTTGCATACTCTATGCGGACCTGTGAACAAAAGATGTCCACCGAATGCAAGAAGAGTGGAATGGTCTGTGGACTTGCCAACGTCCACAGAATGTTTCCCCCCTCTCTGAAACACGGCTTTCGAGGCATTTTGGTGTTAGGGTTATCAGTTGCAAAATGAAGGGGAACTCTCAAGGGGATCACGATAAAAAAATTGGGTTGAAACAGTATTCACAGTGCGAGTAAAATGAGCTTTTTTCTCAATTTTTCTTAACTACATGTACGTGAAAAGAAAGGAATGTCCACAGTAGGTATGTAAGGTACGTCTGGGTTTGGGGGGGGGGGGGGGGGTGGTATGAACAATCTGGAATCAATCTTTAATAGAAAAAGTCTTTGTAAAAAAAAACTTGTGGAAGTGCTGTGGCCTACTGGTTTGGCACATTGAATTCAAGGTCTTGGGCACGGTATTTTACGGGAGACATCAGGGTGTTGCAGCGGTTCTGGCAGCCAAATCGAACCACTACAATGTGTTTGTGCAGTCAAGCATGACATAAACAATAATCCAACAATGGATTGAAACTGCACAAACGGCGGCCAGTTGCGTCATCCGGCCTGGCGACACTTTTTTTTTGCGTCCACAGACGTCATCCGTATGCAAAGGGTTATATGGGTAGAGGCATTATTAATGTCTTGCAGTGGACTAGTAATTACCCATCCCGACCCTATTTATACTGTGAAGAGATTAGCTGGTCTTGTTTCAGTGTGAGGGGCTGGTTCTTCCACATAATCTTCTGTAGCTCACACCTCGAGTGGCCTAAGGGCTTGTGATTGGCGATTTGCATTAAAAAAAAAAAAAAACAAACATTGGAATAACTTCCAAATTTGAGTCATTAAGCCACTCCCACCAATCCCCCCCAAAAAAACACCAACGAAATCAGAATAACTTGAGTAAACCGAAAATAATTAAAATCATAATTGAGTTTTGATAGATTTGGTCCATTTTATTAATGGTGCAATATTTTTGATTTAAGCTTAGGACTTGACCCCCACCCCCCCCAAAAAAAATACTAAAAAGCAAAAACAAGTTTCGGAGTATGTCAATTGTACAGTGCTTCCCATTCTGTATACAATTTACCGTGTATACTGTTTGTATTGTCTACAACAATGGTGTAAATATGTTAGTTTATAAAGAAGTCATTAATCATGAAAAAAAAATACTAACCAAAAGTGCTAATTAGATTTATGCCTCGTGAGTATGCATTCTATGTACCTCATTTACTGAAAATGACCTCTTTTCCAGTTGGAAGTTTTGTAAAAACAAAAGTTATTAAGAAAAACCATGCAGCCGCAGTGCAATGTGTATAAAAGATAACGTGTAGCCGCTTGATGCAAGTCTTGCAGAAAAGTCTAGAATGTTAAAAAGAAAAACTTAGCTAAAAACTTTGCTTGACTATATTGAAATGAGAACAGTTGCATCATTTTTACCTACATTGTACCTTAAATAAATAACAGAAACCTTTTTGACTGTCCTTTACACGTACACACTTCTGTGACGGAGAGTGGACATGTACAAATGTTACCATAATTGTTAATCCATATAACGTGTGTACACCACCACTAGATTATTTTGATGATATTGTACAAGAGCACCAATTTCAAAAATGATGTTCGATATTTGTTTTAAAGTTCAGCAACCCACAAATATTTTTTCTACATGTTGCTGTAAAAGATTTGTTGGCACGGATAATAACACGCGTCGCAGAGTTGTATGAAATAAAGTTCTGATCCCCAGCACCGAGATGGTTTCATACATGTGCAGCCACTTTATTTCTTTGTAATTCGAGCATTGTACTATGAACGTTATCAAATCCTTGCCATTTTCAGATTTCGCTCAGTTCATACTGGAACTTGGACTGAGCGCCATGGTGTGAAGTAGCCAAAAGTCAATGATTTGTTCAAATGTTTTCTCCAGATTTTATACCCAGCAAGATATGGGGCCCAAGGGTTACCCCCCCCCCCCCCCTTGTCCTACCCTATACACAATCCATACTATTGTTATCTAAACACATCCCCCCAGATATATGAAAGGAATTCCCAAGATCATGGAACACAATGACCCAACGCAAAATAGGGGGGGGGGGGGGGTGGTGGTTCCCCCTGTCCATATCTTGCTTCAAATGCCAGATTTCCCCTAATTAATTGGGTTAGAGGGAGGGTTGGGGGATGGAGTATGAAACAAACGGCCCCATCCCCTTTAGATTACTGTGGGTTGACCATGCACCCCACATAAAAGCACTTACTCCTGGCTCTCAAAGTTCATCTTGGTCGTACAAAAGTACCTACCCCAATCACCCCCCCCCCCCCCGCAAAAAAAACCCACCAAAAACCAAATGAGTGGATAAACAGACGCGTTTACCAATTAAATGCAAACATTGCGAGCCGTTTTTTTCTGCATTCCCCCCCCAACACCTGTATGTAAACACAAAGCAGATTCACATACCATGTACGCCATGATTGAAATAAGAAAAACATTTGTAAAATGGAAACGCATTTATTCTGTTTTTTATTGAAATAGACGCTTGGTCTTTTTAATACAAGTCTTGAACTGATTACAAATAGCTTTACAAAGTACGTTGTGTTGACAATGTTTATATACAGGTACTATACTTATTGTACAATATTTAGGCGTCGGTATGTACAATTTTTACTGCACCGAGCAAACCTGCCCATCATGGCCTTTTTTCTTTTTTTTTTTTAACTTCCACTTAAACCCACAAAAAAAAGTAAACAATAAAAAGTTGACGTTTTCTAGTAATTAGGTTTAACAATGACACTTCAAAAATGCCTTATTTTTAACCAGTTGAGGGTGCTGTACCAAGGCCATTTTGAGGGTACATATGTATTAAATTTATTTTTAATGAAATAAATTCATATTTTGTTACCATTCGTCAATTAGTAATACAGAATGTAAAATGAATCATCACATCTTTACAAATTTAAGTACAGATATACTTCTGGGCACTGCCTAAAGTTTAAACCCGATAGTGCCCGCAATCAGTTATTTTTTTTTATAGCAAAATCAAAACGGGGCAAACCTTCACCCACACAATCACAATTGGCATACATCAGAATAATGCACATCAGTTTGATCTTAGACAAAGATTTTTTTGTCAAAAATATTCACCAACCTTTTGAACCGTAATGAAGACTTTCTTCTATTCATAAGATGGAATTTTGCATCGGGATGATGTAAATTCAATATTGGTTTTTTTGCCCTTCACCGACATATTTTAAAAACCACTGTATACATGTACTCATTGTTGTCCCCGAGAGATTTTTTTTTTTTTAATCTCTTGGGTGGGACTCGAACCCACGACTTCCTGTTTTCTAGTGCAGATGTCTTACCACTCGACCACCGAGATGGAATTTGTGTCGGGATGATGTAAATTCAATATTGGATTTTTGCCCTTCACCGACATATTATATAAACACTGTTTCTTCCCCAAATACAGAAGTTGAATGATGTGATTAAAAAACATTAAATTTCCTGTCAGCCTTACTTTGAAAGAAAATGACAAACATACTATAAAAAATCATCTGACATACAGCAAAACATTATATAGTCATCACTTTTTTTGGTTTTTCGTCAAACAATCTACAAGGGAAACTCACTAGGTAAATTTGAATACATTTTCAAAGTGAACAAAGAAAACTGGCAGGAGCGGGATTCGAACCTGCGACCTCCGGAATACTGTACCGGCGCTCTACCAACTGAGCTATCTTGCTCATGTTGGCGGTCTCCCAAATTGTCAGTATCTTTGTTCGGGTGGGCGTTAGTCAGAAGTCATAAACCCAGAATGCCGTACAGCCAGGGATCACACCCAATTTTTCTTGTTTTTGTTAATCAAAATTAACACAAAAACATGTCTGACATTTTATCATTAACTGCTTTTACGCAGTGTCTCGTAAAGTTGAATATTCCCCTGTGACGACACCAACAAACGAATAAGTCAGTTCGATATTTCATCTGCGCATGTGCACAATCCCAAATGACCCGCGTGAACTAACGCGCGCGTGTGAACGCAAAAGGTGGTCGCACAACTCGCACGTGTTAAATTCAATCAGAATGTGCGTTCGCGTAACATGGCGTGAAATTACATCAGCAATTTTATCCCAAATAACCTTTGACCTTTGAGAAACTTTCTCTCTAATGTACTGAAGTTACCAACCTCAAAAATTAATCTTGGACAACACTCAACTCGCATTACAAAAACTATTCAAAACTAATCCCTCTTTGGTAGACAGATTCATTAAGCCCTGCCCCCATTGACCTATGGACCAATCACGAGCATTAAGAAGTCTGACGCGCATGTACCTACATGTGACATGCGAGGCTGTGGCCGGGCATTGTAGAGACACATGTATGCAGTGGGCGTGGCTTAATTGATCAATCGATTTAAACCAGGTAGTTCAAGAATGACCTTTTCCCACCTGCTCAACCAAATAAACATTGCTTATTGGCTTATCTTCCCCCAGTACCACATTCTTTGTTCAGTCAAGCATAAAACCACTTACGCAGAAAAAGCAGCCGACTGCTTGTTGAATGATTGTATTTTCAACCAAAGATTTCACCCTTAAGAATTTAATGAAAAGGAAGACGTGTGTAAAGTTTGTTCCATGAAAATTTCTCTTTCATATGCTGTAAAAAAGTAAAATAGCATTTACGGCTGGTTTTTTTTTCTTGCCCATTTTATCAAACAAAGTTGTTTGTCTCATGAACAAATCGCACTCCATACACATAACTCTACAGGGAAACTTCGGATACAGTTTTCTCAAAATATTGTAATGGCGACACATGAATTTGATAGCACCATTGGAATGATCCGAACAAGCTCTTTCTGTTGGTATATAGATCATGTATGGACAGCGAAAAACAAGCACTACAGTTCTTTGAAACATGGTGAATATATTTGTTGTTTGGATACTCTGGTGTGTGGTTTCCTTGTCGAGTAAACTTGATATTGGTAAGGAAAGGGTTAACCTTGTGAATATGGACGATAGCCATGGCTGCGGTTTGAAGAAAACAAAACAAAAAACCTGGCCGGTTGTGCATACTCAATCCATTGTTTACCTATTGTTTGTGTTACGCTTGGATGCACAAGCATATCAAACATTAAATTAATTTCCCAAAAACCTTCCCAAATCCTTCAAAATCCTCTTTGCCAAAAGGAGGAATATCGGAAGTTGAAGCATCGGAGGATTTTGCAGGATGGAGGGGCATCAGAGGATTTTGCCTCTGAAGGAAAATGGAGGATCCAGGTCATCAGGCCCAATCTGATGCTGGTTGATTTTGGAGGATTGAGGAGGTTATTGGGGTGTTTACGAAAAACCACTAGAGGATTTTGCAGGATTCATGCAGTGGTCCCCATAAGAGGATTTTGGAGGATTCAGGTTATATAAAACTTTGAAATCAGAGGATGTTGAAGGATTCAGGTTACTTGGAGAAAAAAAATGGATTTAGGGAGTTAGGGTAAATGAACTAATGGACCAAACTGAAGGCTTCGAACAAAAAAAATTATATTTCTTGACACATTCAGGCACTTCTTGAGTGGCAACAGCCTGCATCACCTTCGCCGTCTGTCTCGGGAACGACCGTGGCCACCGGAATCTCTCTTCCCTCCTTTCCGCGAGCGTTCCCTGGAGTGGGACCGCTGTCGTCGGTGCTTCTCCTTCGACTTACTCCCAGAGTCCCTCCCGGGACTGTCCCTGTACTCGTACTTGTCACGCCGTATTGGCGATCGGCTCTTCGAGCGGCTCCGGCTGTCGCGCGACGACGACCTGCTGTGCTTGCGTTTCCGTGATCGGGACTTGGCCTTGGGGTTCTTTCGGTCGTGCTCCCGGCCGCGCTCTCGCCGGCCCCTCCTGTGGTCATCTTTCTTCTTGTGCTTGCTGCTGTAGTGCTTGTCATTGTGGGGCGAGCGGCTTGGACTACGGCTGCTGCTGGGGCTATGGGAGGAACGGTGAGTTGAGTGGGACCTGCTGCGACCACGCCCACCCCGCCGGGGACTCTTTGAGTGACTGCGGCTGTTAGAGGCACTGGTCTTTGAGCGACGGGCCGCCTTTCCATTGCGTTCCTTGTGGCTGTAAGATGGACAACAACAAATACAAAAAGCTATCAACACATTCATGTCGAGATGTGTCAAAATCAAGGTACACCCCTCACTTCCAACCAGGTGGTTTTTCCGTTGAAAATGCCTCTGGCATTGGAACATCCAAATGTCAGTGGGGAACATTTTATCAGAAAATTTAGCATAAAAGATGTGCCAACCATAGCAGCAAATGTACATTGATGTTAAAAAAAAAATAATAAATAATAAAAAAAAAAATAAAAAAAAATAATAAAATTGCTGGTCCCACCTCTGCAGTGACTGGTCCCACCTCTGCAGTGACTGGCCCCGCCCATGCAATGGCCCCGCCCATGCAATGACCCCGCCCATGCAATGGCCCCGCCCATGCAATGGCCCCGCCCATGCAATGGCCCCGCCCATGCAATGGCCCCGCCCATGCAATGGCCCCGCCCATGCAATGGCCCCGCCCATGCAATGGCCCCGCCCATGCAATGGCCCCGCCCATGCAATGGCCCCGCCCATGCAATTACTAGCCCCGCCCCTCCAATGACTGGCCCCAATCACTGATCTCTATACACTGGATTGGCTGCGAAGCTCCGCGAATGAAGCCAACGCGCGGCCATCTTGCTATATTCAAAACAATGGTCGTTTCCCAAGCTCCAGGCTTCAACTCCGTCTCCAACTTGAGCCCATTCACAAACTGCATGCATGAATGCAGTTTGGCAATGGGCCGTTTTCCAAGCCCCATGCTTCAGCTCCGTCTCCGAATTCAGTTGGAGACGGAGTTGAAGCCTGGAGCTTGGGAAACGACCATTGTTTTGAATATAGCAAGATGGCCGCGCGGTAGCTTCAATTCACGCATAGGCAATCGCTGCCACGCTGCCAATCCAGTGAATAGAGATCAGTGGCCCCAATGCTACAATTACTGGCCCCTAGTCAGAGTGAAGACGTAGCATCTTTACCTGCTCTGTCCACTCCCCCCCGACACTGGCTCATCCTTCCCACGGTGTTGATTGTGGCTGGCCTTGTAGGAGCTGGGAAGGCTGGGGGAGTCCGCATTCACCTTGGGAGATGCTGTGCAAGAAATAAAAAAGCATTGTGTTTTACTTGATGTCTACAATAGTCATCGTTAAACCCTAACAACCTCAGCAGTTTGTAATCTAACACTACAGCAGTAGTCGAACGACTGATCAAAATCTGACCGAAGATCTTTGTAGTACTATGGAAATTCTCTTCTCAGTAATGCTGGTTCTGAAAAGAACCGGGGGTTGTTGCTCATCGTTTCTACCAGTGTGCTCTGGTCATCTTCCAGGAATTGCCGGACTGTCTTGCGGTATTCAAACCGTGGACGAAAAATGATGGAGAACAAAAGAGAACAATATCGTCCGTGATTCCCAGCATACGTCCGCGATTGGGATTGTGTACAAAACATACGGAGGTCTTCCGAAAAAAGTTATAGTACCATCAAAAGAGGGACAATAGGGCGTCTACGATGGGAGGTCGATACACGTTTACATATGTGGGTGGGTTAAACACGAGTCCGGCATTCTCCTGAAGACGACCAGAGCACAACCGCTTGAAACGTTGAGTAACAACCCCAATTCTTTTCAGAACCAACATTACTCAAGAGAATTACAATGACGACACGGCAAAGTTCTTATTCAACAACTTCCACTATGCACAGCTTCAAGTTTCACTTAAAAACTGAAAAATAGCCACAAAATATGATTCGGATATGGCCTAATAACAAAAAAATTGCCAACATAGGGCAAGATAGCTCAGTTGGTAGAACACCGGTACAGTATTCCGTAGGTTGCAGGTTCGAATCCCACTCCTGCCAGTTTTCTTTGTTCAATTTGAAAAATAATGTTTATTAACCCTCCCTCTCTCAGTGCCAAAATGGAGCCAACTACCCTACCTATCAAAACCTATCGAGTTTTAGGTTGAAACACACAATCTGTTGGAGAGGAAGGGCTTAGGTTTTTTTTGAAAGGTTATGATAGTTATAACAGTAGGAGGGTTAATTACTGTCATCTTTCTTAAAAACAATCATAACCATCATTATCAGTTTGATACATGCAGAAGCCACACTCCTTCAAATAATCAAATGTGAGTTTCATTATTCGAGACATGGCCGGATGACAAGTTTGCCCAGGACCAAGTTTAACAAATCGTGAAACCGTTTTCCTCTTCCACACTTGAAACGCCAGGGGAAGTCATTGAGTTAAACCTCCTGGTTGACTTGATGTGGACACATTTAAAAATGTTTTGCTTTTTTAATCTCAAAATGCCCCTTGCACTTTGAGTGCAATAAGGAATACTCGGCTCGTAGAGCTAATGATTTGTGCGGCCCACCTTGTCTGGACGAATGCGGGGAGAAGTTGCTGGGGGTGCCGGCAGTGCTGTTCGCATCCAGCGTATGCCCCTTCAACTTGGCAAACTTGGCCTCCTGCATGGTCAAGCGGCATCGCTCAACGACCCTGTCGAGCTCCTCGTATGTTTTCTGCAGACAAAAGAAAAATCACCCACAAGCTCTTTAATCCGGTTAAATCTAACAAAATCCAACAGGAAGTTTCTGTTGATCTTGCTGATCCGAGCTGTGATTTTGTTGGATTCACACTTCAATAGCCGTTCAATTCAACAGAGCCTTGCAAAAAACTTGAAACAAGGTCATGAATTCGTTCTCTGTGGACGTATGTGGGAATAAAGGTAAGTGACTTTTCAATAGACCTTAGGTGTAGCAGCAATCTTCGAGGTGCATCTTTGTCATTCAAATTCTGTAACAATGCAAGCACTAAAAGGTTTAACCCATGCCTAGCTACGGGTAACAAAGACAGTAGCCTCGAAGATGGCCGCTACGCATAAGGTCTAGGGTGTAAGACCAACAGGAAATATCCTTGCGAATTATGAAGATTAACACTAAACCCCACCATTGTGCAGTAATCCAATGGCACATTCTTTGAACTTAAAAACACTTTCACAGTATCTAGCTCCAAGTAACACAATACTGCCAGTACTGCTATGACCTCATGGCTTAGTGTACCGAACTCAAGATTTTGGTGATACTGTAGATTGTGGGTTCGAGACCGGTTGGGGGGTCATGGTGCGTGTGTCCTTGAGCAAGGCACTTTGTCACAAGTTGCTTCTCTCCACCCAGGAGTAAATGGCTACCTGTGAGGGCAGTGATGGTTATGTGTGATTAGCCCATGCACGCCTAACTTGCAGCCGGGGCTGTATACTCCCCAGGGAGTTGAGAAGGCTTCAGGAATGATTAATGGGCCTGATGAGCAGGGGTAATAATATCGTAAGCGCTGTGATATAGTTGACCATTTGAGCGTTCTTAAATGCCGATGATTATTAACCCTCCTATACTTATAACTATCACAAGTCTATCAAAAACTCTAAATACCAACTCTCACAGTTTGTGTGTGTTTCAACCCGTCACTTGATAGGTTTTGATATACAGGGTAGCTGGCTCCATTTTGGCCTTGAGAACAGGAGGGTTAATCCCGCTGAACCTTCAGGTTGATTTTGAAGGATTGGTAAGGTTAAGGATTAAATGACATTTTGAAATTTTTGGTTCAGGTTACCTAAGCAGTCACCAAAAAAGTTGTCACAGGTAGAGAAAATGGGCATGTGAAAATATTGTTAGGAAATATATACTCTATTATGAATGGTAACAAAGTGCGAAATTATGAAACACACACACATTATGCAAAGCAAGAAGTCAAGCTGGACTCACCTTTGGTCTTGCATACAGTCTGAGAATCGTCCGTGCGATTTCTTTGATTTCATCTTCATCAGTTCCTAGGAGACCGTACCATGCTGGATTGCTGGGAAGAATGACCTGACGTAGGAGAAAGAGGTAAACGGTCAGTAATGGGGGCTTCATCCCGGGATCCAGGACCGGAATAATTAGAAATTTTAGGGAGATGCAAAATATGGTGTTTTTTTAAAACTTGATTTTGCACTTGGTGTTTAATGAGCAGGTTGCAAGAAAATCATCAGCGCTACAGTTTAAGGGCGAGATTGGCAAAAAATGAAAAATCCACGAAAACCCCAGATCAACAGATAGTTTGTATTTGCCTTTTTATTGGTCACTTTAAGAAATGGCACCTTTAGGACAACACCTCAGGAATTCCAGATTGCAAAAGAGATTCTGTGAAAATTCTGAAATCCCGACAAAAAAATCATGAAATCCCGACAAAATCCCGACAAATCTTACCCCTGTACAGATGCCAAACCACATTCCTGTAATTCTTTCCTCCATAACATTGACCCCGACAGTCCCAAATCCTCCAATGGACATTTTTAACTTGCTTTGCCACGCAATTGACCTACACCAGTGCAATCATATGACCACGACTTGTGCAAATGTTAAACCAAACGTACTGTACAAAATTCAACAGGGTCCTCTCCGAGGAGTGATCAACTTGCAAACGGCAATGGGTCAATTAACCCTAGCCCCTGCGGCTCTTTTACTGGGAAGTGTCGTCAACCTATGAAAATCCAACACTGCAGTAAACCTATGGCACATTCTTGTACTCAAAGACAAAATGGAGCATCATGGCTCCATGTAAAGTAATGGTGGCAAGGCGCTACCAGTCCAATGTTGGATTTTGGCAGATTTGGGATGGTTAGGGGTCAAGAGTCAACGCCAGTCTAATGAACAAAGCCGAATTCTTTTATAATATTGTACCTGTCCTGCATGCCATCCCAACATTTTTTAACTTCCCTAGAAAGGTTAACAAAAAAATAGCTTGAACTCATGTTACAGCTTACATTCAGTTGTCTGGCCGACAGGTAGATGCATGCACAAGCGATGGTCTCCGGCGTGTACTTCACAAACACGTCCGTGCGTAGGCTATCGTTCATGTAGTTCCTTTTAAAAAAAGAAGAAAAAAAGGAGAAAAATCACTAAATCAGTAATAACAGGTGCAGAAATGTAAAAAACAAAACAGACCGGTGTAACAGATACGACACAAAATTATCAGCATAAATGGGAGACTGTGACAGTATTTGCGGATTCTGATACTGTACTTCAGCTTGTTATAACATTTTCTACGACATCTACACATCAAAACTGACCCCGGCTAAGGTAAGCGTACGGAGCCTAAAATCACCCACACACATGGTTGTTGTCAGAGGGGTGACCGGTCGTCTTTTGGACCGTTCGGCTTTTTGGACACCCAGTTGTCATTTGCATGGCCAAAAAGTATTACATCTGAGAAATTTGGACACCCTCCTTTGCAATTGACAAATTTACAAAATTGGATACCCCATTTTCATCAAATCTTGTCTAAAACCCTGCTCGAACAAGCCCTGTAGATTTGGATGGCTCAACCCCTGCACCACAATATGCAGCACTTTGTACAGCAGCACTCTGTAGGGTTGGTCACACCGCATTAACCTTTTCTTGGCCCGTTTGGTTTGCAAAGCTAAACGTTTTCATGATTATTTGATAAGGTTGCAATCATATTTCTCAATATCAAAAATTAAGTTGACTCCTAAAATTATGGATATGTTCTCAATACAGTCAAGTATGATGCAAGATCATGCAATCTTTAATTAAAAAAAAAAAAAAAAAAATAGTATTTTCAACCACTTGATGCCAAACTCCTGAAATTGTAAACGTGAGCTTTGGCAAGAAACCCCCATCTCAACTTTTCACTGAAAACAATCTGGTTATCTCAGAAAGTCCACTGATGTGATTCAGATTAAATTCGTACAAAACTCAACTTCTCTGATGTACCGGTTCGACGGTACAGTAACCTACATACTGACCTTCCATCCGTGCCAAAAACCATTTGACCATCTCCGTTCCGGTCCAGGTCGCTCATCACTTAATCCCATGCTCAAAGCTAGCCAACTCCAGTCTCAACGTGTCCAGTAAATTCAAGTTCATCAGCGAATCCTTAGTCTGGTGATAAGACTTTCAAGCGACCGGCGCCCGACCCATCTCAAAAGTTGTTCTGTAAACACCGTGGCGACTGATTCATTTCGTCTTGGCCAAAATCCGGCACATTTAGGCAAAGTTTGACAGGCGATGTCGCATCCTTTGAAATTCCTTATTGACTTTGCATTCATCCATGAAAATTGATCGCGATTAATGCAAATAAATACTGTATACATAATAAATACTCACCTCTGCTTTTGAAATACAAAGAGGGACAATATCGAAACTGAACACATGTAGTTAACAACATAATAGTTTTCCAGTTAACACTATACATCCATTAAAAAAAATTAAAAAAATTTTGCTTATGACATTCACTCGTGAGAAAATAAACATTTCACTAAACCACTGGACATTTTTTCTCAATTGAAGTCGCCCAATACAAGGCAAAAAGCCACTCTAGGTAATGGGCTACAGCAGAGGTGGTGGGGTTGGACGCATTTTAGGTGGCCAGCCCCATCACCCTTACAGCTTTCCTTTGGGGTGCCACACGCAAAAAGCATGGACTCGGCCTCTTCAACTTTTTCTCTGCACATCTGCACAACTGAAAAATTCTACAGATAGATTTTGATACGCAACGTGAAACAGACGAGCAGGAACTACAAGATACATTGGGTGATAAATGAAATTGAATCGCACATGAAAAACGGCATCATTTCAAATACCCCAAACACTATCCATCAACAGGAACACGTAGGTATCGGAAATAAAACAACAACTGATGAAGCAACGTCTCCCGTTTGCATTTTTAGCTTGGTGGGACAAAGGTGGTCTTGTAAGCTTCCTTCACGAGGTGCACATTTTACAATCCACTCCTGCGCCATCACTCTCTTGTCTGGTGAAATCCGAGATAGACGTTCTAGTCTGTTCCTTGCAGTTCATGTCCAGTTTGGGCAATCCGATCGTCCTAGTCGCTACTGAAATTGAAAGTCTCCCAACAGAAATCAATCTATCCATAGAACACTCTCCTACAGTTTCCAGTTTCACAGGGCAGACATAGGGTTTGGGTCAGTTCAGAAACATTTTCGGCATCAGATGCACTGCACACTGTGATTTTGAAAATCAACAATCCAATTTGAACCCCTTGCCTCCGGCCGTTATTGATGGGGTGCTGGTATGCAAAGATCGGGGCTGTGCAGCCAATTGGCACCACACTGAATAGAGTGGTCTTATTCATTGCACTCGGAGCCCCCCCCCCCCCTTTCATGTGAATGAAAGCTTTGTTTGAAAAAGTCCCATCTATTCATCACACTCCCATTCAAGAACAATATACTTCAAAAATGAGTGGATTGAGTAAGCACAGGAATGCGCCTATCAAAGTCAACATGCCAAGGGGTCTTTTTCAAACCACGGTTATGGCTGTCGTCCGTATTCAAGAGGTCAATGTCAATGCTCTATTTCCATAGCGCAAATTTGAAATTTCTGGTCGGAAATGAAATCCAGAATGAAACAAATTTTGCTGCTTAGTTCTGCATGGTCGATTTTCTGGGCTTACGAGTTTGCCATTTGTTCGGGGTAAACACTCTGCATTGCAACTGGTTACAATGTTTTAGTTCACATGTACGTTTTACATCAAACCTGTCCAGCTCGACAGACACGTCTTGGTTAGATGCAGGGCGTAAAGTGATGCTTCCTTGTCCACTCCATTCAGCATCTCGCACAGTTCTTTTTTTTCGGTCCGCTGTCCGTGAGTTTGCACTTAAGACACTCTTCCCAAGAAGTCTAAAGCCAGAAGTGCCGAATTGGTGCCACAATCAGAGCTTCGTTTGAGAGACTCCGAGAGACTTTGTAGGCGGAAACTTTGGCTACAACCTTGGGGAGAAAACTGACAAAGACACTCATTACTCAATTGAGTACTTTGTCTTGTTATACAATACAAGCCATGTCTGAAACAGGTGTGTTTGGCTATGGCTACGGCCATTCAGCACAGTGAACAAGTGGCAAAACCTGGAGCCATAGCCCCAAAATACCTTATTCAGACACCGCCATACTTGCTCTACTTCTAAAAATATTGTTTTTTCTACATACAAAATCTTAATCTAAGCTATCAGCAGATATCTGTTCAATAGATTTTTGTTTGTTTCTTCAACACAAATTCTGCAACTGTTATTTAAACATTTTGCCACATGTTAAATAGTGACCAGGCATGTACCACAGCTAACCTAAGTTGTGTCAGAAAAACCTGTTCTTTTGATGACGATTTGTTGTTACCTCACACGCCCGCATTAGAAATGATCCCCTCCAAAATCAAACATCTAATAGTACAAAGAATTTACATGAAAAATAATTATTTACAACTAGGCCTAATACTTTGATTGAACGTAATCTGATTTTAAATAAAAAGGTTTGAGAAAGTAAAAAAAAGTGCTAAAATGGATAAATAATCTTTAAACAAAGTGAAATTGCACTGGTTTCCTTTGGAAGATGAAAACCACCCAATCATCCTTCCTCGATAAGACGAAGATGCGTTGCCGTAGCAACAAGCTGGCAGATGGCACAGATTGAGCTCCGTGTGCGATCCTCACGACAACAGAAGGGTCCTGAGCTCTTAAGAGTCCACAAGATAGTAAGTGTGGAGACCAGGAGTTTGCTGAGCTGAACATGGGATGTGACTGAGGAGCAGACAAGACCGGAAGTCCCTCCGACGACACTGAGCCATTTGGGGAGATGGCCAGCCGTTCGGACGGACAGATGGTTGGTTGGATGGAAAGTGGAGGAAAGCCGCTGACCGCCGAGTCTTTCCTCAAAGACTGTCAGCCGGCTACTTCCCTATTAGTCTTACTTACCCCTACGAACCTTGTGGTAAGGAAAGATAAAAGAAAAGTTGCGCGTCAATACGGGAAAAACCTAATGCGGTTTCAGCATCTGGCATTTACATGCACGTTCACTGAGGAGACCCCAGTGGGTCTGTTGAGGGTAAAGGTCAAACCTGTTACTGTGGGCATCTGGATAAAGAGGTCACTTGCCCAATGCGGCAGGAGTTTAACACATGCAAAACCTTTCCAAAGTGGTCACTGGTCAGTTTTTCTGAGGTGATATTAGCACAGAATTGAGAAAAAAACCTCATGCACTTCTATCTAAAATCTGGTTGCATTTTGATCAATGTTTATTGCACTGATTTCAAAAATCAAACTGAATCAAAATAAAAGAATATATAAAAAAGCCCAGCTTCTTGGGAAAAATAAAAGCATTTGGTCTTGTGTTGACATTCATTTTTGGAACATGCGACGGCATGCGTTTTCCCAATAAAACGAAGAGTAACATAAAAGAACGTAGTCTCCGTGCGTGACCTTTGGTGCCATTATATTCAGGTCAAACTGAATGCATCTCACCATTAAAACAAAGGTGCCGATTTTTCCTTTGCAACATACAAGCCAAATTGTGTAAGAATAGTTAGGGCTTAAGAGTCTGAAAAGATTTAACCCTAACCCACCTCAATCCTCCAAAAATCCTCCTTGCAGTTTTGGAGGATTGAGGATGAATAGTATTGGAGGATTGAGGATGAATAGTGTTTCAAGCGAAGGATTTTAGAGGATTGAGGATGAATGGTGTTTAAACCACAGGAGAATTTTGGAGGATTAAGGATAAATGCATTTTTTAGGGGGGCAGGGCAATCAGAGGATTTTTTTTTTTAGTTTGGTTTTTGTTTTCTTCAAATTTGGCCAACATTTAGATCAACTAATCCTGCATACAGCAGTTTCCCTTATTGAATGGAAACTGTTCTTTTTGTATAGCCAGTGCTACTTTAATTATTCACAAGTTCTAAAAGTGTTTCACTGCGGAGGTCATTTTTGAATGTTCAATTCAGGAACAGATAAACAAGAAAGCCCGTCCAAATTTATTTCTTCTTTTACTACTTGAGGATGACATCATCCAGTTTTTTTTGCCTGAAATAACCGCCGACAAATGGCACGCACGGGAGCTACGACAAGACAGGGAGGCCGTTGCCGACTTACCAGGCCGTCTGGACGAGTTGTGCATTGCGTTCGCACTCCAGCACTTGGAGGTATGTCACAATCATCTGCAATCGCAGCATCAGTGCGAAAGAGACAAGACCAAAATGACCGTTAGTTCTGGCGACTGATCTTAAACACTCCTACATATTGGTAAACATTTAACCCTTGGGCACAGCAACTTGTCCTGTTTGGGGGAGAAAAATACAAAAACAAAAACATACATGCTTTCGAGTTTCCACGGGTCGCTGCCGACTGTAGTTTCCAAGTTCGCACTCCTGTCAAGAAAACATCCAAATAAGTGTTCTTGAAGGATCTCCAGCCGTGTTGCAAGAAATTCTATTTTTTTTTTTTAAATGATCCCTATGCAAATGAGTGTAAAAGGTGTGAAATGTCAAGTTTATCTAACCATTCCAATTACACGTACGATAATTCATCTGCTTTGTTTTGGCATACAAGGAAGTGAGAACTAACAGCATATTTTGCCGTGTGTGAGGGGTTGTTTTTCACAATAGGTATATGTGCAGATACCAATTTTGTTCCAGAATCACTGCACAAGATCCATTTCCCTCACAGGAAAACATGCAAACCAATCACGTAAATGCATTTCTGCGACTTCGGCATTGAGAATTTCTACAACCCGACGAAACTAAAGTGCTTTACGTCACTGTGTTCCAACCAAGACTCATCCATTTTTACTTGAGCCTGCAAATCCTGCAACAAATAAAATCCATGCATCAATCAATTCAGCAGAGCCTGCAAAGGAAGAAATCACAAGTTTCCTAGACACAGTTTAACAAATCATCTTCTACCATGCACACGGGTTTAACAAGCGATGCACGAATCTCTTAAGAACGATACCAACCTTGTGAGGGTGCTTGACGTGAACACAGAATCCCAACTCTTTCAGGACTCGGCGTTCGGCCTTGATGACTTGGTTCTTCATGTTCAGGTATTTCTGGTCCAAGACCATGGGCTCGATTGGCCTGCAGAGGAAAAAATATTGGTTCCTGTTGTGGCACCTCCAGATTTTTCTTTTTTTAAACCAACGCTGAAAAGGAGGTTTGTAACATAGTATTTACCGATACGATATTGTGGCATTTGGTTTAATCATATCCTAGAATCAGGAGAGGTAAATGATTAAATTCATCTCTAAAAAAATCTCTTTAAGGGATCAAGTGTAGTAAAACTATTCAACAATTTCAGAAGAATAAAATTTAAAATTTTTTGGGAGGAACAAGTTTTGAATTGAAGGAAATGTCTGGATGCATGTATGAAAGTTTTGTACACAATCCTCTGGGCTATGGAATTTACGTGAAGGACATTTTTTTGGGGCAGGTTCCAAAAGAATTTAATTGTAAATATATTGATGTTTCAGGCTGAATGAGATTTATCCGTGTGAGAAGCTAGCAATAGCAAGTCAACGGTTAACAATTTGTTTCTTTAAATGTCACCTTTCCAATCGTCAAGACAACTGTGAAATGGAGCACAGATATTCAGCTTTGTGGTGACAACAGTAAGAAGGGACAAAGAATATGTCAATGAACTGACACGAAAAATTGGCACCACTTGTTGAATTCAAAGTGCTGACAATTACCATCTTATTAAAGTCTCATCATTAGTCATTTTTTTTTTCAACCTGCAGAACTGGCAACAGAGATTCTGGGTTATAGAGAGCCCTAAATATTCAGAGATTCAAATGATGATCAAATTTATGGGATTTGCGATTAACACATTGTTTCCTGACAATATGTATACTCTAAGAAACACCTATCTTCTTTTTCAATCCACATATTTTATAAATCATTTTTATGTCTACAATTCTTGTACATGTATTGTTGTGATCTACAGACTTACTGAATTTAAATCCCCCCCCCCAGAAATTGAGTGAACTTGTTTTATTATCCATCGTGTTTAACAAAATGAGCTCAGGACAGCAAATAAGAGCGTGAATGTTGACCCAACACAGTCTTGCCACAAAGCAATGGAACAGCATGCAACAAGGTCAAGGGTCAAGTTAGGCGGATTCGGACAGGCAGCCAGAGGACACTACCACATACAACACCGAAGCCAGGTACCGAGCGACTCTTTGAGGGAGGGGGGTCACTGGCAAATAGTGGATGGGTGGCGCAGTGTCCACAGTGTGTCTGATCGTCCAAGCCACTCCCCCTGCCCCGCCCACCAGGCCAGGCCGGAGATAATACGACCGGAGAGTCTGGGTGGCTCAGTGGGCAGGCTGGCTGCGCTGTGGGAAACAACCACAGTGAAGGAAGAAACAAGCGTTATGCATATTCGCAGCACAGATTCAGTGTATTTAAAGATTTCACATTAATTCTACCTTAGTTACAATGAAGAACTATGTGTGCATCTGAAGTAAATGCTGCTTAAACATCACACAAAATACTGAGAGTATTTTAACTGGATTAAAATGATGTAACAATATGATTCTATTTCAAAGAATTAATAAAGGTACAAGACTTTATTCTTGGATTTTGACTAAACAAACTCCCGAAATAATAAATGATTTAACCAAATGCCACATTATCAAAGCACAAAGCATTAAATAAATAAAACCTGCAACCTCATATTACAACCAACCACAATTACATTTTCTAGCTTTGCAGTATCTTTTCAATAACATTTGAGCCGAAATATATAGTCTGTGCTCCAAATCAAAGCAGATTTTTTTTCTTCTCAATTTATTTTCAAATGATTTACATTAACAAAAAAAGCTTCTTTTTGGGCGTCTGCAACCTTATACAAACAAACAAACAAACAAACAACACCTGTATTATAAAACACACAAAGACATGTCTGATTTATTGTATATTCGTAACAATTATGCAAGAATTAATCATAGTGCGTTTTTTATTTGATGTCTTATTGAATCACTCAAGAAAAAACCAGCAAAACTCAAAAACAGCACTGACAGCATATCTTTAATACATGCCAAATGTGAAAAGTAGACCAATTATCAAAAAACCTATTTCTGACAGTGAAGGATGTAAAAATTGAGAAACTGAGTATTCGACAGTTACCAAAGGGGAATGTTATGAAAAAAAATATCTGGAAATTGTATCACCAAGTCAGTGACAAATTTGAAACGCCAAGCTTTAGAACAAATTTTTGTCTACATCTGAGGAACCCGCAATTTCAACAATTTAAATCTTATTCAACAACACCACCTCAACTTTGAATCGACAGCAACCCCTCTTAAAGACTTTACAAACGGTCTGCCTACCTGTTATTTCTCTTCTGCCGGATGTGATGAAATACATTGATTACATCACGGATGCGACGGGGTGCCTCCTCAATTTTTGAGGCTAAATTGATACAAGCCATGGCAACAATCTGGAGAGACAAGAAAACACAAAAAAATGCTAACAGTGTTGTAGATTGCCACCATTGTCAACTCTCTTACAAGTCATAAAATGTTAGTAACGTACTCAAGTGAGGCCTAGTGATACCAGCCAACTTGAGTCCCAGAATATTATAAGAATGTAATATTGATCATTTTGTCAATGAAGACCATATAATGGCGACTACAGCACATTTTACAAGGGCAAGTACCAAGATATAAACACTTTGAATACAGGGGTGAGATTTGAGAACAATTTTATCCACAAAAGATTCAGGGGCAACTGGTGTTGCTGAAAACGTACAAGAAAATTGCAATTTCTACAAAAAGATAATGTTCAAATTTGCCCACAAATTGCATCATTAGGATTCATGTATCAAAGACTTTCAGGTTTCAGAAGTCATTTTGTATTGATAAAAAGAAATTCTGGAAATCTGGCAGACGTCTCCCTAAGTCTCGCCCAAAAATTCGGACATCAGGAAAAATCTGTGAATAATTCTTACTTCTGCAGAGATTGACTGGAAAATAAGTGAATCGCTGAAATACTTTTACCTCCATGTTGTGCTTCACATAGGACTTGGAATAGTAGAATCGTTGAAAGATGACTTGCCCTGTAGCCATAGCAACCTGTACAAAAAGGGACATAACAGTTTGAAAGTTTGCAGATACAGCTCCAGTAACAAGCAAGACAAACAATTTACATTGAGACATTGCAAGATGGCTTCCGCTGCCAGAGTCCGCCAAACTGATTCCAAACGAACAGTGGATTTGTTTTTGGAGAGAAGACAATTTTTAACCCCTTCTCTCTGGCTGTTGAGAGGGGGCACAATTGCAGAATACGTGGTCACGTAGCCTCGTAGCCGCCAACGGGGTAGTTACTTGGGATTTTTTCGTCAGCCTCCGTTTGTTTTGCGTTGCACCGTTCTCGCTGCAACTCCAATGCGCTACATACCGCCCTCTCAAGTTTTGATTCTCCCCTCCACCCTTCCACCTTGTAGCCGCCAATGGGGTAGTCACTTAAGACTTAGAAATGTTTCCCCCATCCTCCGTTTGTTTTACGTTGCACCGTTCTCGCTGCAACTCCACCGCGCTAAATATACACCTCTTTTGTCCCTCTCCCCTCGTAGCCGCCAACGGAGTAGCTACTTGGGACTTATAATTTTTTCGTCAGCCTCCGTTAGTTTTGCATTGCACCGTCCTCTCGCTTGCAAATCCACTGCGCTACATACCATCCTCTTTTGACCCTTCCCTTCACCCTTCCACCTTGTCCTTTTGCAGCCGTCTAATCACCGCCCTTAGTTCCGACTGCGTAGCCCGAAATGTTTGGGGGTTAATTTTCTGCAAATACTCCTTGAGAGGGTGCTGATATGTCAGGACGGGCTTGTGCAGCCAAGCATAGCGCAAACAATTGACAAACAATGTACATTGTATTGAGTATGCAGTCTGCACAAGAATGCACGTATAGATGACAATTGGCCAGGTGGTCTTTCAGAGGTTAAAAAGCATGCAGCCTCCAAAAACACAGCGAGGCAGGATGCCATTTTAAAAATATTTTATATCAGTCGCTGCATGAATGACTACTCTGCATTTTGAGTTAGTGTTTGGTTGATATATTCAGGGAACGGAAGATATCGGAGCTAAAAAAAAAACCCGCTGTGAAGTGTGAACCCTATGTACATGTAAGTCCTTCCAGCTCTAAACTGCGAATCTCACATGTCATGAGCCTAGAGCTGGAATTTTCAAGCTAGATTTTAACATGTTTAAATGTAGTGTACACGATTGGTCATTGTTGCAATTTTCAGAAATGGGCGGATTTGGGGGTTAGTATTTTATAGGAAATATTGTTCCACTGACCTGTTCAAAATTTTGCATTGTTGGATGGTGAAAAAAACTAGAGAAAAAGCGGCACTCGTTTTTAACCGTCGGGCGAATGATAGCCTTTAGTCAAGGCGCGCGTGGCTACCTGGACGCCTCCCGAATGCAAGCATGTCCGGGACACGCCACTCGTCCGGGTAGCCACGCGCGCCTTGACTAAAGGCTACAAGGCAATTTTCCCAACGATTTCCAGTTGGAAATCGTTGGGAAAAACAAAATCAATTTCCACTTTTCTTGACAACAGCACACCTGGTGCCATGATTTCACAGGATGATTGAGACTACTATCAACTTACAGTCTAGTAAGGTATTTCGTAATAGGGTAAGCGCGGGTGTTTTCGACCGGGGGGAGAATTCGACCGCCTGTTACTAACCGCTTAATAAAATCCGTGCGAGGTATCCTGTTGCACAATAAACCATACACGTGATCTTCAGTTCCTGCCCTTGATTGTCGATTGTTGAGAAATCAGAACAGGTACGCGAAATCCTCGGTTATGTTACGGTGTCAAGTAAGAACTAAGTATCAATTGGTGGCGCTGTTTTAGACTCTACAGGGGGTCTTAGCGCCAAATAAGGCAAACATGTCAATCATTCTGTTCAGTCATCGGGTCGATGCATGATTGGCTGAAAAATTATTGTGGGAAGGGCTGATATAGGGGTGGTCAAATTCTGACTCAACAGAGGGAGCTGCTGTGGCAGTTTTCGACCACCGCGTCAATAGGGACCATTAGATTTGATACGCGTACGGGATACGTATGCGGCTCGGAAAAAGTCGCCTTTTAAACCCCCATATTGAGTTACAATTTCATCAGTCTTACATTATGCATTTCAACATTTTGATATGAGAAGTAAATTTTCGATAGTGTACCAGATGAAATAACAATACAAAGTGGTGATTTAATAGGTGCCATTTTCAGAGCCGCATACGCATCCCGCACGCGTATCAAATCTAATGGTCCCTAATGTGTGTATGTGTATTCGCTTCAAGATTTTAAGGATTGATTGTGTAATTAGGGGTTTAATTCTTATTTTCCCTTGAAATATTTATTTGTAAGATGTAAAGAAAGGTAAAAAGTGCACGTAATGGCAAAGCAATGGCTGTATTGAGACACAATTATCAGCGCTGGTCGAATTCTCCTGACAGCACGGTCGAAAACTGCCACATGCAGGTCGAATTCTCCCACACAGTGACCACTAAAGGTCAGCGGTCATACATGGTGACCATCACTACTGAGTAGTTAAGTTCGGAAATAAAGGTAAGTAAATACTTATGTTATCCATTTGGAGTTTGAGTTTCTTCCCCCTATTTTAAAATGAAATGGACCAAATTTCCCTTATCCGGTCGAATACTCCGTCTTTTACCCTAATTCAGTTTATAAAATCGTGTACACTACCTTTATTAACCCCTTGCGTACGGTTGAGACAAATACTAGCTAGTGCACATCTCTTTCAGAACCATGTCCTTTGCAATATTTTCCTCGACACAGCGAGAACTGTCTTAAAACCTGGATAATAATAGTTGCTGAACTGTTTCCATCACTTGAATGAAAAATAAAACCAGAAATATTAACTACTTACGTCATGTACATATATTTTGGCAAAAATTGAGGAGTCCTTTGTTACCAAAACGTCAACAAATCAGACTGTCTTTTCATTACCTCATGCATACACATTTTCTTCCTGCTTTAAACATCGCCACCATGCGGTCATTTGAAGACATGTTGATCGTGTCCCCAACCCACAATACCATCGATATTGTATACGACTGTTTTATGTAATATTTAAGTATATATACTTTCATTGTTGAACACCAAACAGTCGTCTGGTATAGTATATATTGAACATGGAAAATAAAGGTGGAGAAAGCGTACCCGACCATTGCTAGGCGCTGGTAACAATGCATGCTACTTAATGCAAAGTACCTGCATTGACCTGTGACATGTGTTTACACTCCGACAGTCATTTTGTGTGTGCTTCAGTGTGTGTTGAAGAATCCAGACCTCCAAAAATTAGCTGTAAAAACGCGAGTTGTCATTATTCTACTATTCACCTTTTCATCATTTGGTGCATATAGGTCTATACTTCATACTGTGTCAGTTATACTTCAATATTGAATATATTATAAGATTTTTCGTATCTGAAAAAAAAAATTGCCATTTTTGTTAGTGCGTGTTTCCTAGCGTTATGTACAACCATAACGCTAGAATCATCCTACATGTAGCTAGACAAATACGTGCAGATTGAAAATTGCCACCTGGCCGGTTGACGTCTATACACGCCAATTTCTGCATTTTCAATCCATTATATTGGGGTATTGTGTACATTATGCTTGGCTGCACAAGCCTCTTGTTTTCATTTTGCTTGGCTGCACAAGCCGGCATGGCACCCCGGCGCTTCCTATATGTAATCTTACCCCTAGAACTATGGGGCTCCTAGTCCGGAACCCCATAGAAAGAAGCCTATTTTCCCCATAGGCTAATACAGCAAGAATAAGAAAGTCATTTCCATGCACTCACGTTTCTACATATCATGTACCCAGTACATGCAGTGATCGATGCGCGCGATGTGGACAGTAATGGACACGACGGAGTGCATGCCGTGCGCGCCATACTTCAAATTTTAACATGAATAATCAGGAGTTTGTCTGGTGACCCCCGCACATGACCCGCCCGGCAACAGTCGCATCGTGTGTGTGTCTGTCGGATCGGAGATTTGTGTCATTTTTTTCCGCAAATTGGAACCGCTTCCGGCGATCTTTTGCTTGGTGCACACAAGGTGAGGATGTAAATGAGGAAATTACGGATTTTGGGGGAAAACTGTGCAGTGTTTTTCATGCGCACAGTAGAAATGTGAGTGCATGGAAATGAATTTCTTATTCTTGCTGTATTAGCCTATAGGGGGAAAATAGGCTGCTTTCTATGGGGTTCCGGTAGGAGCCCCATAGTTCTAGGGGTAATGTAATCCGGCGTCAAGGGGCTAACATGATAAATTATTAAATATTATTTATTACATGACAATGACATGTTTGATTTACAAGCATAACGTGGGAACTGGTTATGTGGTTGTGAGGACAGAAATGGTTCCACTCAATAAGCACATCATTCATAACAAATAAAGTAGGCCTACACACTGTGACAAGGTAAAAAAAATCAAATGCAAACAAAAGCAAGGACAGGTCGACATGTACTTCTTGAAACTAGAAGGCACCCCCGTGTGCCTTCTAGTTCTAGCACTCTTACTTTTCGGGAGGTCGCAACTCAATGGGAATTGGCATGGCGCTTTGATAGACGAATTCCACCTTCTCTATTGAATCTTCCCCTAAAAACCCGTCCTGGCGGATCCATAAAAATCTGAGCTTTTACTCACCATCCTCCCGTTTTCAACACGACGGAATTCACACCGTACACTTTGTGTGCATGCACACAAGTTGCACACAATGCGCACGCGCAGGGGTCGAAGGCCGACCTCCGTATATTGGCTCGACCATTGTCGGAGGCGGGGTGGGAATATCTTGCTTTTATCGCGCGAGTCTAATTTGCAAGTCTGCGGAACAAAATACTTCCATTTGAAATTCATGCATGAATATCCATCCATTCACTCGGCACATCGTTTAGCGCCCTGCCGATATCAATCACCATGCGGTCGCGCGATAAAGCAAGATATTCCCACCCTGCCTCCGACAATGGTCGAGCCGATATACGGAGGTCGGCCTTCGACCTCTGCGCGTGCGCATTCGAAGTGTACGGTGTGAATTCCGTCGTGTTGAAAACGGGAGGATGGTGAGTAAAAAGCTCTGATTTTTCAGGAAATTTGTCTGTCCCATGTTCCAAAAACCATTGTTCCCAAATTTTAGAGAGATATGGATTAGCCAGGACGGGTTTTTAGGAGAAGATTTGATAGGGAGAGTAATACATTTTTCAAATAAATTTTTTACATTTGGTTTTGATGTGGTTTTGAAGAGAGTCATAAGAAACGATCTGATTCAAGTTCGGATTCCATCGGATTTTGCAAAGCAAAGAAAAATTGATTTAAAGCGGGGATTTTTTGGTCCCTGAAATGTGTACGTTTAATGCAGAGTAAAGTGTGATTATTTTGTACACAAATTGGAGTGTAGATTAGGAGAGAAATGCTTAAAACTCGCATTTTCTCAAAATCTTTGTCTTTATTCATGCCTTATTTCAATGAAAAAAAGGCAGATGGCAATCATGATTTCAAAAATTCTGATGTTTGAATTAAAATAAAGCTGTAAAAATGTGCACAAAACCCAAAATGTTTAATCACAATTTCCTATTCAGAAAATGAGTCACCAAATGAACAGTGCCCTCACACAATTATCGGTCATGCTATTTAGCATCAACAAACCCAATCAGCGTCAACAAAGCGTCAACAAGCTCAAAATGCACATTTAAGCTTTACAAAAGCTATTCTTGTAATTTCAACAAACTCTCGCATCTCGTATTATGCAAGAAATTGGGCGAATTCTCGTTCACAATCCCACATAAAAACGAAATTTTATGACGACAAAATTACGATGAATGGGCGCCGCTATCTTTGTTTTCTCTTTTGCGCATGCGCGATTGCACCATGTCCCAGAAAAACAAGATGGCTGCCGGGAAAAAGCACCGTTGATGTCGTACTTTTTCCCTTGAAAATCACACATTTTAAGATACTTTTAAATAATCATAGGAGCCCACTAAATATTGTGAATAACATGTTTAAGCTTAACACTAACAGTGCTTTTATAAGTTGTTGACACTTTGTTGACGCTTGTTGACGCTAATTAGCATGACCCCACATTTGATTTATATCAAATAATGTCCCTAGTCTAGTGAGAATTGATAGAGAAGGTGGAATTCTGGAATGAAGTAATTCGTCTAACAAAGCGCCATGCCAATTCCCATTGAGTTACGACCTCCCGAAAAGTAAGAGTGCTAGAACTAGACTAGTTTCTAGAAGTAGTCGACATCACGCTTGAGTTGAAGGTCATCCGCTTTCGGTACAAATCCATTCACAATGACAAAAGCACGTCACCTGAGGCAGTTTCAACAGGATTCCTGCCGTCTGAATAAACTCGCATCCTAGCACCCGTAGATTCGTTTCAGTTTCCGGATCCAGTCCATCTCGAACAGAAGGAGTTGGGGACAATTTCTCCACAGGAATTATACAGTTTTCTAGCGTGATTATGACATCGTCGTAGGTTTTTGCTGGCATCGTTTGTGGTTCCTTCTTCCCTTCCGCCATCTTGTTTAAACGAACGTTGAACAACGATTTGCAACGTCATGAATATGCATTACCGTGCGCCGCAATCTCAAGGTATAAAGTAGTTCCAGTCGTTATTCAACTTTCTAAACTGCCTCATACATTTCGTATTCGTTGTACAAAAACCTCAAGTATTAATAGCACATTCATTTATATTTAGATGGACAACTTTTATTAAAATTCAAACAATATATTTGTCAAGCAAATGTTGGCTCTATTTTTTCGCAAGTGGAAGTATACCACAAATTTTGCCTACCACTATCTGGTGAACATACGTAACCTAATTGGATTTTCGTTGGTATACAGATTCATGCGTAGGTATAATGCGTAAACAGCATTGTTGTTGTGCTCAGTACCAGCGACATTACCGCGAAACATGACGTCAGAAAAAAAAAGGATCGATCAAAGGTTTAAAGGGAATATCTTTTCGCTACAGAAATTTGTTACAATTGATAGATTGCATATTTTGAGGATTTATTTCTAATCCTTCTCCCTCTAAAATCCAGAAAGGAATTAATAATGCACTTTGCCATGGCCTAGAAGTGTGCTGTATGGGTTTTCTTCGCGTCCTTTATTTCCCCACATTTTTTATCTCTCCTCTTGCCCCTCCCTGTGGAAAATAGTATTTTTTGTTAGGGCGATTGATAATAAAATGCCATTAAAAACTGGCCCACCCCCTCCCTCCGAATGTTTAAGTTTGATGAACAATACTATGTTTATGCTATTTATAATGCAAATGACAGACACACACAAAATATAAAAAAACAGCAATATTTCTGAAAAAGGGTTTAAAACTTTATAATTTTTCTATTTTTTTTATTATAGAATAACACTTTACAGTAGTGCAAAAAAGGATTTAATGGAAAAATAGTTTTCATCAGATTGGGGGAAAACCATTCACATACAGATGCCAGGGGAAAAATAAAAAAAAACACTAGTAACTTGCTGTGGAAAAAAAATTCAGATGCAAGTCATAACATTTGAAAATGGCTTAATCTTTTTCTTTACACATAAATCGAAGCATACATGTGATTACCCCTTGCGTACGGATGACGCCCGTGGGCACAAAAAAAACAGTGCCACCAGGCCGGATGACGCCATTGGCTGCTGTTTGTGCAGTTTCAATCCATTGTTGGATTATTGTGTATATGTTACGCTCGACTGCACAAACACATTGTGGCCATTTCGCTTGGCTGCCAGACCCGCCGCGGCACCCCGACGTCTCCCGTAAAATACCGTACTCAAGGGGATAATGCAACCTTCGTACTCCAATGCATGCAGCTTCAGCTCAAAACAATCACCATATACTACATAAACTGCAGTGACATCCAGTGAATTCAACCGTGCACTCGGATTTAAATAAACAAACATTTCTCCAAACTCCCAGACCCTCCCTTCCCCCCACCCCAAAAAAAGTAGTCACGCATATATACAAGTATGACTATCTTAACCTCTAGAATACGGACGACTGCCATAGCCGTGGTTTGTAAAAGACCAGCTGACTGGTTGTCATCTATATGCGCATTCCTGGGAATCCTGCACATACGCAATCCATTCATGTTTCAACCATATTGTTCTTGAATGGGAGTGTAATGAATAGATGGAGCTTTTTCAAACAAAGCTTTCATTCACACGAAAGGGGTGCTCCAAGTTCGATGAATAGGACCACTCTATTTAGTGTGGTGCCTATTGTTTGCATTTATGCTTGGCTGCACAGCCCCGTTTTTGGCATACCAGTCCAGCACCCCATCAAATACAGCCGGACACAAGTTGGTTTCTATACGAGACAGTTGTTTGTGGCAGGGTTATGTCAACTGATTAGAGCTGGACTGCTTCTCGTCGCTCAGCCCGAGTTTCTTGACGGATTCGAGTAGGTCGTCCTGGGTGGACTGCCTGAGTAGCACCTTATCTGGGTTGGCTCGGACGGCGGCGAGTAACCCCTCCTCATGTTTGGTCTTGGCCAGCTCTGCCAGACACTGCAAGAAAGCCATCCCCAGAACAAAAATAAGGAAAACTGACTGGGTGACTTAATCAAATTTGACAAATAAACATTGCAAATGTTCACAAGAGCGGGGAATGGGACTATGACCCACAGAATTCCATACCAATGTCCTAAAAACTGAGCCATCTTAACGATATGATACAGCTTGGTAATAATCAAAAATCTAAATGACTTGTTTCAATCTGACAGCTTACTGCTTTTAAAGGTGATACCAGCACCAATCCTTCTGAGAAATGTTGCCATCTGAAACGCTGTTATGTTCTGGAATATTGTTTCTGAAGACCTCCCAAAAATACAGTGGCTTATGTAGATTTCAACAATCGAAATAAGTACATAATGACAGGGATTGAAATATCCACTGAACCGCTGGACTGAGTCCAGTGATTTGAGCATTGGTCTAGTGAACTCTTGACCGAACTAGTCCGGTGGTCTAGTGATTTTTTTCATACACTGCGTGAAATGCTATCACTAAAGTCCATTTTTTCTAAATCCATTGAACTGAAAAAGCCCCATAATTTCTGGAATGGCAATTTTTAGTTCTGAGGCAGGGAGTTTCAATCAAAACAGCTTTTGTAACCCCTCCCCCAACAAGGTCGGCAAAGGGGGAAACATCGAAACAGCACTCATTCAAAACACAGTGTGTTCTTATTTTTACCACTGGTCTTGTGAAATACCTTCCAGTCTAGTAAAATGTTTGTGCTTCTAGCCCAGCTGTCTAGTAGATTTTTACCTGAAATTCGACCTCTGAATGAACATGCACAACCACTCTTGAAATGTAACAGTTTCTCATGAACAAAGCTGAAATATCTGTTCTGTCAAAATGTAAGATTCACAGAGAAACCTTTTTAAAATGACTGTTTTGCAATGGAATTTCTGCAACATTTCTTACCTTAAAGGTCTTTGGTTCTGTGACTGCAAGGGTGGAGAGGATCTTGCGATCTAGTTGTATGTCATACTGCAAACGAGATCAGAATTTTTTCTTATTGACTTCGAATTCCTGACTTGAGCATCCACTCTGCCTTCCAATACATGAGTTGCAAATGTTTTTTGGAGTCTGAGAAAATAAAACCTTTGCATCGATTTACACCCGTCACAAGCTATGTAATATTCTTTGCTAGTGGAATGAAGTAACATTTCTAAAATTTTCAGGATATAAAATTATTTACCTTTAATAGGTTTGCCATGAAAGGGTTATATTTGATGCCATGTTCCCGTAAACCGGAATTGATCCGTAAAATCCAGAGCTGAAATCAAATTTGTAAAAAAAAGTCAAAAAACACAAATTTTACATTAGCTGCATCTGTGCACTTCTGGGTTGAAAGTGAGGCTCTCAGTGCTTAAGAAACACGGTGCTATTCAACAAATCCATTCATGCATGCATAAATCACGGCAAATGACAGCGTAGCGCACGGTCGTCAGCATGGTCAAGCGGTACTGGTTCTTCACGACAACAATCGTCCAGATTCATTCTTAACGTCATGATGTTCAACTATTTCACAGAACAATGATTCTCAAATAAGTTTACCTGTATTAGATTGTTTCTGGACAAGTCAATCAGAGACTTTTCAAAATTCAAAAGATATCACCTTGTATAAAATTGCACAGGAAGGATGTGACATCGGTTGTTTACTTTACACTGTGAATCCCTTGGATGTGATTTCCTATTCAAAATGGACATGAGGATTAAAGAGGGTGTGATTTCAACAATGAGGGTCCAAAATCACATCCTACTCTATTTAAAATCACATCTGAAGCTTGTGAACTATTATCCCACCCTGGCAAAGAGTTACATTGTAACTTCTGGGTTTTAACAGCTTAAACCGCATTGTGATTCTGGACTCTGGATGTGATTTTGGACCCTCATTGTTAAAATCACATTCTCTTAATCCTCCTGTCCATTCTGAATAGGAAATCACATCCAAGGGGTTCATAGTGTTAGCGCTGCGCCTCGCTTTCAACCTGGAAATCTGCAGATTGGTGCTATTTTCGTCCATGTGAAATTTGTCTATACCGGTACACATTGTTGAAAATGATAAAAATAATGGAACGCATGTTACCATCATCACATATACACGAGACTACAAATTAATTCAGGCATTTAGCCACAAAGCAAAGTAAAGTTCAACTTTTTTTTAAATTTACTTCTACTTGGAGGAATCATATTTTCTTGCCTCTATATATCATGAAACAATCATTTATTCCCATGAAATACATCACCCAAGTACTACAGTAGTGTAGCCCTACTCCCAGGGCTTAGAAGCCTCCAATTAAGTCATGGATGCAGACAGCAAAGTATGCTATTTTACTGTGCCACTTGCGGTGAGGTTGCATCTTCTGTGAATAATTACTAAATAAACTAATAACAAAATATGTATTCAAATTTACCTAGTCAGTTTCCCTTGTGGATTGTTTGACGAATTATAAGTTAAAAAGTCGTATCCTCAATGAGTGATCGCCACAATGTCGCTTCCCAGGTCGTATAGTAAAATTGGGTGTGATCCCTGGCTATACGGCATTCTGGGTTTATGACTTCTGACTAGCGCCCACTCGAACAAAGATACTGACAATTTGGGAGACCGCCAACATAGGGCAAGATACATGTAGCTCAGTTGGTAGAGCGCCGGTACGGTAACCCGGAGGTCGCAGGTTCTTTGTTCACTTTGAAAATGTATTCAAATTTACCTAGTCAGTTTCCCTTGTGGATTGTTTGACGAATAATACAAAAATAAACATCAGATTTCAAGCCCTGGTACCGTGAGTATGCACTGGTCACACCTGCCAGATTTGTACACTGTATGTATCGAGTCATTCTTGGCAATTCTTTTGCATCCATAATATCAGTACAGCCTCACCCTTCTCAGTTCGTTCTTCTTGGTTTTTCTCCCGATGTATGCACTCCGCCAGGCTTTCTGGAGAGCACGGATAGCGATGCTGTAGCAGTTTCGACGCCTGCCATAGAAATGCTGAAAATGAAATATATACACGTACATGTAATTGTAAATCACAACCATCATAAATTCCGGCATATCCAGGCTTTGGGTCCAGGGGGAAAAATAAATAATTTTGTCAAATGGTGACTTCAAATTTTTGTGTACCAGATTTGGCACTTTAATTTAGAAAAGAAGTAATTACTGGCACCCTGGGCCTGAAAGTGATTCCCTAATTATTTCCGTATTTTGATTGCCATTTAAAATTGATTTTTCTGGTTATTATTTTCCTTATGTTCCATGCAAAGATATGTGAAAAGAGTATCTCTCAACTCATGACAGATATTTAGCATAAAATCAATTAATAATTGGACCGGTTCACAGTGCCATAGGCTTGTGTATAAATCACATGTTTGTTTGGCCTTCATACCCACAATACATTGAGAATGTTGAAAAGGTGGTAATTAGGGCTGACGATATTGACTTTTTCGTAGTCGATTTTTTTCCCTCGCGATATCGCCGATATGGCGATAAAATCGTCAACAAATTTCAGCATGATTAAAAAGTTCGTTCATAACTACATAATCGCCGGACGTGTTTGTCGCCAGTCATTGTTTGAGGCCGTTCTTAGGCCAGCCATCAATTGAGAAACAGCGTAGTCTAAGCTTTGTCTGCGGATATCTGGATCAAAGCCTTTTCTTTGTTACCTCCACCAGCCAGAGCCATTACCCTATACACTCCAAACTATTGTTACCTAACATATCCCCTTAGATTTCTTAAAAGAATTATTGAGATTCCGGGAACACAATGACCGACAAAAGGGGAGGGGGGTTTCCCTTGCCCACATATTGCACTTCAAATGGCTAGAGCTGGGCTGGCTAATTTGCATGTGAATAAAATTACTTATTACAATCAAGTCATGATTATTCATCGAAAATTTGAAGCGCGGTGCGGCAGGCAACTGCCGCGTGTCCGTTATATACCGTCTGCATGCATTGCCTGTCGTACCACGCTTCAAATTTTCGATGAATAATCATGACTTGACCGACCCACGGCCCCCCCGCACATTGAAGCGCGGTACGGCAGGCAACTGCCGCGTGTCCGTTATATAGCGTCTGCGACGACAGGCAATGCATGCAGACGGTATATAACGGACACGCGGCAGTTGCCTGCCGTACCGCGCTTCGAATTTTCGATGAATAATCATGACTTGACCGACCTACGGCCCCACCGCAAAACAGGAGCTTCGTGTGTGCGGCTTCCTCGATGGTGTGCGTGTGTGATCGCTTCGGAACGACTGCAGATTTTTGTCATTTTTTTCCCACAAATTGGACCCGTTTCAGGTGAAAATTGACTTGGCGCAAGCAAGGTGAGGATGTAAATGTGGCATATTATTATTTTTGGGGGCAGCCATGAAGTAATTCACGGCGAAAAATGTAGAAACGTGTTGCATGGGAATGACGTTCTTATTCTTGCTGTACTAGCCTATGGGAAAAATCGGCGTCTTCCTATGGGGTTCCTGTCGGAACCCCATAGTTCTAGGGGTATGTAGGCTAGGCCTATGCAATAGCTTTCAGTTTTCACAAGATTTACTGAGGTCATGGAGAAAAGTAGTCCCAGTAACTAGGACCCTTCATATCGCCTTTTTTAACATTTGGACATGAACTGGCGATAGTAGGGTCCTAGCGAATTGTGCACAAAAAACGGCACGGTTGCAAAATCGACAACATTCACATGACATTAGGCTCCAAAAACATGGTAAAAACATTCCAAACGAGAAAAAAAGTTACCCCGATTAGATCTATACATTCATGTCATTCCCTAAGGCCGCTTAAATTGTTCTCAACAACCGTTAATTTGACCAAAAAAATCATGATTGTTTACCGCTGAAATTTGCCAGGCACCGTTCGCCATCGAATTTTTGGTTAAGCCCGGTTCGGACCGACTCGGCTCGGGAGGGCGCGTCTGACGTCGCAGTCATGCAAACAACAAATCACGCATTATCAACGACTGTTTCATGGTACCATCTTCCAATGGGTCGTCTACAACTTGGTTGTATTAAAAGCCCATACTGTCGCACGTACATGTATCGCACCATGAAACAGTCGTTGATAATGCGTGATTTGTTGTTTGCATGACTGCGACGACGTCAGACGCGCCCTCCCGAGCCGAGTAGGTCCGAACCGGGCTTAACCAAAAATTCGATGGCGAACGGTGCCTGGCAAATTTCAGCGGTAAACAATCATGATTTTTTTGGTCAAATTAACGGTTGTTGAGAACAATTTAAGCGGCCTTAGGGAATGACATGAATGTATAGATCTAATCGGGGTAACTTTTTTTCTCGTTTGGAATGTTTTTACCATGTTTTTGGAGCCTAATGTCATGTGAATGTTGTCGATTTTGCAACCGTGCCGTTTTTTGTGCACAATTCGCTAGGACCCTACTATCGCCAGTTCATGTCCAAATGTTAAAAAAGGCGATATGAAGGGTCCTAGTTACTGGGACTAGGAGAAAAGAATTCCTCCATGCTTACCTACCTGTGTCTGGTCAAAGACAAATTTTCTTTTCCAATAACTTGGTGGACCTCTGGACCGAGTTAACCTGATTGTACTGAGGTAAACCATTGTAATATCCTTACAGATGAAGTGATGCAAAAAAGAGAACAACTTCACTTCACTCAGCACTCAAGTTCAACCAAACGTGGATCACCGTAAATTCTGCAGTGCGCCCTCAATCGTCTTTTATTTATCTAGTCAGGTCCACATATATTGAGAAAGCACTTTTCGGTAATGAAAATACCATAAGGCCCCTAACCCATAACTGTAAAATTAATTTGTATACACTTGTAATTTATTTATACAAATACATGTATGCAGTGTAATTTTTTTAAGGAAGTTAGAATTTAAAACATTTATGTAAACAAATATTTGTGAGGACATTTCAAAATGGCGCTTCCGTCCGAAGGCTGGTTAAGTTTACGTTGGTTTTTGCAGGGTGCTGGCATCGTGATTGTGCCACTTTTGCACAAATTAGTCCGAGTGTCAGATCCAGCTGTCGCAGATGTGCTATACAACTATTTACTGGTGATTTGTGGAGCGTATATAACTGTGAATTTTGCGGTTTTGTTTGTGCTCCACCGGCGGAAATACTACAGACAGGTACCCTTTCTATTACAAATTACTATGGCGTTATTCAATACGTGAATGATGTGGGATACCAGACGATTTCTAAAATTATTTCTACGAAGTTTTTTTCCCTAGTCATCAATGCACGTCCATCACTTGTTCTCCCCCCAAATCGGTAAGGAACAGCAAATCTTGGAAAATAACCATCCATTTGTGTTCATAATTGTATAAACACTTGGCACAACCTTTAATAGGAAGTCTACGGAAATGGCGATTTCCGTTTTCGTATCTGTTTGTAACAGGAAACCGTGCAAGAATTGTCCCATTTTAAACTTTTTTTATGGTCAAATGGAACAATGAAAATTGAAAGGAAAGATTTTACTTTAATACCCCCACCAAAATCGGTCAAGAACAGCAAAATCGGTCAAGAACAGCAACATCTTGGAAAATAACCAACCCTTCTTGATAACAACTGTCTAAAATGTGGAACAACCTGTTATTTCAAGATTTATTTCAGCAAAATCTGTAAAAAATGAGGAAGAAATCAACATGTATGTGCACACTTTGGAGTGACTATACATAGTGCCAACTGCCAAGAACTTCTAACACAGAAAACACAAACTTTCTTCCCCTATATTGCACTAAAATGTCCCAACAAAATTCTCAAAATTAAAGGTTGTGCCAAGTGTTTATACAATTATGAACACAAATGGATGGTTATTTTCCAAGATTTGCTGTTTCTAACCGATTTTGGTGGGGGCTATTAAAGTAAAATCTTTCCCTTTCCGTTCTTGGCACCATGTAAATTGTAAAGTCACTCAAAGCGTTCACATACATGTTGATTTCTTCAAAAATTTTTACAGATTTTGCTCACATAAATCTTGAAATAACAGGTTGTGCCACATGTTTAGACAGTTGTTATCGAGGGTTGGTTATTTTCCAAGATTTTGCTGTTCTTGACCGATTTTGGTGGGGGTATTAAAGTAAAATCTTTCCGTCAGGACCAAGGCTACGGACATTTGTGTGAGGGCACAACTGTTAATTTGATGACTAATGTTTTTAATAGGAAATTGTGATTACAATTTTGAATTTTTGGCACATTGATACAGTTCAATTGAAATTAAAATATTAATCAAATAAACCACAAGGATCATAAAATTGGGTGTGATTATACGGCATTATGGGTTTATGACTTCTGACGAGCAACCACTGAACAAAGACACGGGACAATTCGGGAGACCGCCAAAATAGGGCAAGATAACTCAGTTGGTAGAGTGTCGAAACGGTATTCTAGAGGTCGCATGTGCGAATCCCGCTCCTACCTGTTTTTCTTTGTTCACTTTGTAAAATAAAAGATCACAATTTTTGAAAATATGATTGCCGTCTGCCTTTTATTCATTGAAATCAGGCATGAATGAAGAACAAAATTGTAGAAAATTTGAGTTTCATGCGTTTCAGTTATAATCTGCACTCCAATTTGTGTGCAAAAATAGTCACTTTACTCTTCGCACATTTCAGAGACAAAAAAATCCCTGCTTTAACCCTAACCCACCTAAATCCTCCAAAATCCTCTATGCAGTTTTGGAGGATTTTAGAGGATTGGGGATGAATGGTATTTTTTTAAAAAGAGGATTTTGGAGGATTGAGGATGAATGGTGTTTCAAGCAAGGAGGATTTTGGAGGATTGAGGATGAATGGTGTTTCAAGCAGAGGATTTTCGAGGATTGAGGATGAACGGTGTTTAAAGCACATGAGGATTTTGGAGGATTGAGGATGAATGCATTTTTTGGGGCAGGGTAATCGGAGGATTTTGGAGGATTGAGAATGGTTCCTAGCAAAAAGGGTCTAGGGGGTTAGGGTTAAGTAATTTTTTTCTTTACTTTGCAGAATCCGATGGAATCCAAACTTATATCAAATTGTTTCTCATGACTTTATCTACATCAAAAACAAATACAGAAAATTTATTTGAAAAATATATTAGGCAAATGCAAGGCCTCCACCATACCAATGGGCAGGGCGGGTTGTTAATTTTGACAATAAAGTCATTTTACATCAAATGATAAACAGAAGCTGTTTGAAAAAGATATCCTCCTTGTGTTAACCCTCCTATAGTTACAACTATCACAGCCTATCAAAAAATATACCCACCAACTTTCACAGCTTGTGTGTGTTTCAACCTGTCACTTGATAGGTTTTGATATACATGTATAGGGTAGTTGGCTCCATTTTGGCCATGAGAGAGGGAGGCTTAATGTGTTAAATGTTGCAAATATTAAATGGTTTAACTAGATAGCATGCCAGTGACAATCATAAAACAAAAACAAATGTACATTCTTCACTATAAAATTCACTATTCATCTATAAAATTCACTATTCATCTATAAAATTCACTATTCATCTATAAAATTCACTATTCATCTATAAAATTCCTCTTTCAACAGATAGCCACCCAGGCCTGTTTCATCGGGATCATCTTTGGGGTTGGCCTGTCCATCTCATTCCTGTACCAAGGCATCGCTGCATTTGGATGGTACCTGGGTGTCCTCGGCTTTTTCCACTTCTCTGAGTACTTTTCCACGTCCATCTATAACTACGAGAGTTTGTCAGTAGACTCGTTTCTCCTCAATCACAGTGCGGCCTATGCACTGGCTGCTGCCTGCAGCTGGTGCGAATACTTCATCGAGTTGCATTTTTTCCCAGGTTAGTTTTTAACCTCAAAGAATTGACCGGAAATTTTTAACTTTGGTGACCCCCACTAAAAAGGGTAAGGAATAGACAAATCTGACATCATTGGTTGAGGCCCGTTGAGCCAATCATTTGTGTTTGGAATTGTTTTAACAGATGGCAAGACCTTTAACTTTGACACTTTTGTTTGGAAATTTGTGTGCAATATAGGGGAAGAATGTTTGTGTTTACTGTATTAGTCAGAAATCATAAACCCATAATGGCATATAGCCAGGGATCGCGCCCCCAACTTTATAATAGAACACCAGTACGGTATTCTGGACGGTATTCCAATCCCACTGCTGCCAGTTTTCTTTGTTCACTTTGAAAATTCATTCAGTTTCCCTTGCGGTTTGTCTGATGATATTGAAATAAAATACTGTGCAAAATGGTTCATCAATCACCAGATATCAGCATTTGAATATGAGACAGAAAGGCCACCTTGTAATTTCCAATGCAAAACACAATCTTATCCTACTGGTAATTAGCATTAAAGGGACACATTGCTTTGGATTTTGCGATTTGGGCTATAAAACTGAAATGGATATGGTTGGGAAGCTTTTTTAAAAGTAGAATATAAAGATTCACATAACTATCCCTTTAAGTTGCGTGGTTTTTGTTCAATTTCGTGACAAATAACGGTCCGCCATTTTGTAGAACCAAATTTTTGACTCCACAAAATGGCGGACCGTGTTCACCAGTCGTATTTTCTGTCGCAGCTGGTTGAAGTACGTTCTGTTGATCCATTTTGATGTACTGTAGCACGGCGCGCAGCACTGGCGATATGTGTCGCGAGGTAGAGAATGGTACCTGGCGATCATCTGATAGGTTTACATGGCCACTGGTTGCGGTGCCAGCCTAAAGACTCTTACAGCGTATTTTGCGCATTATTTAGACGGTGGTATTTACTACTGGAAATAAGTCTATGTTTCGGGGGTCAGATATCAGGGGTCAGAGGCCAATTTTTTGTTTTGTAATCACTACTCACTAATTACAACACATTATACGTGATTTTTGCATGAACAACTCTTATAAAAGATAAGGAACATTTCCAAACAGCAAAATTTCATGACATTTGAAGGCAATGTGTCCCTTTAAGTTCGGAGCCCCAAATATGTGAGGCTCTAATGAAAAGTGCATGAACTCCATCCATTACCACTTCTTGTCGAAATGGCATCATATTTATGAAAAGTCTTCCTGTTTTCTCACCCTCCGTCAGACTTCAAGCAGGTATGGTACATCAGCATGCTCGGGCTGGGGCTGTGCGTGGGCGGTGAGGTGCTGCGGAAGATCTCCATGCTGACTGCGGGCCGGAGTTTCAACCACTACATCCAAACGACCCGGGCCAGGGATCACGTCCTCGTCACCCACGGGGTGTACGCCTGGTCCAGGCACCCGTCCTACGTGGGCTGGTTCTACTGGAGTTTAGGAACGCAGGTTTGTTTGTTTGTTTGTTTGCTTGCTTCGGATCAGTTGGTTAGTTGACTGAACCATCAAGCCCGGCCCTTTGACATATTGACCAATCACAGCTGAGATTGCGCAGTGGGCGGGGCTTAGCGGGCGGGGCTTAGCGGGCGGGGCTTAGTGGGCGGGGCTTAGCAGGCGGGGCTTAGTGGGTGGGGCTTAGCGGGCGGGGCTTAGCGGGCGGGGCTTAGTGGGCGGGGCTTAGCGGGGGGCTTAGCGGGCGGGGCTTAGTGGATCAGTCTGTCGTTTGGTTGATTTATTGTTTCTTTTGATTAATTACTAATATAATCGGTCATTTAGGCTTGGATTGCAGATTGGAGGAAAGGTTGAATTCAGTGAATATTAAATAGGCTTGGGCGACCCCACCATATTTGGAGTCGACCCCCGACTCCGAGCAGAAATTGCAATTTAAAAAGGAATCGACTTCAAATTTCATGGGGGGAAAATTGTTTCAATTAAGAAAAGAAAAATGCAACTACTGCTTGCCACGTGTTGCGCAAAGCATTGGGACCAACCTCATTTTGCGCAGGGCAAGTCGGCACATACCCGCTTAGGCGGCAGACAGCCCATGCACACCGTACCCACAGAAGACACGGCAACAAATATACAAAACAAAACAAAAAAGAAAACCCCCCAAAAAAACAAAACTGAAAGGCCGAGTAAATGTGAGGCTTCGCTTTTAAATTTACATTCTAAACAGGCAGCTGTGTGGTGTATGGTTACCAGTCGTGTGCTGTTTTCAAAGACTTGCATTTTTGAATTTTGACATCTCTGGAATCAACTCAAAGGGAGCAAGAATCTGCTACCACAAAGGGTTGACTTTAAAATATTGGAATTGCGATTCCGACTCCAATCACGGGGTCGATTAGAGTCGACTCCTACCCATAGTCGCCCAAGCGTAATATCGAAATAAGTGAATATCATTATCTGGTAAAGACAGTGGCGTAGCTAAGGGGGTGCTTGGGGGGGGGGGGGGGGGGGGGGGGCGCGCATGCCCCCCCCCCCCACTGAAAATTTCGCAAACGTAGAAAATAATAGCATTATAAAGAAAAATCACTGTGAGCCCCCACCCCCCCCACTGTAACATCCAGCCCCCCACTCGCCCCCCCCCCCCCCCCCATAGACAGCCCTGGCTACGCCGCTGGGTAAAGAAGCACATGCCAACTGATCACCAGGTGTTTTGTTTTTTTTGGCCTCCCTTTCTCACTGAAATTGTTACTTATGTGTTTCCGCCCTGCAGATCATCTTGTGTAACCCCATCTGTTTTGTCGCATACACGATAACATCGTGGAGATTCTTCAACGAGCGGATCGAAGACGAGGAAATCACATTGCTGAATTTCTTTGGGGAGGAATACTTGAACTACCAGCAGCGGGTGGGCACGAAGCTGCCTTTCATCAAGGGGTACAAGATGGAACTATGACCTTTGCCCTTTGAAATGGAATTAAGGCATTTTCTTTCATGAGAAATGCTTGAATTACCAGCAGTAGATGGACGCAAAGTTGCCATTCATCGGTGGCTGGAAGATTGAACTATGACCTTTGCCCTTCGACATTAAATGAATCGAGGCATTTTCTTTGGTGAGGATATACATGAAGTACTAGCAGTGGGAAGGCACCAAGTTGTCATCATGATTAAATGTACTATGACCTTTGCCCCTTGATATTAACATAAAACATTAAAGGTAACGGCTTTTAATCTTTGCAAGTTACGGGTTCGAATCCAATTCATGTACCTTCTAGAGTTGTTTACAGATACTGAAACGTTGAGTTCAAAGTGCAAGTGTGTGCAAATCTGTGTACCTGGAACACGGGGACTAGTACCGTGTTGTGATCCAGGCATGAAGAATTAGAGATTATACAACGCCTGAATATATCCCCGCCATCCGATTGGTGGATCGTCGATCACGTGCATTGAATTATTCGTCCCATCGCACGGCGCGAAGTTACATCGCACGGTAGGGGCATGCGATGTAACTTCCCTAATTTCACGGTTACTGTTGGTGCCGCTACAACAGACTGGTTTCCGATCCCTCCATTGCCCTTTGGACATCAAATGTATATTATATACATATGGGTATGCGTAGGCAATGCTGACGCTGCTAACACAAAGAAACAAATGAAATATGCAGTCAAACGATTAGTGGAATTTGCAAGACACGCAGGAACAACAATTAAAGCTTTAACTGATTCGGAACTGGACCACCTTTTGTCGCGGTTTTATGCGGGACTGAGAAGGTAAACGGCACGTTGTACACCAAGAAATCCATGCATGCAATCTGTCAAGGATTTATTCAGGCGTTGTATAAAACAAATAATGAATGTTGTTTATGAGTGCGATGGTAAGAATAATTTTATTCGGTGACAGATGGAATGTCCCATTCCACTCGGCTTCGCCTCGTGGAATGGAACATTCGCAATCTGTCACCTCATGAAATTATTCTTACCATCGCACTCATAAACATTCATTATTTGTATATTGTGAATCTTACTCTGCAGTTGGACCAAAGAATTGTGATGCACATAGCTTCTCAGTATTGAGTACGCAGACATTAATCAATGGGGGGTGTACTATTTAAGAAGTGGGAACGACAGCATCGCAACTTCCCCCCCCCCCCCCCACTTTTTTTCTAAGTTGCGGTGGATCTTTTTCACCTATGTGACCAGATAGCATGAATTAAATGTAAAAAATAAAACTTCCTGTGTGAACCGCCGTGGAGTGATCATAGTGCTTGTATCGTATGGCGCAGGTTAAATCACGATCGCATACGGCACACTTGACTACTTTACTTGAATAAGCACTTCATTAGCGTCACTGCACTGTGCGTACTAGTCCATGGCGATGCATGAAAAGGGTCTGTAGAGTTAAAATTGACCGCACAAATGAGGAGCCTTTTTCATCACTAACTCCCATACGCAGAGATCAAAATTAAACATCATGTGGTGTCTAAAACCAAAAGTTTCCTGGGCCTTCGGACCTGGCCCTGTGCAACACTGGCCACATGCTTTGCGCTTGGTAGTTCCAACCCCCATTCTCCCTTGGGCCCCCTACCCACCTCTTCCCCTCTCCCATCTTCCTCCCCTCGGCCCCTCTCCCCCTCTCCCATCTTCCTCCCCCATCCACCTGCAAAGATCAGTGCACAAACTTTAATAACCCAAACTCCCTCGTATAACTTACAAGAAACCATATACCCATCCTTGCAAATTCCAACACCTCATGGTCAACTGTATACACACAAATTGTTGGACTGATTCTGGTGGTATGCCAAACTCGGTGTAAAGGAATATCAGTTTGGGGGTCCAGTACCCCATCCTAACAGATTCCAACCAAACATGCTGTTGGGTTTTGACGGGTTTTAAATAAGGGTTAGGGTTTTAAATAAGCTTAACAAAATTTGACAAATGATGTCACTCTGCTTGCGCGTGCTTCAGATAGGAGCATGGTGGAACGTCCCCGCCATGCTTGTATCTAAAGCACGCATGTAAACAAAGCGTGATGTAATTTCTTTGTAGGTCAGTTAGTTTTTGCAGGCCAAAGGCCATGGGGCATACGTGTACATACTACAACCATGGAGGAAGGAACATATGTGTTTCTTCCTCCATGCTACAACGCACATCTGAGTTGTTTTTTTTTGCTGCATTTAAAATGCTGGTAATAAATAACAGTGTATAGATCCTAATTCCTGCAAGAAGGTCATTTGATTTTTTTATTTTTTTTATATTTTTTTTTCTTCAATTTTTAGACTTTGGATATTGATGGAGAATTGTTTCAATTGCATTGAAGATATTTCTTTATATATTTCTGCTTAGTATTTCTTCATTACGACTATGCAATTACTTTCATGCAATACGTGTGTTTGATTGTCTGATTAATTCTGTTCCCTGTGATTTTTATGATGAATCGATTATGATTTTGTAATTAGATGTATATTTACTTGAGATCTGTCCAAATGTTTCATATTTTAGTTATAACATATCATCACCGTGCAGCTCATTTTTGTTTGTTTTGCACATATTTTGCCAAAATAAAAGAAACCGAACGTGTGGAACGAACGGAAGAGCTTGTTTGTATACATTATCATTAAACCTTTTTGACATTCCCAAAGCATTGTGACAGGCAAACCAGACATAAACCTATTGCACTGCCAACCATTCTAAACACTCGTAGATTATTTTAAATATCTGTCTTGAGTTGAGAGATACTTTTTTTACATGAAACATAAGGAATATGATGACCAGAAAAATCAATTTTTCATAGCAATTAAAATAAATAATCGGGGAATCCCTTTCAGGATACCAGGTATTGTTAAAAATAGTGTACACGATTGGTAATCCTCAATTTATTTTACTGAATTATTACGAAATACCTTACTGGACTGTTAGTTAATAGTAGTCTCAATCATCCTGTGAAATGATGGCACCTGGTGTGCTGTCGTCAAGAAAAGTTAAAAGCGGACATAAATACAACAGTGGAATGGCGTAGAAAACCTATTCAATAGCTATATGGGATCAGGAGGAAGTACCAAAAACATGGAAGCAGGGGCTCATTGTCAAAATACCAAAGAAAGGTGACTTAACTGAATGTGGAAATTGGAGGGGAATCACGTTGACATCTGTTCCCAGTAAAGTATTTGGAAGAGTGCTTATCGACAGAATTAGAGATGAGTAAACAGCAAGTCGAGAGATGAGCAAGCGGCTTTTAGAAGAGACAGAAGCACTGTGGAGCAAATATTTGTGTTACGCAACATAATAGAGCAAGCTGTGGAATGGCAGTCAACCTTATATATTACATTTGTGGACTTTGAAGAAGCGTTCGACTCTGTACATAGAGAGAGCCTTTGGGCAATCATGGCCAGTTATGGAATCCCGCACAAAATAATGAAAATGGTTCAGATCTTGTACGGGGACAGCGAATGTGCAGTGCTGGATGGAGGGGAAGAGTAAGAATGGTTTAAGGTAAAGACTGGAGTGAAGCAAGGCGATGTCATGTCTGGGTTCATCTTCTTGATTGTAGTGGATTGGGTAATGAAGAGAACAACAGAAGGAAACAACACAGGGATTAGGTGAAAATTCATGAGTAAATGAAGAAATACTCAATAGAACCAAATTAAAGAGAACCAGTGATGATAAGTGAAGGCTAGAAGATGGAAGTGGATTGGTCACGTTCTAAGAATGGAAGATAACAGCCACTGCAGGACAGCAATGACATGGGTTCCTGAGGGCAGGAGGAAAGTAGGACGCCGAGAACAACGTGAAGGCGTACTGTAGAGAAGGAAAGGAAGCAGCTAGGATGGAAGTCTTGGAACGAAGCCAAACCTGTGGTCAAAATCAGAGCAAACTGGAGAGGCCTTACGGGCCACTCGGCCACTTCGGCCTAACAATTGTTGGAAAACTGCCCTCTATTGACCGAATGTAGTTAATCCGTGTTGTGTCTAAAATGGGTTAATTATCCGAAAACAGGCGCACGCGTAGTGTACCGAAGTGAGGCGCTGTAACCAGTGGATCTTTGACGTTCCGCTCGGCCCTCGGCCTTTGTACATGTTATGTGACCAATTGAAAACGATCCTTACAAAAATTGGGCATATTTTGCAAGAGGGTGCTATAACAAATGACGCCCCACGGTTGAAAACGAACGCCGTTTTTCTCTCGTTTTTCTCTCGTTTTTCTCTCGCCATCCAAGAACGCAAAACTTTGAACAGGTCAGTGGAACGATATTTCCTATAAAATACTAACCCCCAAATCCGCCCATTTCTGAAAATTACAACAATGACCAATCATGTACAACTACCTTTAAACACAAACCAAGCAGATGCAGCAGCTACTTTGCAGAGACTTGAAGCTTGCATTGAAGACGTCAGAAACTGGATGAGTTCCAACTCTTTGAAACTGCATTACAATAAATGTGAAATTGTATCGTGTGGTTCAAAAGTTCAGCTGGCTAAGATAAATTTATCTTTTATCAACATAGCTAATTCCATTATTTACGTTTCGAATTCTTGTAGAAATGTAGGTGTCATGTTTGATTCATCTATGTCAATGTCTGTTCAAGTATCTGCTATTTGTAAATCTGTACGGTATCATTTGCGAAATCTTGGCTTTTATATACTGAGAAAATTGTTTATGCCCTCATAATCATCCTGTTTAGATTTCTGTAATTCGCTTCTTTATGAATTGCCGCAAAAACAGCTTGTCCGATTACAGAAACTACAGAACGCAGCTGCTCGCATGGTTACTTTGACAAGTCGTAAAACTCACATTACTCCAGTATTGCATGCACTCCATTGGCTGCGTTCAATTTCGAATAGTTTTCAAGTTACTTCTGTGTATTTTTCATATATAATTCTAATTTGGTAATTTGTTACAAACCTTCAAGGTCCCTCAGATCTTCAAATTCCTCTCTGCTTGTAGTGCCTAAAACAAATAAAACATGGGGGACCGTTCCTTTTCTCATGCTGGGCCGATATTATGGAACAAACTTCCTCAAAATATTCGTGACTGTTCGATCACCCTGCAAAAGTTCAAACGTGCTCTGAAGACCCACCTCTTTCAAGTTGCATTCCAGTAGCTCATTCATTTGATTGTCAAATTAATTGTGTTGTTGTAATGTCCATGTTTTTGATGAGTTGTATCTCTGTTCCCTTTGCCGGTTTTTGTTCTCTGCGCCTTGATGAGCATCTCATTAAGGTGGATAATGGCGCATTATAAATTGCCTATATTATTATATTACAATACCTCTGGAATTGGAAAAGCTAATAATGCCATGCTATTAGCCAATCAGAATAAGATTCACAAGTAAGTTGCACCCAGTGTGACTGATACTGTTTGTCATTCATTCCCATGATGCTTTGAGAATGTCAGAGGTTTGCTCTTGTCAAGGGTTCGATGTGTTCCTGTACACTAGTGAATCATGGAAGTGTAATAAAGTCATGCGGGCACCCGTTTCCCATCACATTCTAAATTTAATTCACTGTTGTTCCAAAGGCTATGTGGGATACTCTTCAAGTTTTTCCCCCTCGTACTCTCTTTGGAACTCCTTAACCTGCTTCGCTTCCCTTCCACCTATAATCTTTTGTTCACAATTCAAACGAAAAGTTCTAACAAAGCAGCCATTAACGGGCAAATACCAACAAACGACGACAAAACACTTTTAAAGATGGATAAACCACACACGGCCCGGATGAGGGAAACATTCAGTTCTAAAACTATATAAACATAAGGCGAACGGGAGACAATCAAACCATGGAGGAATTAGGAAATCACAACAGCAACGAAGGACACGGCGGCAATCATAGGGAAAGATGCTGCTGCATATTTCCCATTGATTATTGGTTTGTCGGTTTTGTTATTGTATATAGGCCTATTGTTTTCGAATTGATCTTTCTTTGTACTGTATTGATATCCTTGTTAATTCCATGTCCTTCGAATTTTCCCTCGTGTGTGGTTTTGTGCACCTGTCGTCGTTTGTTGTATTTGTCTGTGTCTTTCGTTCGTGTTTGGGTTATTTTTCTTTTAGAATTTCGATTTTGGTCCTTTTGTCCGCCCATACTATCGCAGGCAAGCTGTGAGCAAGTTCGGGCGCGAACTATAGTTAACTATAGTTTTCTTCCTCCATGGTTCGACTAACGTCACTCGAACGCAGGATGGTTGGACTACTCTAGTCGACTACATGTATTTGGAACCAGACCCTGGGGCACGGTTGCATCGCTGGATATCAATAGCTCTTTGCATATAAGAAAACGAAAACACGGAGAGGGAGAACCATGTGACGTGATACGGTCGCCATCTTTTCAACAAAAGTTTGACTAGAGCCGTTCGAGCGGACGGCATTTGCACATGCGGGTTGGTTAGGAGAGATTGACTGATGGTCGAACTATAGTTCGCGCCCGAACTTGCTCTGTGCTGCACGTACCAACCTCGTTACCATGGGTACGATCTTGCTGCGCCATGTTTTCCCACCACGCGCCCATGGAGTCGAGGATCGCGGCACGTGCGCACGTTAAAACTGTGAGAAAAGTTCCACGCTTTATTTATTGCGCGTTTTCCATGTTGACGTTGTCCAAGAACTTGCAAACGGCAGGTCAATTCGTAAGTAGGCCCTACATGTAGCATTTAGATGAATGGTGGAAGCACGGGAGAGTATTCGTTATTATTCATGAATACTGCAAATTGTTTTAAATGATACTACTGTCGATCAATACAAAAATGGCAGGGTTGAGGGTGCAGGTTTGGGGCAGTCAAAGACGTGCTACGCTTCATTTACACTTTATTTCAATCCTTTGAACCAGATGATAATTACAATGATATTATGAAGCATACAAATTTAATGACATCAGAAACGTCTTACTGAATAAAAGTAGTTTACCGGACAAAGATTAGATGCGTGAATATAAATTACCTCCATTTGGAATATTGCTTTCTCAGTGTCTGGATACATTTGTACTTTTCCAGTAAAATTCCAGTTAATAATATTTATACAACATTGGTGAATATAAATTTTGACTTAAATATAGCTATAGTGTACAAAATATGTATCTCTAACTTTGAAAAAAATATATATAAATATATTTCAGAAATCTAATATCTAATTTCCTAATATAAAAAGCAAATATATTTACGTTCCAATGTTATTTTTAGGAGATGTGGTAAAAATAATAAAGAATGAATAAAGAATAAAAATGCAGAAAGACTTTGATGCAGAAATTACATGTAGGCCTACTGTCTTTGATAAAAAGTATATAATCTTCGTCTAGAATATTATTGTTTTCTGTCTTCATACATTTTAAGTTAGTCTGGTTCCCAGACCAAAATATTCTGACTATTTCTGATGAATATTAGGTCCGGTAACCGCCAATGTCACTTGACGAAAAGAATTCTGCCAGTTTCCGAAATTTTCCGAACTTGTTTTCGGTAACATTCGGCTGTTATCGTTGATGTTCGCAACAACAAAATGTTTGTCCGGCCCGTTACAGATCCTGGAATTTGAATTCGCAATTATATATAGCCTAAAAACTGAAAAATCAATGCCACACTCTTGCAGTATATTGCCGACTGGATTAGGCAAGAATATTAAATTTGAATTATGCCACCGACGTCACTCGGACTAACACTGTACGTCATGATCTATTTTAAACCGTGGTAGCTACCTGACCTAAGATTTAGACGTCAAGGAATCTCCAGGTCTGGGAACCAGACTAATTTTAAGTTAAAGTACCGCTATACTCACAATATACCTTTGAAATTTTGGAACTCCTTTTACTTTATTGACCACCGAACACATTCGCAAAAATGCCTACAATTCTTGGATGGAATGTGGTTATTATGATTGCAAGGCCAGGGAACTCAATCATTGAGATAGATTTCCCGAGAAATGAAATTTCTCAGAGTGGGCCAAAAATTAACGTAAAAATACATTTTAGTTCTTAATATTTTTATAATAAAAAGAAACTGAGATTATGAAACTGATAAAACACACACATATCCACCCAAACATCCCAAGGCGCTAGCCTATGAAAACATCTAAGCAAAGATATTAACAGCAAAATATGTTAAAACAAATGATGAACAACACGAGAGAGATCCCCACTAGAGCAGCTTCCAAAAAACAAACCAACTAAAACAAAGAACCAAAACCAAAAACAAAACCAAAAACAAAACCACATTTTTTTTTTGCACACTACAGCTGTGCAAAAATCGAATACATTACCATAATTATGCAATGCAGGGACGGATAAAGGAATAAAACATAAAACACAACCCCCCCCCCCCCCCAAAAAAAAAAAAATCTAAACATGGATATAACTAACAATCAACTGTGAATAATATCACAGTTCAATCGTTTCCTTGAAAACAAACTGATTTATTAAATCGATACTCGTAATTTAATCTACAGCTACAAAATAAAATGGAATTTTCACCTTGCATGCGAAAAAGACCGAACTATATGGGAGGAGGGGGTTCGTGGGCTGGCTGAATCCTAAAAAAAATTATAATCTCCGTTTAGAATATTGTTTTCTGTCTTCATACATTAGTACTTTCAACGCAGTACATGTACAAGTCTAGGTTTAAATATTTATGCAGAATTGGTGAATGACTATCTACAGAGCAGCATATTCAGAAAATAGAACAGAAATATATATTTTTACATGTACTATCTTGAATAAAAAATAGAAAAAACTTCATTTACGATATTGTTTTCTGTCTTCATAACTTGTAAGTATACTTTTTGATGAACATGTATAATCCGTACAAATATGAACAGCATTATAAGCATAAACAATTATGAAAAGTTTGACCGCCATTATAATTGACGTAACTTGATCATATGCACTCAAAATGGTTTGTGTCCACATATCGTATGTATTTGGTGAAACAAAATATGTACGGTTATGACAAAGGATCCAGTTTGTACTCGGGACAACACTGAGTACGCAAAACCCAATATAATTGAATTTACATCATCCCGACGCAAATTTCCATCTTATGAATAGTTTGGTTGCGGTAACCGCTGCTATCAGATTCAAACAAGCCACCCAGCTCCGACAAGCTCGGTGGTCGAGTGGTAAGACGTCTGCAATAAATCTTATAAAGCAGGATGTCGTGGGTTCAAGTCCCACCCGAGTAATATTTTTCCCCCAAATAATTCCTCGGGACAACATTGAGTACAAATAGAAATAAAAAATACGCCGGTGACGGGGCAAAACCGAATATTGAATTTACATATAAAATTCATATCAAAGTTGACAATTTCTGTGCTTACGTTGTTAAACACGATTTTCTATTAACAGAACCTCCGTCCATTTCATTGAGATCGTAAGCTTTATAAGCACAGGAAATGGTTCGCTAACTTCAGAAGCAGAGTTTGCTTAAAATAGTGATGCAACAATAGAAATATCCGCAAGCACGACTTGACCGTGAAAAAGCGCGAAAGCTAGCATTTTTCCTGCTATAATTCGCAATTTCGCACAGCTTTAGTCTTGCTTTTCGTAAAGCAACGCTTTGAAATAGGACCTTTTGCGCTGGTCATTGTTTGACAGTCTTTAGCAGTGCATACAGGTTGTTCGTGTACGCGAACTTAACAAAATAAAATCAATAATGAATCGAGTCATTGACTGGAGTTGAGTTCGACTTCAGTCTCAGTTTTGGTAGCTCTACTCTAGTAAGTACAATATTCGACTCGACTCGATTTGAGTCACGGTAACGCAAGCAAATGACTCGACTCGATTCTGAATGTTGATCGCACGCGCATGCAGAATCGACTGTGCGCATACCCAGCTAACACATTGATGTTTTGATAACGTGGTATAAATGTTATGTGTAATGTTGTGATGATATTACGAAATAATGTTATGGCGACATGGTCTTACAAACGTTTTAGTGATACCTACATGACATTAATGAAAAAACGTTGGTGCGATGTTTTTATAACGTTTCAAAATGTTTACAAACATTGCCCATGAAATATTAATTTGACATCGTAAAAATATTTCATGGGCAATGTTTTGTGAACATTTTGACATTATTAAAACGTTAATAATAGTTATGTGGATTCAAATGTTCATAACATGTTTTAAGAATGTTATCAATAATTTGGCATAATATTTTACACATAGTTCTGCAACATGATTTTAAGGCTACAAATATATGTTTTAAAAACATTATAAAAACATACGACTGGTAACATTATAATAATGTCTTTTAAATATCAAATGTTCTGAGATATATTTAATAATTCGGACAAGTTTTAAACATCAGGATGAAGTGTTTTTAAAACATTATTTTAACGTTACTGATTCTTCCATGGACTCAACCATTTATAAAATGTTTTATGAATGTTGTCAACTCTGCGGTATGACATTTTAGGGATATTTGTAAAACATGGTATTATATTTTTAAAAATATGTTTTAAGAACATCCTAAAACCTACAGATAATAATGTGGCAACATTATAATGACGTCTTCAAAATATCACATGCACTGACATTTATTAATTAAGTTAAACCACGGTATGGATGAGTAGGAACTATGTTTGCATCGTCAATAATGTTCAGATCAATGGCGCATTTTCAAGAGATGGTCGCACACATTATAATATTCTACTTTTGTATGATCTTTCCAACCATAGTAATTTAAGGATGACTGCTTTTTCTAGCCCCAATAAGTGGCCTCCAAGCATCGCTTTAATAAGGATAAATTAACATCTGCTTCCAATAGGATTAATAATTTTAATGATTTAGTAGTGTGCTTATCATCGTGGATATCACGATATTTTACTGTAAAAATCAATTGAATTAATAGGATTATATTGCATACTCTATTATCCACTATCAATACATACTCTATTATACAAAACAACGCTGAAATAATGAATTTTGTATCGTAAACAATTTAAAGTAATTTTAACTAGGACCGTAATTGTTTATACTGCTTCCGGTCTTTTTACCGTAAAATGTCGGGATTTTATTTACAGTATTGTTTCTGGATATAATATTGACTTGAATAATAACTCCTCATTTTCGTGTCACTTTTCGACATACTCAAACTTTTCAGAAATTTGAATTGCAGAAAACAATTTGTGATTGTGATAGAAATTAAAGGTGTGAAGGGATATGATTTACTTGCTTATGGCAGATCTATAGTCCGTGGTATTTAAACAAACTGTTTTTCAAGTCTTTTCTATTGTTTTTATCCAGGTGCCTACCGAGATCTCTTATGATGGTCTCTGCATCACCGCCGTGACGATCTCGCCAATTCACCAGCATCAAGAAGACTTGCTTCCGCGTGTCATTGGGATTATCGCACTTATAGCGAGACAAGTCAGCTGCACTGAAACCCAAACTTGTGCCCAATGGCGTTGACTGTGTTGATAATATCTTGTTTGCCAATTCGTTGAGGTAATTGTCACTCAGCCCCTCTGCATGCAAAAAAGGTTAAAGATGGTTTTTCATTACCATGAACACGCAATGCAAAGACCACAACAACACTGAAAACGCAAGACGTTCATTTCAAAATGAAACTCCCTTACAGCTGTTTCTTTGTTTTGTTATGTTGTAGCGTTTCATTAATTGTGTTCGTGGACTGACGAAGACTGCTTACTCCTCAATTATTATATAGGTCTATACCGTTTCAATGTGATCATTAACTGTAAACCCCGATTATCTAAATTATTGTTTTTATCCTACAACCGATAAATGTAATATATTCATTAACTGTTAATGTTCAGGAATCCATTGCCTACACCAATGACCATTGTGTATTGATAGACCTATGCCAGTTGTGCATGGCAGCCTCCTTCACACGACACGAATTATTGGTTTAGCCAGATAAGCACATTATTAACTCCCAGCTTTCCGGGCCTGTAACCTCAAGAGACTTTATTACATTTTACTTCCTGAATATATTTATGAAATCGATGCTCGTAATTTAATCTACAGCCACGTGCACAAATCGAACCATTTTCACCTCACATGCGCAAAAGATCGAACTATACTGGAGGAGAGGGACCGAGGGCTGTGCCTCACCACACCCTTGGTATTGCAAGAGAACCCTCCACAAAAATGAGTGCGTCACATGTCAGGCCCCTCAAGTTTAAGCCTAGAAACCCCCCCCCCCCCCCCCCCCCGCGCCATCCAGACAGAGAGTTACACACAGTAGGCGGTGTAAGCGGTGACTCTACTCATTTTGAACCAAAACAATATTGCCTTAATTTGCATTTTTTTGCCTCGAAATACCGGTATACTAATTTAGCCAGGGATCACGTCCCAACCTGGGAAGCGACATAAGTTAAAAAGTCGTATCCTCAATTGTGTGTTCCCAACAATATCGCTTCCCAGGTTGTATTGTAAAATTGGGCGTGATCCCTGGCTATACGGCATTATGGGATTATAACTTCTCACTTGTACCCCCACCCCCCCCCCCCCCGGAACAAAGACACTGACAATTTGGGAGACCGCCAACATCGGGCAATATAGCTCAGTTGGTAGAGTGCCGGTGGCATCAGACTCCTTTTTCCTATTATTGGTTAAACCCTCTCACGTGACCGGCCACTCTCCTAATTATCTTCACTTATAGACATGTGCAATACTACCAAAGATCCCGTAGCTAAATTCACGCTACACCATTAAGGTATTCTGGAGGTCAAAAGTTTAAATCCCGCTCCTGCCAATTTTCTTTGTTCACTTTGAAAATGTACATGCAAATTACATTGTCAGTTCCCTTGTGGTTTGTTTGACTACGGTACGTTATAAGCTAAAAACCAAATTAATTAGTTTTAATATGATTTACTGCTCATAACGACGGTATACCAGTAACAATTGCTCCTGCGGAATTTTTCCGTCCGAATTGCTGTCATCTTTGAGAAATATATTTGAAGACCTTCAAAGTGCTGCGGCTTGCTTGTTTCGATTTCAACAATCGAAATAGCTCATGAACATAGCCTACACAAAATCACTGCTAAACAGAACCTTTTCACTATTTTCTCGTCATACACTCGGTCGACGGATTGAACTCAAACTTTCGCAGGTTTATTATTTCACGTACAATGTTGAATCCCACGAAGTATAAAACCCTGTCTGCCAGGTCCGGATTAAGTGTTTTGTATATGTCCTAGGCAACAGTGTTCCATAGGCCCTCGGCCCTAGGCACGTCAACACTGATTTCATAACGCTGAAAAGCACTAGGACCTCGCACCCTTTCAGAATTTGCTGTTGTTGTTGTTTTTTGTTTTTGTTTTGTTTTATCTTTTAGGTGGAGGGCCTTCGTAGACCCTCATTTTTTTCGTAGGCCCTAGACAGTGCCTACTGTACCTAGCTTTTAAATGTCGATAAACACCAACAAATATAACGAGAAATGTGTTTGTCAGGTTGACAAACACAGCTGTTTCGGCGTTTTTTTTTAACCAAATCGACTTGTACTTCTGTATGTTTAGGCTTTAGAAAAATGTACCTTTAAGATGACGTCACGTGACCCCGATTACGTCATCATGACGTCATCATTTATTTTCATACAAAGTGGCAAAGTACCGGGGTGGAAGAACATTTTTGTACAAACCCTATGGAGAGGAGTCTGAAAAAGGAAGAAAAAACTAGATGTGTTGTCTGTCCATGACAGACGAACAGGCTTTTCCGGGAGTACTGATTACTGATATAATAGAATATTTTTAAAATTACATATGAAATTATGTGATGACGTCATCACGACGTCACTTTATATTTCGCAATCCCGGGTGACATTTAACATACCTGCAAAGTTTTGTCACGATTGGACCTTGTCTTTTGCACGTAAAAAAAACCCTGCATATATTATGATGTCATCATGACGTTACACAAACCTATTACAACAAGAATTTGGAATTCAATCGGATGTACAGTTCTCAAGATATAGGACCCTAAAGTGTGCACCTTTATGATGACGTCACATGACCATGATGATGTCATCACGACGGTAATTGTGAAAGCAAACATTTGCGTAGTGGTCTTGGCCTGTGTCAAGATTGGATCAATGACAATGGAAAATTTGGAGAAAATTCAAAGTAAAGTCAGCTGATGACGTCATCATGACGTCACTTTTGAATTTGCATGCTATTGACAATATCTGCCTACCCACCAATTTTCGTGACGATCGGACCTACCCTTATATGTGTTATAAATGTTGATGACGTCATCATGACGTCACACATTTTTCACATTTTTATGTAAGTATGTGTGATCTAATAAACCTATTACAAAAAGAATTTCGAAGTTAGCATGTTCTGTTGTCAAAATGGCCAAGGGTTAAAAAAATTGAAAAATTGCTATACAATCATTTAATGACGTCATCGTGACGTCACATCTATTTTCATCTATAACACAAGCCGATCTACCAACAAACCAAGTTTGAGCTCAATCGGACCTACAGTTCTCTAGACATGGGCCCTTCAAAAACGCATCTTTAAGATGACGTCACGTGACACGTGATGACGTCATGACGTCAGAGTAATATGCACGAGTTCAGTACAGGGTCTCAATCTATGCAAACTTTCATTAAGATAAAAGTCTGTTTAGGGGGAAAGTGAGGGGTGGAATGAAACACGTGCATTGTCTATGGCATTTTTGATAGAACAAGAAGAAAAAGAAGAAGCCAAAACAAAAAATCAGAACAAAAACAAAGGCTTTTCCGAAAAATCGGAAAAGCCAATCAGAACAAAAACAAAGGCTTTTCCGAAAAATCGGAAAAGCCAAAAAAATCAGAACAAAAACAAGGGCTTTTCCGAAAAATCGAAAAGCAAAAAAAAAATTCTTACCGAAAACAATACCATTTTCGGCTGAATTGCTGAAACAGCTTTGATCTTGATGCACTTCGATCTTGATGGGGTTGGAAATAACGTTGCGGCTGCATGCAGCATAATACTCCCCCGCATCTTCACTTCGCAAACTTTTGAATTCCACTATCCACCTTCCATCCTCATCTTGGGTTACGTTCCTATGCTCGTTAGTGTCGATGAGCTGTTTTTTGTAGAACTCCAGATTCAAGGTGCGATCCGATAGTTCATATTCTAAAGAGCAATGATCTTTTTCGTACTTTGTAATGACGTCACCTTCTGGCTGCTTGGTGAATGTAGGATGACCTATATAGTTGAATGAAAACACATTTTAAGCAACTTCTTGGTCACTATTTAGGCGGTAAAAACAAGAACAGTGGGTCACTGGCCTTAACACAAACAAAATGGGTGAATCGCTGGTAAGGCCGTGCCCGAAATGGGCGTCTAGAGCTACAGCTACGGCTACGTCACGCGTAGTTGTAATGGCGAACACCCAGACAATAGCCCAAGACAAGCGATTCGGACGCAGCCTAAGTTTGGGGGTCAGGTTGGCGCAGTAATAATTTTTACGCCATCCACATATGGTGGCCCGGGTTCGAATCTCCCCGAAACAACATGCGGACTGGGTTTTCAATCCCTGCCTGATTCTGTGTGTTGTCCCATAAATATCATTTTGGGGTTTCCCTCCAACTTCTAAAACTGAACGTGTGGTCTTCATATATGTTTCTTCATACTTTCGAGCTACAGTGCGATGTGCACTTTGAATGAGTCCTTGGTTTCAATATCAGAAAGAATTGAAATAAATAACCAAAATGTTTACCTGCCGTAATTACAGCTAGAGTAGCTTTCAAGTCGAGGCTGCTGTCCTTGCCCTTAACTCTGTACATCCCTCCATCGTTCAACGTTACGTGTTTGATTGTATATGACTTTGTGTTTTTTCTCGAGTCAATAATGAAACGGTGGGAGATGCGTTGGTCATTCTTATACCACAGGAAACTAGATCCAGAAGGCTCCGCGCCTTCTAACGCCAACCGATATTCCTCCCCTTCGTTCAGTGTTGCAACTTCCGGAGTCAATTTTAGACCTCAAGTAAAAGAGAGTTAAAGTACGAGCACTGATGTTAGCTATACTCTGCATGGAGGAACTTGTTCTGTGTGGGCGGAAGTTTTGATTTTGTCACTTGTCTTACATTCGTTGCGTTTCCCCATTAGAACATAAGATAAGATAATACTTCTTTATTCAGCCATTGTAAAAATTTAAAAACAAATCACATTGGAAATTGACTTGTTCCTCGAGCTCACTAAAAATGATAAATAATTCCAATTACACAATCGAACCAAAAGACACACTAAACAAACTAAGATCCATTATATACACTGTTATGGCCCAGAGGGTTTTTGAAATTCTGTGTTTTGTAAACGGAAAAGCCAAGAACTAAAAACTTCTTACTTCTTACACGTATTGGGGCGAGCACATTACTTGAATGGGCGAGCAGTCACGCGTATAGCTTAAGGAATCGATAATCGATCACCCAGAACCTTTTCAATACGTTGCACCAAAAACCTGAGCTACAAACATAATATTGAACATTGGAACTCGCAGGGTGCGCAGAATGCCGAGAATTCAGGATTTCCTATATAAATGGGAATTGCTGTAATTCTCAGCCCCTCACATTTTTGTTCTTCAGTTTTGGGGCGGAGGTCCACGTAGTGGAGCGGCATGCTGTTTTATTTTGCCGAATTTTAATTTCGTCATGTATTAAGTACGCCGTTCCTGCACGGATTTATCCGTGAAACCTTGTGTAAAGTTCGATGCTGTTAAAACCATGTAGTAGGCTGCTACGAGCGCCAGTGGTTCCTTATCCCGGGAGTTTACCCGCCGACGAGGCGAAGCTGAGACTTCGGGGTGCGTCAGACTTTACGATAATGAGTGGCTCATGACTTGGGCACTGCTAGAGCTGGCGTCGACCGACCTGTGTGTACCGGTCGCGTGAAGCGACGACGGTATATACGAAAGCACCGCGGCCGACTGAAATGTATGAATGTACCTGTTGCACCATCCATCATTTCTCCATTGGTCCACACTTCGCGTGCATCTGGCGGAACCATAATCCACGGGGACTAAGTAGCGGGACCTTCTTCTTGTTTCTTTAAAAAGAGGTATCTTTAAACCTTGGGATGTTTTGCTGCTCGCCCCTTTATAATTTAAATTACGACTTCGATGTCAACCTTAAATTTCTTGTTTTACTTATATTACAACACAACTGGTAAAAATTAAGTTTAACATTGGTATATTTTGATTTCAGAATTGTATTTATTAAATTTACTTGAACATTATTTGCCGACTTGCGTTTATGCATCTGTTTGAGTACCTTTGTTACACTTATATTCCGGGCGTGGGTTGTTTTGTTTACCTCCTGGCGTTCTTGGAATTTGAGCCGCAACACGAACTGCAGAAGGATAAAGAAACTCTTTGTAAAACGCTTATTACCATAACACGTCTTTAGACGTCGGTTGGATAGAAGGAATGTAAAATAATCTGTTGGTGAATGGAAATCATCATTCATGATACATTTGGTACGTTTACACATTCTGTCGTTGTAAATGGTGGCAAGCTACAAGCTAGTACCAATGATCTTCTCTGCTGATCGAACAACAGAGTTCAACTTCTGGAGATCACTAACAGTAACACGACCAAACCAAACAATGATTGATGAACAAAGGATGCTCTCAATGATAGCCCGATAGAAAATTCACTAAAATACACTGACGAACACTAAATTAATTAAATTTACGTAAAAAGAATATACGTTGACGGGCCTTCTTAAGAATTTCCTGGCAATTTATATTCCAGGTAAGGTTACTGGCAATGTGTGCCAAGCCAATCTAAAGCTGTCCACCTGTTCTACAGCCTTGCCATCAATATACACGAGCTCTTTTAATGTTCTTGTATTTTCTGCGGAAATCGACAATTAGCTACTTGGTTTTGTCCACATTTAATACAAGATTATTTACCTCGCACTATTCTACCATAGAAGTAATCTGTGAACGATAAGCGCTTTCATCATCGTTTTGAATAAATCCAACGACAGTGGTATCATCTGCAAACTTTACAAGTGAATTAGAAATAACCGCTTAACAGTCGTGAATTTATGGAATACAAAAGTGGTGACAAAACACAACCTTATGGCGTACCAGTATTCAACATAAGAGAATGTGAGATACAACTGCCAATTTTTACAGCCTGTCGACGTTCTAAAAGAAAGTCTAACCATAGTATAATTTATTATCATCTTGTAGTCCATCCGCCCCCTTAAAAAAATAAGTGGGAAGGAGGGTGACATAATTTTTTCTAGTCTAGTTTGTACTAGTTTTCCAAATCATTTTGTAGCCGAAATTAATCTTATCCAAGTTAAAATATGCAGAGAAATAAGACAAACGGGGAGCGATTGCCGAACTACAATTGCCTTAAAATAAAGCCAAAACGGCTTGGAAACTTTCACTGATTCGCCCACAAAATTTAATTTCAATATAATATATCCTGAAGAACAGTGGCAACAATGCAGTATTTGATGTTTTTGGTTAAGAGACAGACATTTAAGGTTGCGCCTTTCAACAAATTGCAACTCGCAAGTGTTGGTCTGAATTTAAAAAAATGTAATGCCCGTGATCTTCAACAAATTGGATTTGTTTTCCTCTAGAGGAAACAAAAATGTTCTTCTAACGAATTTTTCTATCGTATGCTTTATTAAAAAGAACCTTTCATATACGTTCGGCGTCTGCTGTCTTCTGAAAAAGGCTTTAATTCTAGGTTGCCTAATTCGTGCCTCTAATTAACCCACGACAGATCCACTCTACTGTAATTTGTAATAAAGTATGTATTCGATAACTACAACGTCGTTGGATTTTTTTTCGATCGATATCTCTTTCAAATAAGAGAGTAAATTTTGTACTGCTGGAAGAATGTACCAATTAAAAAACAATTATTTGGAGAAAAATCTAAAAGAGAATGGATTTGTTTTTGAAAATCGACTTTAAAGAAGTTATTAGACGTAGAAAAAAATCAAGCAAAAACCAGGCTAAGCTAGTTATGCGCACCATTGTTCGATTCATCAGCAGAGCACAATGCCCTCCTCGGGCTTGTCCAACGTTGTCTGGTGTTACCGGTATTGCGCCTCCGGCTCCGTGTAACTGGCATGGTGATCCGTTGCGTTAGCCTTGTACCAAAATATTCAGCAAATGTCCCTGTTAGAGCAAATATTGTAGTAATCAAAGTAAAAACAAGGTTTGGGCAATAAATATAGAAAATACTAGAGATTTTGTTTTGTTTTTGCGTTTTATTTCTAACAAAGTTTCGAAGTTCGTCTTAAGTTGACGACGTTTACAATACTCAAACATTCATTTAATGGATTTGTCCTGCTATAGCGAATGATGAAAGAAAACCACTTTATAAAGTTGAAGAATTTCTTCAGTATTTACGTAATGAAAACTTTAATCAGCAAATACATAACAATGTACATGCAATCACTATTTCAAATGTAGAGCATGAACATTTTTCATCAGAGGGAAGAATGTCATGGGTATTAAATACAATTATCTCAAATATTCATATTCACTCCGGCGCGGTAGGCGCTAATAGCGTTCTTTCGTTTTAAACGGTTCCTATACCGCACCGTAGACGTTTACACGCGTCGTATCCAATCAAACACTGTGCAGAACAATACGGTCTGCCCACTTGGCCCCCATCCAATCGTTAGCGAGATGGCAACCGTTCTTAAATTTACATATTCAGCTTGCAAAAATGAATTTTGAAACCACGGTTTATCAATTTATCAGGTCATAATGGAGTGTTGTCTGAAAAAATCTCAACGGTTGGGATTTGGTTTCCAGTAATAAAGTTTACTATGGTTCAATTTAAAATAGAGTATGACGGTGTTTTTAATACTACTTTTTTGTTTGGAGGCGGCGGGGCGGCGGCGGGGTGGCGGCGGCACGGGGCGGTTCGTGGTTGAATTATTTTTCACAAACGACATCCGAATGGATGCATTGATGAGCGCACTCTACGTATGCACATGTTATAGGGCTGAGTATATAATGCAATGAATTTTCGTTGTCTGCCGAGCATTCCGATGGCTCAGTCGATACGGTGTTGGACTATGAGGTAGGAGACTGTGGGTTCGACGTTACCAACCTTTTTAATTTTAATTTCCAGCTTTGGAGGATTGTTTTTTAAAGGGAAGTTAAGTCCGAAATCTCACAGCGTTAACCCCATTCGGATGTCGTTTGGGAAAACAATTCGCGGGCCGGGAAGGCTACAAAATGTACGTTTACCCAGGTATATATATTTCAACAAATGTTGTGCATATATGTGACAGATCAATAAATCTGTGCACTTAAATATGTGCAACCTCTGATCTTGCACTGATAACAGAGAAGATAAACTTGACAACTCCCGAAAAAATCTTCAAATCACATGGCTTTATAAATCAAAAACATGTTCCAACATATCAAAAATGGCGCATGCATTTGTTTGTTCATACATCGAATCTTCATGCGACTGAAGTTCAGGAATTGTATGCGTGTACTTCCAAAGTTCCTATCAGTAAACAACTTAATTTAAACAGTGATTGCGAACAATACGGCCTGCAAATATTACCCGCCTTAGAATTCAGACAAGTCCACACATGTTATAAAATGCGGCAGAGCAATTAAGGGCGTAGATTCGAGGGGGGGGGGGGGGGGGGGTGGGGGGTATATCCCCAATTTGTGACCAGGGGATGGGTCATAGGATCACTTCCCCCGATGTTTGTTTTAAAGAAAACCAAAACAGACGGTAAAAAGGAAAAGAAAAAGATGTAAGGAGCTAATACGGAATTGTAAATTTCACGTAAAAATGTCCAGGATAATTGTCGGAAAGGGGCTTAAAATATGGGGATGTATATATGCATGTAGGCCAACCGTTTTTCGATATTCCGGTAGGCCGCTTTCGAGAATGTTTTGAACATCCCCTCACTTGTAGATTCGAAACTAGGCCCTTGAATAATATCGTTTCCAACATTTTACTTCCCTGTTTAAAGTTGAGCCCGAGACCTGACGGCCGGATGGACTAACAGTCATTATATAATCCAGGGCTTAAATGTGAATGATGTACCTGTTTTGAACAGCAGAGCCCTCACGTTCCTTTATCCTAGCCCCTGGGGGCCGGGGGGGGGGGGGGGGGGGGTTCAAAGCAGCGCCGGTGCCGGGGGCTGCTGTCCTTTTCTATGTTTTTCTTGTGCAGAACTGTCAAAAGTGGGGGATTTCCCCAAGTGAAAAAAGTGAGGTCTAATGGCCCTCTGCCCCTTCCCCCAACTCGATGTTCCGCCGCCTATTGAGTGAAACACTTTCGGCCTCGATTGACCTAGCGAAAGGAAGTCCGAGAGTGTTAAGCGAGTCGGTGTGGATCACTGGTGGGTCTGTTACGGGGGACTTCTTCAGTATAGGAAAGCGGCAGGAGGGAAACTTCCTCGTTATGTACAACACTTGGTCTGTGAACGGTTAGGAAATCTCCATGCAATGTCTATGGGGTAATAGTAAAACTCAGAAGAAGGCCTTTTCCCACTATCAGGGGCGTCAATCCCATTTCAAACGTGGGGGGACATTACTGAAGTCAAGAATCATGTGAAGCGCACACGGCGAGGGTCTTGGCGCGAAACCCTTAATGTTGTGCATAGAGTAGTGCATACGATCTGTCTAGTCGGTATGACGTCATCAATTTTGGCCTCTCGACCAATCAGAAGCCTGCATTTGGCATCATTAGCATAACTCGTGAGCACAGTTTGAGGAGCGCTATTTTCGATTGGTCGCAGAAGGAACACCTTGTCAAAACCCTGCAACAAAGTTCTGAAGAAATGTGGGTTAGACATGGATTATATACCAACTATTAATGTGGACAAATTTCCTCCCTTGACAGTTATCGTGTCACAAGAGAGTAATGTGCAATAATCGCCAAAAGATGACATTTCAAACATTTATTAATGAAATGTTACATTTCGCGTGTGAGAACATTTTTTCACCTTCAAGGAACCATACAACCAGTGTTTACTTCAGCTTGTTTTACACATTTTAACCACGTCTTACCAATCTGCGCGGTTTTCACGAAGTGACGAATCCTTGTTGCCAATTCCGGAATGCCTTTGTCGTGACTACAAAATGTATGAAATGCATCGAAACCAAACAAATAGCGCCAACATGCAAACAAGCTATTTTAATGCCTTTTTTCTAGCTCTGGCGAAGACATAAATTTATACAGATGATGCGTGTTTTTCTCCTACACTTATGATATTATCACAATTTGTACATGGGGGGGGGGGGGGGGGGGGTGGGTGAAAGATTTCCCAGCTTTCAAACGAATTTCGACATTCGGGGACTGTGGGGCGAATTTGTATAGAGGTGGAATCTACATAGCTATTTGTTCCTTTGTCAAAGCTGTCATTTAATTCTCGCAAGCAAGCTATCACAGTACAATGGCCATTTAGATTAAGAATACATAAACTGTGACTGTGACAATTTATTAAGCAACCAATGCCTCATTATTAATGATCCACGGCCAAATACTCAAATATTAATGTACGTTTCCTGGCTACCAATACATTTATTACTATGAGACGGCTCCATCAGAACAAAAAGGCTGCAGACTCTATTTTGAGAACAATATATTTAAATTATTCCACGCTCGGGAGAGTTAATGTGTATTAAATTTACTGCAAGTAGGCCCTATGGACGACTTCAATAAAGCCAACATGACTCTCCAAACTAATGCCACCCCGCCCTAATTTACCTATAGTGAATTCCATGAATGCTTGTACGTTGCTGTCACTGATTTCCGTAAGTGGCTTTAAAGTTTTTGGTAAAATTATAAGTATATTATACAGTATACACAAGTCTCTTAGTCTATACCTGCATTTCTTATAATAAACGCTAGCGGTATTTATCAAATTGAAACCATAATGCGCGGGCATCGGCAGTTGACTTGTTTATAGTGGACCTGGATGGGAATCGAACCAGGGTCACCAGAGGTGGAAGGCGAGGAAAGAACCACTACACCAACCTGACCGCCCAAGAATTGCTCATTTGTATCGAAACAAAAAGATATAGAGAAAATAAATCCATTGTATATAAACGATAGCCACGTGATTTTTTATGATCAGTATTGCATATTTGCCTATAGCTGGGAAATTTTGATTGTCCAGAAATCTTAAACGAAAAAGTGACGCATGGACTACGGTGTCAAAACTGAGAATTTGTTGATACCTTTTAGCAACCACTTTACATGGAAAAAATAACCACATAAAAAGTTTTCCCCGACACGAATTTCTGGCCATAATTCTTTTACGGCTTGCTTAATACAAAAATAATGTTGATTTAAATTAAATATTTGTTTTTGTATTACGCGCGTAAAAACTGTTCAACTTAGTAGCATGTAACAAGATCGCAAAAGTCCATCACCACTCGCGAAAGTCCATCACCGATCGTGAAAATGCATCACCGATTTGATGATCACATTAAATGCCTCTTTGGCGTTCCATAGCATTACCAGATGGACACATTTACCGTTGGGCAGGGGCATGGGCGGCGATCCCGGGGGGGGGGGGGAACACGTCCCCCCAAAAATATTTTTGGGGGAGGGGACGACTATGGCAGTGTCCCCCAATAAATTCCCCCTTGTCATATACCTTTTATGGGTCATTGTACCAAGGAGTATCCAGAATACAAAATTTTTCGGGGCCAGTTTCTTTGTTCACTTTGAAAATATAGGTAGAAAAAGAAAACTGGGAAAGGGTTACTCAGAAAGGGATTCAATGCAGAGACGCAACAATGTAATGAACTATTTTTTGCAGTGTGTGTCATTACTGCACCTTAATCCATTCCACCTAAGTTGTCGATTTTGTAGGGCCAATTCGAAAAGGGGAAAAAAAGTTTTGAGAAAATAGTATGGGCAACTGAAGATTTGGTAATGACATCGGAAAACAACCATTTTGTATATAAAGTCTAAAATTAACAACGATGTGATAAAACAATGAAAAATAAGCTTTTACCTGTCGTAGCCGAACGACTGCATGTGTTTACACTGCTCATGTGAACTATCATAATGATCATGCACTCGTATTTTGTATTGACGAGGCGTTCATATACCGGTACATCAAGGTACTCGCAGCCGGGGTGCTGAATTGCGAAGGACGCGGCTACAACGTGGTCGATTCGCTGGCACGTGTAAAGGCGCCTCTGGCAGCTGGCCATATTGACCATATTGACTGACGCCTGACTGTTTTACACTTCAATTGGTTCTCATCATCTATATGTAGCGTTATAATTACACTAGTCTATGCTTAAAAAAAATACAATTAATTCTTATCTTAATTAAACATTGAGGAAGGAAAGTTGTACGCGTACATACGACGAAGAAGAATTAGTGCGAAGTCAGTGATGAACTGCTGTGCTATTAATTGCACTCACCACTCGAATGAGCTTGAAACTGTTCACTGTGTAATATACCGAGCGACTTGGCTTGGTGCCAACATATTGTTATTAGTATTTCATAATAAATTAGTTAGTCGATTAGTAATTTACATATTAGTTCGTCATTTCCTGTTGAGGAGACTAACCACATTAGTAAATCAGTTCTGTATCAATTAGTCCAAAAGCAAACTTAGTCTTACACAAATTCGTGTTAGTCTTTGAAACGTTTTAATTAGTACTTCATTTTGTTTAAATAGTCAACAGTAATTCGATTAGTATTTTAGATTAAACAATTAGTCAGACATGAAAAGACTAATTTTTATTACCGACTTGACTAATTTTTCCCCTCAAATTGACTAGATTTAATTTTCAGTGTTGTTTGGAGCCATGCAGTTGTCGCGCCAACTGACGTCAGACTTCGGTACTCTGTACTCAACGTTTTGAATCTTATTGAATCTGATCATTTCTTTGGTAGAATGTCTCATCGGAAAGGTCATAACTCATCTAAAGCTAACAAATTAACAATTAAGATTTAACATTTCAGGAAGGTTAGAATTAATAGAAAACAGAGATAAAGGCAATGTGACTGAAGCTGAGGCTTAAGGGCCGGTCACACTGGCCGCGATAACGAAGACGATAACGAAAACGGTGAGAATAAACGGCATTGATTGGTGGAATTGTCGTGCGTGTAATACGCGCGCGTTCCATCCACCAATAGGGAGCGTTTATTCGCATCGTTTTCGTTTTCGTTATTGTTATCGTGGCCAGTGTGACCCTTATTAAGCATGCTTTGAATATTAATACACAGAAGAGGTAAGAAGGTTGTTAAAGAGGAAAGAAAACCAAGTTGCATTTTTCCGCTTTATTGGCTTTTCTGAAAGCTTGTATATTCTTCTGACCGATTACAAATTGGTAAAGAACGATACAAATTTATTTCATTGAAAAAAAAAAATGACTAAAATTGCTCCTTGGAGTGAGCGTTTGCTCTCAATTCCTGCAAAGGTCATTAAGGATGCAAATGTTGCATATGACCTTATGACGCGTGTGCGCTGACTTGGCCTCAGTGGACCAGCAGCGCGGCCACTGCATGCACCACGTCTGCAGCGTGTTGGCACTATCGTACACGTACGTGTGTGTTATGACATTTTTGTCATCAGCTGGTCGTACTTTCTTGGCAATTTTGCCGAATTCACGGCCTTCCTAGCTTACTTTTGGAGTTATTCAGAGCTCGAATGTATTACAGTTGACGGTATTATGCAGCTGAAAAGCTTCAGAATCTACGCTATACTCCTCCCACGAGCCATCAGATTATGCCATTATTCCAGAGCGAAAATTAAAAGTACGTGTACGTCTGTACGTATCGCGACGTCACGGTATGTTCTCATTTCATTGAAAATTAATTAAACTGTTACAAACTGCTGACTGACTGAATGGACCTGCAATATACAAATCAGAAAATTAGCTGGCCTGACGCGTCAGGCCAGCTAATTTTTTTATTCATTTCATTGAGACAGATACAATGCAGTTACTAGACTATGTTCGCAGTGCACACACAAATCCATCTAAATTTCTGCGTGTTTGCATCCCTGTGGAGACATGGCATTGTTCTCCCCTTTTTCTCCCTTGTTCTCCCCCCATAGCCTTTGTACACAAAATTCCTTGTGGAGACAACCTAACCCATAGAATTGCCTAGTGGAGACCTATTCAATCCCGTTGCCTCTATTGTTTTCATGTTTCCACAGGGTACGGTATATCTCTCCATCCACACAAATCCCAAACCCAAATTTTAGTGTCAAGATATGGATGAATAAGACACGAGTAAGCTTCCTGCTCCACAAAGACCCCATTAAAAAAATAATGAAAAACTCATCAGTGCAACGTTCATGCAATAATGCACCGCCAGGAACATTAAAGATAGGACAAAACCAACACACACAGTCATGTAAATGGGTGCAATCGTGGACCTCCCATTGTTCCTCTTTTGTTTATACTCTAACTTTTTCGGAAGGCCTCCCATTGGTTTTGTACACGATTTTCAATCGTGGACGTTAGGTCAAACGTGGACCCCTTTGTCTACGCCCGAATTCTTTTGTCCTAGGTCCACGATTGCCGGCATATACAAACTCATAGTACACACACATGCACGCACACAAACACAATGGGCACTCGCATAGTGATGTCATCTATCCCTACGCAGCTACGTCACACGATTGGATTGTAAACACGCGGTTGACCCCGAGCTTTTCTGATTCTGAGCGAAAGAGACTCCAAAGTAAAACTTCTCTAAAATTGCCAAATCCATGCATAAACTCTTTAAAAAAGGCATAAGCTCTCAGAAAAGCCACTAAAGTAGAAAAATGCAAATTGGTTTTCTTTCCTCTTTAAACAATTCAATTTAAAAGTTGATTTTTCAAAAACTCGTTTTGGCAGGAGGATCATGATCCTGCCGGATTTCTTTCCAGCCATCTTGTCAGCCTTAGCCATATCCGGCAACCTATTATGTGCATTGAAGAGCATGATAGCGGAAATAGGGCTTATGAAATTGGCTTATGACTATGGCTTAATTAATTTCCTCGGGCTTATGAAATTGGCTTATGACTATGGCTTAATTAATTTCCTCTCGTGATAGGGCTACCTAAGAACAGCGCCCTCATACATCAGTAAATACCATCAAATATTTAAAGTTGAATGTCCTTGCTCCATCTAGCTGCACATTTCGAATGAATGAATTTCCTCCTACAAACGAATGACGGAGGAAAACCCTCTGCAATTCTAAATGGTTCCCGACAGAAGACTCATACGTGTGGGTACCGAGTGGTGCGTGTGGGTACCGATGTGTGCGTGTGCAGCGTATGTACAATGGTACTCTGTAATTGTATTACCATGCTCTATGCGTGTACATGCATTGCGTGCATATCGTGCGTGTAACGGATCGGATCGGCGTTCGCCGTGCGGGGGCCGGGTGATGACCGCAGGCTGCTAGGCAGCACGCACAGCCTTAACTCAAGGCTAGCGGTACCCTTGCGGCTTACACACGAGCACCTCGAGATTGGAGTCGAGAAAACTTCAAAGAGCACCGCGCGGGCCCCGCCAAATATGTGACTGCTACACACGGATGCCACAGACCCCTGCGATACCCCCGATTTCCCAAAATCTTCTAAATCCGCCGTAGGTAGAACAATTCGTACGGGGCCCGGTGGATATGTGACTGAGGCATAAGCAGCAGCAGACCACGGCGCGTTTCACAGCGCCGTGGCAAAAAAATGAATGAAGCTGTAACACGGAAAAGTGGTATTTTCTGGTTGGATATATTGTACTCATACTGCAAATACATGTATAACATGTAGTCCATGCCATCGCGTACATTATTATGGGGACGAGTGCGAATATCTCATATTTAAAAACAAATCAAAATCAACGACGAGAACAAAATAACAATAACAATAACATTAATTAAAAATACAAAGCATGTGAGAACCAAGCTCTATTTTAATTACAATACATTTTTTTAAATTTCTGCCATGAAATAAAAAGTTACTTTTGAGAGCTGGTTTTTAGTCCCGCTTATGTCATTTGTCTAAAAGTCGTCGCTGGGGGCACCAAACAAAACTTTAAAAATATGACGTCATGTTACAGATTCCCCTGGCCTTTTGCATCAAGTATAAAAGGAGAAACCGTAACATGACGTCCTATTTGTTTGCTTCCCCCAGCGACGACTTTTAGACAAATGGCATCAGCGCGCTAGACGGGACTTGATAAATAACTTCTTTAATGCATTTCAAGTTACGTGTAGCAGAGGCATACACCCTAATGCAAAGTCTTGCCGCGAAGAGTGACGTCATGATGACATCATCACGTGTCACGTGACGTCATCTTAAATGTGCATTTTTGAAGGGCCCTTATCTAGAGGACCGTAGGTCTGATCGCTTTCAAACCTTGTATGTTGGTAGGCTAGCATGTGTTATAGATGAAAATTGAGGTGACCTCATGATGACATCATTATACAATTTTATATGGTTGTTTAGGTTTTTTAACCTTTAAGCCATATCTCGTCAACAGAACATGTTAATTTCAAAATTCTTTTTGTGATAGGTTTGTTAGGTCATCGGTACTTACATATAAATGTTTAAAAAGTGTGACGTCATGATGACGTCATCAAAAATTTGCTTTTTTGAAACAAATATAAGGGTAGGTCCGAAATTGGTGGGCAGGTAAGAATGTATGAGCTAACAAACCTGTTACAAAAGGAATATGGAATTCAATTGTATGTACATGAGTTCTCAAGATATAGGACCCTTAAGTGTGCACCTTTAAAGTGACGTCACGTGACCCACGATGACGTCATCACGACTATAATTGTGAAAGCAAACATTTGCGAGATGGTTTTGGATTGTGTCAAGATTGGAGTCAATCTGATGAATGACAATGGAAAATTTGGAGAGTACAATGAAATTTCAAACAATAAAAAATTCATAGAAAATCAGCCAATGACTTTATCATGCCGTCACTTCGAAAATGGCATGCTTGGGACAATATCTGCCTACCCACCAATTTTCGTGACGATCGGACCTACCCTTATATGTGTTTCAAAAAAGTTTGAGCTCAATGGACCTACGGTTCCCTAGATATGGGCCCTTCAAAAACGCATGTTTAAGATGACGTCACGTGACACATGATGACGTCATCATGATGTCACAGTAATACGCACGAGTTGTGTATGGAGTCTCGGTCTATGGAAACTTTCATTAAGATAGAAGTCTGTTTAAGGGTAAAATTGACGGGTGGAATGAAACACGTGCATTGTCTATGGCATTTTTGAAAGAACAAGAAGAAGCAGCAGTAAAAAAGAAATAGAGGGCGCTCCAACATTTTATGACGTCACCGGTAATTTTTCTTTGAAGTACAACCTAGCCGGAGACTAACATCGTTGAAAGCAAGTTCACATCTGTTTCCACTTTCAAATGATAAGGCACTTCCGGTTTGGACCGGAAGGCAGGGTCACGTGATTTTGCACGTAATATAGAAAATGAAGACCCTGGATTATTCTATCAGTTCCAGTAAAAAGCAAAATCAGATCTCTCTCGATTGATTCTATATTGATTTTCAAAGATTAATTTTCAAATTTTAAGGCACTTCCAGTTTGGACCGGAAGGAAGGGTCACGTGACTTTGCACGTAATATCAAAAATGGAGACCCTGGATTATTCTATCAGTTCCAGTAAAAAGCAAAATCAGATCTCTCTCGATTGATTCTATATTGATTTTCAAAGATTAATTTTCAAATTATAAGGCACTTCCGGTTTAGACCGGAAGGAAGGGTCACGTGACTTTGCACGTAATATCAAAAATTAAGACCCTAGATTATTCTATCAGTTCCCGTAAAAAGCAAAATCAGATCTCTCTCGATTGATTTTATATTGATTTTCAAAGATTTAATCTAGAAATCTGTGATTACTTGTAATATATTATTGGATGACGTCATCGTGACGTCATTATCAGAAAGCTCGAGAGCTGTGTTAACTATGCTATCTGAAACAAATGTCTGGATTATATCTCTCGCGGTTGATTTTTCAGGAATTTGTTTAAGGTTTAAAGGTCTTTTCATTGCAACTTCCGGTCTGGTGACGTCATCAATCTTTCTCTCTGTTAAGATTGTTTTCTAAATTACGGCAATTTATTTATTCTTATATTATTATTTATTTACACCCCTGACACAAAATGGTTTCACACATATTCCCGCGCCGATTTAGCTAGCCAATGCGTCCCCGTTTAAATTTCCCGCGAACCGGCGTGACAACCGCTGGCATAATCCCCGATCACGATAGGGACGCGCTGTCACGATCTTATAATTCCCGATCACGATAGGGCCGGGACGCGCTGTCACGATCTTATGTAACTCCACTGGCCATGGTTATTGTTAAACCATAAACTAAATTCGTGTTTTTGTTTGTGTTTACATCGGGCGTTTTCCCACGGATTTGCTTTTGTTCGTATTCATTAGTTGCATTTCGAGTGTAGTAAAAGTGTGATATAAAGAGGGCGAGAGTGGGGGACAACGATTTTGATCGTCAACCTGTTAACATCGAGGGTGTGTGAGCTGAGAATTTCTTGCGAGTGACCGGTACCAACTTCCCTGAGGTCCCTGAAGCAGCAGGTGACGATCAGCCGGAGAAATTCAGTCCTGGTATGATCGGATCGTCGGATTTGGCAAAATCAGAGCCAGTAATGCGATCTCTCAGAAACCGGTCCCCACTTTTGCAACATTCAGCCTACAAGACACCAGTTTAAGCCTGATGAAGGAAAATAACCATGGCTGCAACCTTGGGTTGAGATTCCCCTCACAGTCCCGCACCTTGTAAATGAGTGACGTCCGTCGTGGTGGCCATTTCCGAGTACCGAGCCCGTCCTTGAGAGGAGACTACATTGGCTCAGCCACTCCACTTTGCCACACATTCATATGATGAGCGGACCGTACCGTGGGCGGGACTGGATTCACCCTGGCATATTTTAGTTTGAGGGAGTACTCATCCAGTTTATTAATAGTTATTAATGGACACTATTTGGCCTCATTTCCACTTTATTATTGGGTGCAATTTAAAGTTCGGTTGAGCAGGATAAAATTAAGTAAGTTTACCATTTCATTCACCATTATCTGTTAAGGGTCGAATAAGACTGAGAATTAGTCTACTCAGAATCCCTAAAATCTAATTTCTATTTTCGAATTAATTGTCAATTACAGAATTGTTAATACAAGGGATTTGGATTTATAAAGTACATGGTCTCTTTGTCATTTTATTTAAGTTGGTCTGGCTTTATATTTAGAACCCGGAGTCATCACTATAGACAAACATACAGATTATTCATAGAACTAACAGACTTTTGGATGGTGGTGACACTCTCCCTCAACTTGTTCTTAGCATGAAGCCAACTTCGCCACAGACATCAACTGATTATTCATTTTAAACATTTTTTAACCTGCCGCTAGAGGGAGCTCGAACATTTTATGACGTCACAAATAATTTTTTTTGTAAAGTGCAACCTAGGCGGAGACTAACATCGTTGAAAGCAAGTTTATATCTTTTTCCACTTTCAAATTACAGGGCACTTCCGGTTTGGACCGGAAGGAAGGGTCACGTGATTTGACGCACACGAGATAAAATGAAGATCCTAAATTCTACTATCAATTCCCACAAAAATCAAGTTCAGGTCTCTCGCGGAAAAAAATTTCCGAAACAGCCAACAATATCTGAACAGAAACAAAGGCTTTTCCGCAACTTTGCGGAAAAGCCAAACAAAAAATCTGAACAGAAACAAAGGTTTTTTCGCAACTTTGCGGAAAAGCCCCCCCCCCCAAAAAAAAAAAAAATCTTAACGAAAACAATACCTGTTTTGGCTGAATTGCCGAAACAGCTAATTAACATGGCCGGGTCGCGCGAGGTCTCCGGAAAACCGTGATCTTTTACTTTCAGGCGGTATACAAAGAGATAATGATTAACAAAAACTTTGAATGTGTACAAAAACACTTGCCATCGAGCAAGCACACATGCAGTTAGCAACACCCTCTCCTTAAAGCCAACCAAATAAAAAAGCCACATATTCGGTATAAATAACACACTCTCTACAGCAATGGGAGAAAACATAATGACGCTCCTAAAAGATTTCTCTAAAAATAATGTTACAACTGCAACCGTGGAAATGAAGGTTTTTTGGCAGCCGTGCAAGGCAGTGTCGTTATGTCTGTGACTGCTTCGGCAAAGACACTGTTTTTCATTATTATGTACATTATGTTTGAGATGCAATGTGACCATGACAACGTAACAGGCGCGCTTGTACTATTAAAGGCAATTCATGCCTCATTTATCAGAATTAATGTGTATTGCTGATTAGTTTCTGCATGGCATGGCATGGTTGCCATGGAGAGATGCAAACAAAACACCCATTAGTTTGTTCTCAGCCATGGGCAGTCGATATACCGTGAAAATATTGAGCTCCATTCTACCCAATGGCACGGCATGTACAAATTATTTCAATTGAGTACAGTTGGGGTGTAGCTTCTGCCTGTTGTTCCAACAAACAAACAAACAAACAAACAAACAAACACCATGACTGCGTCTTTTTTTCACTCACAAGAAAACAATCGTTTCCTTTAGCTCCTAGCTAATACGAAGAAAAAATATTCCTTAAAAATAAGTGTAAAAAGGAACATTTCGTTGGAGAAAACATGTACATGTACTGCGATTTTGCGGGAAAAAAAAGAAAAACAAGCAAGTCAACAAACAAACACCTCCCCCATTACGACGACTATTGCACAAAAATGGTGTTAGAAAAAATTTCGTCGTACCGCAAAACAAAAACGCACCTCACTGTTATCATCTTTTCAACTTGGGTGGCTAATTGTTTTCCAAAATAGAAACATATTTGGACAAATATGCTACACTGGCTTTCGAAACATACAGAAAATATAAATTTATTATAAAGAGATAGAATTACAGTGATGAGCCAAGCTTCTATAGTAACTTACCCCTTTCTATGCGTCTTGCTTCCTTAAAGTTGGCGCAGAGCTTGGAGTACGGCAATGGCTGCGTGTGTGCACCTGTAAGTGGCTGTGTTCAACAGCCAACACCTGGTGGTGGGCACACCTGCTAAAATAGACGGTGTGCTTTCTGACACACCCGTGGGTGACGTCCCTAGGCAATTTTGTTTCCGTCTGTTGTTACTTATGTGTTTGACCCGCGTGTGACCCTTCATTCTTGTTTACGTGAGGCCTTACTAGACAATTCGGTCGATTCACAACTCAGTGCGCCGCCAGCGGCAAGCCGGGAAAGGCCAATTTCCCACTTTCGGGGTCGACATCGCGTCTATCGTGTTGTATTAGATGGTGGACAGTACAGCAATATGGATTTCGCGCAAATGCGAGTGGATGAGTTAAAGACATTTTTGACTAATCGGGGAATATCTTGTGCGGGAAAGAAGAGAGAAGAGTTGATAGATTTAGCGGAGAAGGGGTGTAAGAAGTACGGTCGATGCATTGGTGATACCCACTTCCAGTTTTGCGATGTCGACTTTTCCCCATGATGCACTGCGTAATTTGACCTTTTCCCGGCTTGCCGCTGGCGGCGCCCTTGTTGTGAATCGACCGAATTCTGTGAATGATTCTTGTTTACGCTAGTTCTTTATAGAAGCTATAAGTTCACTTTTTTGAAGTTTCCGGAATTCTGTAAGTTGATTTTTGGATGTTCGAGTAATTGTAAGAAATTTCTGGATTGTAAGTAATTTCTGGAATGCAGGACATTTCTATAAATACGGGCTGGCGTTAGGACAAAATCAGGACTTTAGACGGTGGACTTTGGATTTTGAATTTTGAACTATAGCATCGTGTGTGACTATAGTTTTGAGACGTCAGTACATTATCCGGACCTGTGACCTGAATATGACTCGTCTGTCCAATTGGAGCGATTGGAGAAAGTTCGTGCATGAGAGCTGAATTTTATTCCGGAAAATGTTTGTGAAATGTCTACGGTTCAGTATTTGGGGTCTCATATACTATGGAATTCCATATCTGCCATTTCAAACGTCGCCCTTCAAAACGTCGCGCGTCGACCTACAAAACGTCGAGTGTCGCCCTTCAAAACGTCGCGCGTCGCCCTTCAGAACGTCGAGCGTCGCCCTTCAAAACGTCGTGCGTCACCCGTCGTGCGTGGCGACGTTTTTGAAAAAAATCATTAGAATGAGTTTTGTGGTAATTCCTTTCAACCGTCATATAAATTGATTTTTCACTTGTGGGTTGTTTGACGGTAACATGACAGTACCGCCCTGTATCAAAATGTACGGTGGTATGCGCAAGCATTGTTGCCACCCAAATTGCCTATGAAAGTCTCCACGGCTGTTAATATGTATAATAGGTATGTTACGATTCAGAATAAGGTAAACATAGTTTTACATTTTGTTATGTTTAAGGCCCTATTGAGGCAAATTGTTTGATTTGCAAGGTCTGCAGTCATGACCGACAGCTTGACAGGCAATGTGGGTGGAAAGGAGTAGAAGGTTTTTTTCACTAGGGGTTAACAAAATAATCAAAATCTTAAAAGAACTGTATTCCTTATCAGGGTTGTTCTACATACTCAGATAATCACACGAACTCATTCAAACTCAACGCCTTAAACATGGTCAATGCTCTTATCAGCGGTATATATCAGCCCAAATTTGAATATTCCAAGAGGTAACCTTTTCCAAAAAATACCCAACAAACACATGCTCATTCCGGTAAATATACGACCCCTGGTTCTTGGACTAGGAGGACAAGAAAGAAGAAAAAAAGAACTTCAAGTTTTGTGGTACTTTCACGTTAAAAACAACATTTTCAATGTGTTGCTACTGTCCAACTAGTCTAGGCGAGATTTCAAAAAAGGGCTTGTTTTAAGGCAAGAAGAGGCATTCTTGAGTAGAAGTTAGTAACATGTCCATCTTACCTAATTTGGGGGTGCTGAATCCAAAAATCGTTGTTACCAAACTGTATTTTGAGATTAAAGGGGTCTTATATGCAAACAACAACCAGAAAATAGTTTTAAAGTGCTTATTTTAGTACAAAAATAGGTATTTTTGAATAGAAACTGGTAACATCAATCTCACCTAATTTGGGGGTGCTAATTACAGTGGTATCCCACCCCTGGCAGAAAAATCTTGGGAAAACTGCAACATTTGTAAAAATTGTGACAAAACAAAACGTGTAAGTTTTTTTCGGGACCACCATGTACTTGTTAGTTTTTAACCACACAGAAAAGTACAACTTGTTTTTTTCTCTCGATATTACTGATATCGCTGATACACTTTCTCACCGTTGGTGGCGCCATTTATCCTCTTTGTTTTGTTCTAACCCATAGGCAAAATAAGACCTGTATTTGCAAGGCGTAGGCCCCTACAAGCAAACAAACAAACAATTGGCAACGAGGGGGGGGGGGGGGGGGGGATCGCCCTCCCCCCTCATCCCCCCGATCCGCGCCTGCGTACCGGCGCTCTACCAACTGAGCTATCTTGCCTTATGTTGGCGGGTGGGCGCTAATAATTTGGTAGTTTGCATATACATTACCTTTTAACTCATGTTCACCTAATTAAACATTAATCTACCCAAGATTGACGGCTGTTCATCGTCTGGACAAAGTAAAGAGAAGGATTAGTTGTAAGAATGAGAAAATGTCATTGAGAACTCCTTGATATGACAAAAGATATCCTCGTCTTGTCTGCTCGTGGCCAAGGCGATGATGGCGCTGTTGGCTACGCGCACAGCGAACTTCAGCTTGAAAGGAGCCGTCTGCTCAGGTAGAATAAACTTGTAGTTAAGGGGGATAGACGGAAGCGTCGTCACCGCACAAGTGGCGGCTGCAGGAAGCATATGAAGCACGATATGGGGGAAAAGGGACCCCCCCCCTCTTTTGTGTTGGTCATTGTGTTCCCGGAATCTCAAGAATTCTATTCAGAAATCTAGGGGGATGTGTTAGATAACAATAATCTGGAGTGTGGGTATAGGGATAAAAGGGGGGTACCCTTTTCCCCCCATATCGTGCAGGGTATCGTAGGAAGGAAAGGACGTATAGTTGGTGTGGATTCGCATATAATTGAAAGTCAGACGACATTACGGTAACCTTAGGACCATTTTGGTTAAAATTGTGAACAATCATCCAATCAACCAGCTAGGGGTTGATTTGGGTGGGTTGCCAGCCAGCCAGCCAGTCCGGAGGGAGGGGATGGGGAATCCAGGCCAAATTTCATGGAATCCGTAATGCTATCCAGTGGCGTAAATCCGAGTCGGGGGAACTTTCACATGGGTTGGGAGAACAGTCGTCAATATCTGTAAATTTAAGGAATTTCACTAAGGATTACCGACATCAAAATTTGTATAAAAAAGTAAAAAACAATGAAAGAACAATAATTTTAACCATCACTCTCTGGCGATTTCTGTCGGGAAATTGGTGGCAGTTTCAACACAAAAGAATTAAACGTAGTGTAGGCCTACACGATTGGTAATCCTCCTATTTTTTAACTAATTTTTTTACGAAATACCTTACATAGACTGTAAGTTAATAGTAGTAAGAATTATCCTGTGAAATGATGGCGCCATGTGTGCTGTCGTTGTCAAGAAAAGTGGACATTTATATCGTTTTCCAACGATTTTCAGCTGGAAATCGTTGAGAAAATGCCATGCAGCCTTAAGTCAAGGCGCGCGTACTACCCGGACGAGCGGCGCGCCCCGGAAATGCTGGCATTTGGGGCTCGTCACGCGTCCATGTAGCCACGCGCGCCTTAAATAGAGGCTATTATTCGCCCGAGGTTGAGAACGAGCGCCGTTTCTCTCTCGTTTTTTTCGCCATCCAACAACGCAAAACTTTGAACAGGTCAGTGGAACGATATTTCCTATAAAATACTAACCCCCAACAAATCCGCACATTTCCGAAAATTGCAACAATGACAAATCATGTACACTACGTTTAAGGGGCTTCAAAATAAAAAAAAAGAAGTTTGTAATACGACTTAGCTTTAAAACCTCTACGCGTTCCATTCCCGCTTAGTCACCAGACTAAACCATTACACTTTAAAGCTCCAAAACTGAAAAAAAAGAAAATTACTGAAAATTGTTCACTTGAAAAAATTGGTCAATAGAGAATGGTACCGGTATTTAACATTTACAGGTTCACATACAAGTTTCACAGTTGTCGCCGCTGTATCTAGGCTCACAGGTACACGTGTAACTGTCGACTCCATCAGTACACACCCCTCCATTTTCACATGGATTCGGGGAACAGTCGTCAATGTCTGTACAATTAAGGTAACATATAATCATATTTATCACTGAAAATTAAATGGAGAGATGCGAATTCAAACTGTCTGAAACTTATAAGTCCATTATAAAAAAAAAATATTAAAAACAAAAACACCAATATATTGGTTAAATAACAACTGATTCAGCCAATGACTCTTAAAATCGCTTTGTAGCAAAAGGTAAAGTTTCAACAAGTGAACTGTACGATTTTTGCTCCAGCAACAAAACGGGAAATGTTTGACCTACTTGTCTGGCAGGTGTGGCCACTGAATCCAGCAGCACATGTGCATGTATAGCTGTTGACTCCATCAGTACAAGCTCCTCCGTTTTGACATGGATTGGGGGAACACTCGTCAATATCTGTAGAATAAAATAAAGACATGTTTGCTTATGATAATCACTAGAACGTCAACAATTTCTTGACGTGATATTCAATGAAATGTGATCGGTTCAAAATAGAAATATGAACAGAACATAAAATGCGTTTCATACATTGGACTTAGACTTTTGACCGAGCTTCCCATTCGAATTACGCACGGAGGTCAGATTCCAGCCCCCTCGGAGTATTTTGTTTTAAGGAAAAATGGCGACCTCTATCGCCCCGCCACACTCCATCCCACCCCGTATCCCCATATCCGCGTATCCACCTCCCGGTAGGTGGATTGGACTTAGACCTTTTTTCAGAGCTTCCCATTGCAATTGCGCAGAGTTTTTTTTAATGGAAAATGGCGCCCTGTATCGCCCAGCCAGACTCCATCCCACCCCGTATCCGCGTATCCACATCCGGGGCGGGGACATACATTGGACTTAGAAATTGCCCCCTCTATCGCCTGGTCAGACTCCATCCCACCCCGTATCCGCGTATCCGCGTATCCGCGTATCCGCGTATCCGCGTTTTTTAGGGGGTTCTTTCGGGTGGCGGGGTATTCTGCAATTACTCCTAAAGCTTTTTAAAAGTAGAATATATAGATTCACATAACTATCACTTTAAATTGCGTGGTTTTTGTTTAATTTCGTGACAAAGAACGGTCCGCCATTTTGTAGAACCAAATTTTTGACTCCACAAAATGGCGGACCGTGTTCACCAGTCGTATTTTCAGTCGCAGCTGGTTGAAGTACGTTCTGTTGATCCATTTTGATGTACTGTGGCACGGCGCGCAGCACTGGCGATATGTGTCGCGAGGTAGAGAATGGTACCTGGCGATCATCTGATAGGTTTACATGGCCACTGGTTGCGGCGCCAGCCTAAAGACTATTACAGCGTATTTTGCGCATTATTTAGACGGTGGTATTTACTACTGGAAATAAGTCTATATTTCGCGGGTCAGATATCAGGGGTCAGAGGCCAATGTTTTGTTTTGTAATCACTACTCACTAATTTCAACACATTATACGTGTTTTTTACATGAACAACTCTTATAAAAGATAAGGAACATTTCCAAACAGCAAAATTTCATGACATTTGAAGGCAATGTGTCCCTTTAAGTTCGGAGCCCCAAATATGTGAGGCTCTAATGAAAAGTGCATGAACTCCATCCATTACCACTTCTTGTCGAAATGGCATCATATTTATGAAAAGTCTTCCTGTTTTCTCACCCTCCGTCAGACTTCAAGCAGGTATGGTACATCAGCCTGCTCGGGTTGGGGCTGTGCGTGGGCGGCGAGGTGCTGCAGAAGATCTCCATGCTGACCGCGGGCCGGAGTTTCAACCACTACATCCAGACGACCCGGGCAAGGGATCACGTCCTCGTCACCCACGGGGTGTACGCCTGGTCCAGGCACCCGTCCTACGTGGGCTGGTTCTACTGGAGTTTAGGAACGCAGGTTTGTTTGTTTGCTTCGGATCGGTTGGTTAATTGACTGAACCATCAAGCCTTTTGACATATTGACCAATCATAGCTGAGATTGCGCAGTGGGCGGGGCTTAGCAGGCGGGGCTTAGCGGGTGGGGCTTAGCGGGCGGGGCTTAGCGGGCGGGGCTTAGTGGGCGGGGCTTAGTGGATCAGTCTGTCGTTTGGTTGATTTATTGTTTCTTTTGATTAATTACTAATATAATCGGTTATTTGGGCTTGGATTGCAGATTGGAAGAAAGGTTGAATTCCGTGAATATTAAATAGGCTTGGGCGACCCCACCATATTTGGAGTCGACCCCCGACTCCGAGCAGAAATTGCAATTTAAAAAGGAATCGACTTCAAATTTCATGGGGGAAAAATTGTTTCAATTAAGAAAAGAAAAATGCAACTACTGCTTGCCACGTGTTGCGCAAAGCATTGGGACCAACCTCATTTTGCGCAGGGCAAGTCGGCACATGCCCGCTTAGGCGGCAGACTGCCCATGCACACCGTACCCACAGAAGACACGCAAACAAATAAACAAAACAAAACAAAAAAGAAAACCCCCAAAAAAACAAAACTGGAAGGCCGAGTAAATGTGAGGCTTCGCTTTTAAATTTACATTCTAAACAGGCAGCTGTGTGGTGTATGGTTACCAGTCGTGTGCTGTTTTCAAAGACTTGCACATGATTTTTGAATTTTGACATCTCTGGAATCAACTCAAAGGGAGCAAGAATCTGCTACCACAAAGGGTTGACTTTAAAATATTGGAATTGCGATTCCGACTCCAATCTCGGGGTCGATTAGAGTCGACTCCTACCCATAGTCGCCCAAGCGTAATATCGAAATAAGTGAATATCATTATCTGGTAAAGACAGTGGCGTAGCTAAGGGGGTGCGTGGGGGGGCGCACGCCCCCCCCCCCATAAAAAATCGTCGCCCCCCCACTAAAATTTCGCAAACGTAGAAAATAATAGCATTATAAAGACAAATCACTGTGAGCCCCCACTGTAACATCCAGCCCCCAACTCGCCCCCCCCCCCCCCCTCCCCTAGACAGCCCTGGCTACGCCGCTGGGTAAAGAAGCACTTCTGTCAACTAGTGATCACCAGGTTCTTTTTTGTGGCCTCCCTTTCTCACTGAAATTGTTACTTCTCATGTGTTTCCGCCCTGCAGATCATCTTGTGTAACCCCATCTGCTTTGTCGCATACACGATAACATCGTGGAGATTCTTCAACGAGCGGATCGAAGATGAGGAAATCACATTGCTGAATTTCTTTGGGGAGGAATACTTGAACTACCAGCAGCGGGTGGGCACGAAGCTGCCTTTCATCAAGGGGTACAAGATGGAACTATGACCTTTGCCCTTTGACATGGAATTAAGGCATTTTCTTTCATGAGAAATGCTTGAATTACCAGCAGTAGATGGACGCAAAGTTGCCTTTCATCGGTGGCTGGAAGATTGAACTATGACCTTTGCCCTTCGACATTAAATGAATCGAGGCATTTTCTTTGGTGAGGATATACATAACATGAAGTACTAGCAGTGGGAAGGCACCAAGTTGTCATCATGATTAAATATACTATGACCTTTGCCCCTTGATATTAACATAAAGCATTAAAGGTAACGGCTTTTAATTTTGCAAGTTACGGGTTCAAATCCAATTCAAGTACCTTCTTGAGTTGTTTACAGATACTAAAAAGTTGAGTTCAAAGTGCCAGTGTGTAAAAGTCTGTGAACCTGGAACACAGGGACTAGTACCGTGTTGTGATCCAGGCATGAAGTATTAGAGATTATACAACGCCTGAATAAATCCCCGCCATCCAATTGGTGGATCGTCGATCACGTGCATTGAATTATTCGTCCCATCGCACGGCGCGAAGTTACATCGCACGGTAGGGGCGTGCGATGTAACTTCCCTAATTTCACGGTCACTGTTGGTGCCGCTACAACAGACTGGTTTCCGATCCCTCCATTGCCCTTCGGACATCAAATGTATATTATATAAATATGGGTATGCGTAGGCAATGCTGACGCTGCTAACACAAAGAAACAAATGAAATATGCAGTCAAACGATTAGTGGAATTTGCAAGACACGCAGGAACAACAATTGAAGCTTTAACTGATTCGGAACTGGACCACCTTTTGTCGCGGTTTTATGCGGGACTGAGAAGGTAAACGGCACGTTGTACACAAAGAAATCCATGCATACAATCTGTCAAGGATTTATTCAGGCGTTGTATAAAACAAATAATGAATGTTGTTTATGAGTGCGATGGTAAGAATAATTTTATTCGGTGACAGATGGAATGTCCCATTCCATTCGTCTTCGCCTCATGGAGTGGAACATTCAATCTGTCACCTCATGAAATTATTCTTACCATCGCATTCATAAACATTCATTATTTGTATATTGTGAATCTTACTCTGCAGTTGGACCAAAGAATTGTGATGCACATAGCTTCTCAGTATTGAGTACGCAGGCATTAATCACTGGGGGGTGTACTATTTAAGAAGTGGGAACAACAGCATCGCAACTGGCCCCCCCCCCCCCATTTTTTTTCTAAGTGGCGGTGGATCTTTTTTACCTATGTGACCAGATAGCATGAATTATATGTAAAAAAGAACTTCCTGTGTGAACCGCCGTGGAGTGATCGTAGTGCTTGTGTCGTATATGGCGCAGGTTAAATCACGATCGCATACGGCACACTTGACTACTTTACTTGAATAAGCACTTCATTAGCGTCACTGCACTGTGCGGTCCATTGCAACGCATGAAAAGGGTCTGTAGAGTTAAAATTGACCGCACAAATGAGGAGCCTTTTTCATTACTAACTCCCATACGCAGAGATCAAAATTAAACATCATGTGGTGTCTAAAACCAAAAGTTTCCGGGGCCTTCGGACATGGCCCTGTGCAACACTGGCCACATGCTTTGCGCTTGGTAGTTCCAACCCCCATTCTCCCTTGGGCCCCCTACCCACCTCTTCCCTCGGCCCCTCTCCCATCTTCCTCTCCCATCTTCCTCTCCCATCTTCCTCCCCCATCCACCTGCAAAGATCAGTGCACAAACTTTAATAACCCAAACTCCCTCGTATAACTTACAAGGAACCATATACCCATCCTTGCAAATTCCAACACCTCATGGTCAACTGTACACACAAATTGTTGGACTGATTCTGGTGGTATGCCAAACTCGGTGTAAAGGAATATCCAGTACCCCATCCTAACAAATTCCAACCAAACATGCTGTTGGGTTTTGACGGGTTTTAAATAAGGGTTAGGGTTTTAAATAAGCTTAACAAAATAAGCTTAACTTTGAAAAAACGTTCGACTCTGTACAAAGAGAAAGCCTTTGGGCAATCATGGCCAGTTATGGAATCCCGCACAAAATAATGAAAATGGTTCAGATCTTGTATGAGGACAGCGAATGTGCAGTGCTGGATGGAGGGGAAGAGTCAGAATGGTTTAAGGTAAAGACTGGAGTGAAGCAAGGCGATGTCATGTCTGGGTTCATCTTCTTGATTGTAGTGGATTGGGTAATGAAGAGAACAACAGAAGGAAACAACACAGGGATTAGGTGGAAATTTATGATTAAATTGGAGGACCTGGACTTCGCTGATGACATTGCACTTTTGTCATCAAACTGTCAACATATGCAATCAAAGGTAACACAACTAAATCAATCTGCGACAAAAGCTGGACTCAAAATTAACAAGAAGAAAACTGAAGTATTGAGGATAAACAGTAGCAACAACAGCAGAATAATGGTTAATTAACATCCGTTAAAAGAGGTTGACAAATACACGTATTTAGGAGCCATTGTTAGCAAGCAAGGAGGAGGGGGGTCAAGACATTGCTAGCAGAATTTGTAAAGCAATGACAACATATATGAAACTGAAACAAGTTTGGAATTCAAATAAGTATTCAGTGAAAACCAAAATTAGACTGTTCAACTCACTCATACGATCAGTGTTATTGTATGGTTGCGAAACGTGGAAGATCAATGAAAGTGAGAATAAGAAGCTGGACACATTTCAATTCAAATGCCTCAGAAGAATCTTGAAAATAAGATGGCCTAATTATGTCGTGTCAAATGAAGAAATACTCGATAGAACCAAATTAAAGAGAATCAGTGATGAAGTGAAGGCTAGAAGATGGAAGTGGATTGGTCACGTTCTAAGAATGGAAGATAACAGCCACTGCAGGACAGCAATGACATGGGTTCCTGAGGGCAGGAGGAAAGTAGGGCGCCCGAGAACAACGTGAAGGCGTACTGTAGAGAAGGAAAGGAAGCAGCTAGGATGGAAGTCTTGGAATGAAGCCAAACCTATGGCCAAAATCAGAGCAAACTGGAGAGAGTGCACTGCAGCCTTATGGGCCACTCGGCCCGAAGAGGATAGGTAAGGTGATATCGTTTTCCAACGATTGTTCGGCCTAACAATTGTTGGAAAACTGCCCTCTATTGACCGAATGTAGTTAATCTGTATTGTGTCTGAAATTTGTTAATTAACCGAAAACAGGCGCACGCGTAGTGTACCGAAGTGAAGCGTTGTAACCAGTGGATCTTTGACGTTCCGCTCGGCCCTCGGCCTCTGTACATGTTACGTGACCAATTGAAAACGATCCTTACAAAAATTGGGCTATTTTGCAAGAGGGCGCTATAACAAATGCCGCCCCACGGTTGAAAACGAACGCCGTTTTTCTCTCGTTTTTCTCTCGGTTTTTCTCTCGCCATCCAAGAACGCAAAACTTTGAACAGGTCAGTGGAACGATATTTCCTATAAAATACTAACCCCCAAATCCGCCCATTTCTGAAAATTGCAACAATGACCAATCATGTACAACTACCTTTAAACACAAACCAAGCAGATGCAGCAGCTACTTTGCAGAGACTTGAAGCTTGCATTGAAGACGTCAGAAACTGGATGAGTTCCAACTCTTTGAAACTGCATTACAATAAATGTGAAATTGTATCGTGTGGTTCAAAAGTTCAGCTGGCTAAGATAAATTTACCTTTTATCAACATAGCTAATTCCAATATTTACGTTTCGAATTCTTGTAGAAATGTAGGTGTCATGTTTGATTCATCCATGTCAATGTCTGTTCAAGTAGGCCTATCTGCTATTTGTAAATCTGTACGGTATCATTTGCGAAATCTTGGTTTTTATATACTGAGAAAATTGATTATGCCCTCATAATCATCCTGTTTAGATTTCTGTAAATCGCTTCTTTATGAATTGCCGCAAAAACAGCTTGTCCGATTACAGAAACTACAGAACGCAGCTGCTCGCATGGTTACTTTGACAAGTCGTAAAACTCACATTACTCCAGTATTGCATGCACTCCATTGGCTGCCTGTTCAATTTCGAATAGTTTTCAAGCTATAACTGTTTATTTTCCACTGCTTACATGGTGCTGCCGCCGAATATAATTCTAATTTGGTAATTTGTTACAAACCTTCAAGGTCCCTCAGATCTTCCAATTCCTCTCTGCTTGTAGTGCCTAAAACAAATAAAACATGGGGGGACCGTTCCTTTTTATCATGCTGGGCCGATATTATGGAACAAACTTCCTCAAAATATTCGTGACTGTTCCACCCTGCAAGAGTTCAAACGTGCTCTGAAGACCCACCTCTTTCAAGTTGCATTCCAGTAGCTCATTTATTTGATTGTCAAATTAATTGTGTTGTTGTAATGTCCATGTTTTTGATGAGTTGTATCTCTGTTCCCTTTGTTTTTGTTTTCTGCGCCTTGATGAGCATCTCATTAAGGTGGATAATGGCGCATTATAAATTGCCTATATTATTATATTACAATACCTCTGGAATTGGAAAAGCTAATAATGCCATGCTATTAGCCAATCAGAATAAGATTCACAAGTAAGTTGCACCCAGTGTGACTGATACTGTTTGTCATTCATTCCCATGATGCTTTGAGAATGTCAGAGGTTTGCTCTTGTCAAGGGTTCGATGTAGTTCTTGAGTGTTCCTGTACACTAGTGAATCATGGAAGTGTAATAAAGTCATGCGGGCACCCGTTTCTCATCACATCCTAAATTTAATTCACTGTTGTTCAAAAGGCTATGTGGGATACTCTTCAAGTTTTTTCCCCTCGTACTCTCTTTGGAACTCCTTAACCTGCTTCCCTTCCACCTATAATCTTTTGTTCACAATTCAAACGAAAAGTTCTAACAAAGCAGCCATTAACGGGCAAATACCAACAAACGACGACAAAACACTTTCAAAGATGGATAAACCACACACGGCCCGGATGAGGGAAACATTCAGTTATAAAACTATATAAACATAAGGCGAACGGGAGACAATCAAACCATGGAGGAATTAGGAAATCACAACAGCAACGAAGGACACGGCGGCAATCATAGGGAAAGATGCTGCTGCATATTTCCCATTGATTATTGGTTTGTCGGTTTTGTTATTGTATATAGGCCTATTGTTTTCGAATTGATCTTTCTTTGTACTGTATTGATATCCTTGTTAATTCCATGTCCTTCGAATTTTCCCTCGTGTGTGGTTTTGTGCACCTGTCGTCGTTTGTTGTATTTGTCTGTGTCTTTCGTTCGTGTTTGGGTTATTTTTCTTTTAGAATTTCGATTTTGGTCCTTTTGTCCGCCATACTATCGCAGGCAAGCTGTGAGCAAGTTCGGGCGCGAACTATAGTTAACTATAGTTTTCTTCCTCCATGGTTCGACTAACGTCACTCGAACGCAGGATGGTTGGACTACTCTAGTCGACTGTTTGGAACCAGACCCCTGGGGCACGGTTGCGTCGCTGGATATCAATAGCTCTTTGCATATAAGAAAACGAAAACACGGAGAGGGAGAACCATGTGACGTGATACGGTCGCCATCTTTTCAACAAAAGTTTGACTAGAGCCGTTCGAGCGGACGGCATTTGCACATGCGGGTTGGTTAGGAGAGATTGACTAATGGTCGAACTATAGTTCGCGCCCGAACTTGCTCTGTGCTGCACGTACCAACCTCGTTACCATGGGTACGATCTTGCTGCGCCATGTTTTCCCACCACGCGCCCATGGAGTCGAGGATGTACATGTACGTACGTTGCGGCACGTGCGCACGTTAAAACTGTGAGAAAAGTTCCACGCTTTATTTATTGCGCGTTTTCCATGTTGACGTTGTCCAAGAACTTGCAAACGGCAGGTCAATTCGTAAGTAGGCCCTACATGTAGCATTTAGATGAATGGTGGAAGCACTGGAGAGTATTCGTTATTATTCATGAATACTGCAAATTGTTTTAAATGATACTACTGTCGATCAATACAAAATTGGCAGGATTGAGGGTGCAGGTTTGGGGCAGTCAAAGACGTGCTACGCTTCATTTACACTTTATTTCAATCCTTTGAACCAGATGATAATTACAATGATATTATGAAGCATACAAATTTAATGACATCAGAAACGTCTTACTGAATAAAAGTAGTTTACCGGACAAAGATTAGATGCGTGAATATAAATTACCTCCATTTGGAATATTGCTTTCTCAGTGTCTGGATACATTTGTACTTTTCCAGTAAAATTCCAGTTAATAATATTTATACAACATTGGTGAATATAAATTTTGACTTAAATATAGCTATAGTGCACAAAATATGTATCTCTAACTTTGAAAAAATATATATAAATATATTTCAGAAATCTAATATCTAATTTCCTAATATAAAAAGCAAATATATTTACGTTCCAATGTTATTTTTAGGAGATGTGGTAAAAATAATAAAGAATGAATAAAGAATAAAAATGCAGAAAGACTTTGATGCAGAAATTACATGTAGGCCTACTGTCTTTGATAAAAAGTATATAAAATTCGTCTAGAATATTATTGTTTTCTGTCTTCATACATTTTAAGTTAGTCTGGTTCCCAGACCAAAATATTCTGACTATTTCTGATGAATATTAGGTCCGGTAGCCGCCAATGTCACGTGACAAAAAGAATTCTGCCAGTTTCCGAAATTTTCCGAACTTGTTTTCGGTAACATTCGGCTGTTATCGTTGATGTTCGCAACAACAAAATGTTTGTCCGGCCCGTTACAGATCCTGGAATTTGAATTCTCAATTATATATAAAAACTGAAAAATCAATGCCACACTCTTGCAGTATATTGCCGACTGGATTAGGCCCAAGAATATTAAATTTGAATTATGCCACTGACGTCACTCGGACTAACACTGTACGTCATGATCTATTTTAAACCGTGGTAGCTACCTGACCTAAGATTTAGACGTCAAGGAATCTCCAGGTCTGGGAACCAGACTAATTTTAAGTTAAAGTACCGCTATACTCACAATATACCTTTGAAATTTTGGAACTCCTCTTACTTTATTGACCACCGAACACATTCGCAAAAATGCCTACAATTCTTGGATGGAATGTGGTTATTATGATTGCAAGGCCAGGGAACTCGATCATTGAGATAGATTTCCCGAGAAATGAAATTTCTCAGAGTGGGCCAAAAATTAACGTAAAAATACATTTTAGTTCTTAATATTTTTATAATAAAAAGAAACTGAGATTATGAAACTGATAAAACACACACATATCCACCCAAACATCCCAAGGCGCTAGCCTATGAAAACATCTAAGCAAAGATATTAACAGCAAAATATGTTAAAACAAATGATGAACAACACGAGGGAGATCCCCACTAGAGCAGCTTCCAAAAAACAAACCAACTAAAACAAAGAACCAAAACCAAAAACAAAACCAAAAACAAAACCAAATTTTTTTTTTCACACTACAGCTGTGCAAAAATCGAATACATTACCATAATTATGCAATACAGGGACGGATAAAGGAATACAACATAAAACACAACCCCCCCCCCCCCCAAAAAAAATATATACAAATCTAAACATGGATATAACTAACAATCAACTGTGAATAATATCACAGTTCAATCGTTTCCTTGAAAACAAACTGATTTATTAAATCGATACTCTTAATTTAATCTACAGCTACAAAATAAAATGGAATTTTCACCTTGCATGCGAAAAAGACCGAACTATATGGGGAGGAGGGGGTTCGTGGGCTGGCTGAATCCTAAAAAATTATAATCTCCGTTTAGAATATTGTTTTCTGTCTTCATACATTAGTACTTTCAACGCAGTACATGTACAAGTCTAGGTTTAAATATTTATGCAGAATTGGTGAATGACTATCTACAGAGCAGCATATTCAGAAAATAGAACAGAAATATATATTTTTACATGTACTATCTTGAATAAAAAATAGAAAAAACTTTATTTACGATATTGTTTTCTGTCTTCATAACTTGTAAGTATACTTTTTGATGAACATGTATAATCCGTACAAATATGAACAGCATTAAGCATAAACAATTATGAAAAGTTTGACCGCCATTTTAATTGACGTAACTTGATCATATGCACTCAAAATGGTTTGTGTCCACATATCGTAAGTATTTGGTGAATACAAAATATGTACGGATGACAAAGGATCCAGTTTGTACTCCAAATAATTTCTCTAGACAACACTGAGTACGCAAAACCCAATATAATTGAATTTACATCATCCCGACGCAAATTTCCATCTTATGAATAGTTTGGTTGCGGTAACCGCTGCTATCAGATTCAAACCAGCCACCCAACTCCGACAAGCTCGGCGGTCGAGTGGTAAGACGTCTGCAATAAATCTTATAAAGCAGGATGTCGTGGGTTCAAGTCCCACCCGAGTGATATTTTTTTTCCCAAATATTTCCTCAGGACAACATCGAGTACAAATAGAAAATACGCCGGTGACGGGGCAAAACCGAATATTTAATTTACATATAAAATTCATATAAAAGTTGAAAATGTCTGTGCTTAAGATTTTCTATTAACAGAACCTCCGTCCATTTCATTGAGATCGTAAGCTTTATAAGCACAGGAAATGGTTCGCTAACTTCAGAAGCAGAGTTTGCTTGAAATAGTGATGCAACAATAGAAATATCCGCAAGCACGACTTGACCGTGAAAAAGCGCGAAAGCTAGCATTTTTCCTGCTATAATTCGCAATTTCGCACAGCTTTCTTGCATTTCGTAAAGCAACGCTTTGAAATAGGACCTTTTGGGCTGGTCATTGTTTGACAGTCTTTAGCAGTGCATACAGGTTGTTCGTGTACGCGAACTTAACAAAATAAAATCAATAATGAATCGAGTCATTGACTGGAGTTGAGTTCGACTTCAGTCTCAGTTTTGGTAGCTCGACTGTAGTAAGTACAATATTCGACTCGACTCGATTTGAGTCACGGTAACGCAAGCAAATGACTCGACTCGATTCTGAATGTTGATCGCACGCGCATGCAGAATCGACAAACATTGCCCATGAAATATTAATTTGACATCGTACAAATATTTCATGGGCAATGTTTTGTGAACATTTTGAAACGTTATGAAAACATCGCACCAACGTTTTTTCATTAATGTCATGTAGGTATCACTAAAACGTTTGTAAGACCATGTCGCCATAACATTATTTCGTAATATCATCACAACATTACACATAACATTTATACCACGTTATCAAAACATCAATGTGTTAGCTGGGTTGCTTGTGACTGGCATTCAGCTCTTACATTGTTTTAATAATATATTGATATCTTAGAAATGTTAGGGAATTGCACCCATATGTTACTAAAATGTTATAAAATAAATGTTATTTTTACGTAAAAATTAATCATATTATAATTTGTATTAATTAACGTTTGAACTACGTGTTGGAGCAGTAATTTGCAAGCTCTATGGATCTGTATGCACTTTATGCCATTCCCACACTTAATCGTTCCTGCAATTAATGAAACGGTTTATGTTAGCAAGATTCGGCAACTCTGCTCCTAATAATCAATGATTTATATCGGTTAATACTCAATTAATATTGGTTAACATACTATACAATATATACATACTATACATAATTAAATATCAGTGGTTCCTCTGAGGAAGCCTCTCCTCCACTTTAAGTACGTCCCTAAGTGGTATATATATGCCCAATATATTTTATGATAGCTTGACAACATGCAAGTGTAACGTCAATTCAAACTTTATAACAATGTTATAATTACATTTCATGAAAATTTAATAACATTTGCATGATGTTTCAAAGATAATTGATGTAAAAACTATATAAACCGTGTAACACATTAAACATACATTTGAGAGTTTATATCTGTAAAACATTTTGAAAACATTAATTTTTGTACCGCGACAATAGAATGATGTTTTAAAAACAATTTTATTTTGTTTTTAATAGGTTTAATGACATTTTCAATACGTTTGTGTATTTTCATTAAAACATCTTTTACAAATATAACTGTTACATTATATAAACATTTTGTTGAATGCGACTACAATGTTTTAGTAATAGTCTAAAGAGATGACAGTCGTAACGTCAATTTATAAATTATAAAAATATCGTAAAAACATTTCATTGAAATTCAAAATACATTTACACGATGTCCTTAAAATATTTCAAGTAGATGTTTTATTAATACCGTAATAACAATGTTATCTCTAAATGTTTTCTGTATGGTCTTTTGCATATTTGTGGAAATGTTTTAATCACGTTATGTGGTTAACGTAAATTAAAACATCATAAAAATATCGTAAAAACATTTAATTGAAATTCAAAATACATTTACACGATGTCCTTAAAATATTTCAAGTAGATGTTTTATTAATACCGTAATAACAATGTTATCTCTAAATGTTTTCTGTATGGTCTTTTGCATATTTGTGGAAATGTTTTAATCACGTTATGTGGTTAACGTAAATTAAAACATCATAAAAATATCGTAAAAACATTTCATTGAAATTCAAAATACATTTACACGATGTCCTTAAAATATTTCAAGTAGATGTTTTATTAATACCGTAATAACAATGTTATCTCTAAATGTTTTCTGTATGGTCTTTTGCATATTTGTGGAAATGTTTTAATCACGTTATGTGGTTAACGTAAATTAAAACATCATAAAAATATCGTAAAAACATTTCATTGAAATTCAAAATACATTTACACGATGTCCTTAAAATATTTCAAGTAGATGTTTTATTAATACCGTAATAACAATGTTATCTCTAAATGTTTTCTGTATGGTCTTTTGCATATTTGTGGAAATGTTTTAATCACGTTATGTGGTTAACGTAAATTAAAACATCATAAAAATATCGTTAAAATATTTCATTGAAAATTGAATAACATTTACACAATGTTCCTAAAATATTTCAAGTAAAAACAAAATAGCTTTTCCGAAACTTTAATCAAACATTTAAAAATAACATTTGTATAACATTTACAAAATATTACCATTTAATTATTTGTACCTCAATGTTTTAACAATGTTTTTCAGATGTTTTTAAATTTCATCGAGATGTTTGATTAACATTATAACAATGTTATCACTAAATGTTTTGTGTATGACATTTTAAAAACTTTGTGAAAATGTTTGAATCACGTTATGTGTTTGCTGGGATAGTCCCTAAACGTTTAACTTATTCTTCCAAGAACACAAACATGTATAACATGTTTTAAGAATGTTGTCAACTCTTTGTCATAATATTTTAGGGATATGTGTGAAACATGGTTTCATATTTTTAAAAGATGTTTTAAGAACATCATGAAAACATACACATGTTCAGATAGTAACATTATCATAGCGTCGTTTTGATATAAAATGCCCGAGATTTATTTTTTACCCATCATATTTTAAACATCAGGCAGAAATGCTTTTTGACATTATTAAAACGTAAATACATGTAATAGTTATGTGGATTCAAATGTTCATAACATGTTTTAAGAATGTTATCAATAATTTGGCATAATATTTTACACATAGTTCTGCAACATGATTTTAACATTATAAAAACATACGACTGGTAACATTATAATAATGTCTTTTCAATATCAAATGTTCTGAGATATATTTAATAATTCGGACAAGTTTTAAACATCAGGATGAAGTGTTTTTAAAACATTATTTTAACGTTACTGATTCTTCCATGGACTCAACCATTTATAAAATGTTTTATGAATGTTGTTAACTCTGCGGTATGACATTTTAGGGATATTTGTAAAACATAGTATTATATTTTTAAAAATATGTTTTAAGAACATCCTAAAACCTACAGATAATAATGTGGCAACATTATAATGACGTCTTCAAAATATCACATGCACTGACATTTATTAATTAAGTTAAACCACGGTATGGATGAGTAGGAACTATGTTTGCATCGTCAATAATGTTCAGATCAATGGCGCATTTTCAAGGGATGGTCGCACACATTATAATATTCTACTTTTGTATGATCTTTCCAACCATAGTAATTTCCGGATGACTGCTTTTTCTAGCCCCATAAGGTGGCCTCCAAGCATCGCTTTAATAAGTATAAATTAACATCTGCTTCCAATAGGATTAATAATTTTAATGATTTAGTAGTGTGCTTATCATCGTGGATATCACGATATTTTACTGTAAAAATCAATTGAATTAATAGGATTATATTGCATACTCTATTATCCACTATTATCAATACATACTCTATTATACAAAACAACACTATTATACAAAACAACGCTGAATTAATGAATTTTGTACCGTAAACAATTTAAAGTAATTTTAACTAGGACCGTAATTATTTATACTGCTTCCGGTCTTTTTACCGTAAAATGTCGGGATTTTATTTACAGTATTGTTTCTGGATATAATATTGACTTGAATAATAACTCCTCATTTTCGTGTCACTTTTCGACATACTCAAACTTCTCAGAAATTTGAATTGCAGAAAACAATTTGTGATTGTGATAGAAATTAAAGGTGTGAAGGGATATGATTTACTTGCTAAATGGCAGATCTATAGTTTGTGGTATTTAAACAAACTGTTTTTCAAGTCTTTTCTATTGTTTTCATCCAGGTGCCTACCGAGATCTCTTATGATGGTCTCTGCATCACCGCCTTGATGATCTCGCCAATTTACCAGCATCAAGAAGACTTGCTTCTGTAGGTCATTGGGATTATCGTACGCATAGCGAGACAAGTCAGCTGCACTGAAACCCAAACTTGTGCCCAATGGCGTTCTCTGTGTTGCTGATATCTTTTTCGCCAATTTGTTGAGGTAGTTGTCCTTCAGCCCCTCTGCATGCATAAAAGGTTAAAGATGGTTTTTCATTACCATGAACACGCAATGCAAAGACCACAACAACACTGAAAACTCAAGACGTTAATTTCAAAATAAAACTCTCTTATAGCTGTTTCTTTGCTTTGTTATGTTGTAGCGTTTCATTAATTGTGTTCGTGGACTGACGAAGACTGTTTACTCCTCAATTATTATATAGGCCTATACCGTTTCAATGTGATCATTAACTGTAAACCCCGATTATCTAAATTATTGTTTTTATCCTACAACCGATAAATGTAATATATTCATTAACTGTTAATGTTCAGGAATCCATTGCCTACACCAATGACCATTGTGTATTGATAGACCTATGCCAGTTATGCATGGCAGCCTTCTTCACACGACACGAATTATTGGTTTAGCCAGATATGCACATTATTAACTCCTTGCTTTCCGGGCCTGTAACCTCAACAGACTTTATTACATTTAACTTCCTGAATATATTTATGAAATCGATGCTCGTAATTTAATCTACAGCCACGTGCACAAACCGAACAATTTTCACCTCACATGTGCAAAAGATCGAACTATACTGGAGGGGAGGGACCGAGGGCTGTGCCTCACCACACCCTTGGTATTGCAGGAGAACCCTCCACAAAAATAAGTGCGTCCCATATGTCAGCCCCCTCAAGTTTAAGCCTAGTAACCCCCCCCCCCCCGCACCATCCAGACAGAGAGTTACACACAATATGTGGTACAAGCGGTGACTCTACTCATTTTGAACCCAAACAATATTGCCTTAATTTGCATTTTTCATAATTTGCTATACTTGCACTATAATTTGTCTTCTATTTCTCATGCCTCGAAATACCGGTATACTAATTTAGCCAGGGATCACACCCTAACCTGGGAAGAGACAAAAATTAGAAAGTCGTATCCTCAATCGAGTGTTCCCAACTATATATCGCTTCCCAGATTGTATTGCAAAATTGTGCGTGATCCCTGGCTATACAGCATTATGACTTCTCACTTGTATCCCCCCCCGAACAAAGACGCTGACAATTTGGGAGACCGCCAACATCGGGCAATATAGCTCAGTTGGTAGAGTGCCGGTGTCATCAGACTCCTTTTCCCTATTATTGGTTAAACCCTCTCACGTGACCGGCCACTCTCCTAATTATCTTCACTTATAGGCATGTGCAATACTACCAAAGATCCCGTAGTTAAATTCACGCTACACCGGTATGGTATTCTGGAGGTCAAAATTTATAATTCCGCTCCTGCCAATTTTTTTGGTTCACTTTGAAAATGTACATGCAAATTACATTGTCAGTTCCCTTGTTGTTTGATTGACTACGCTATGTTATAAGCTAAAAACCAAATTAATTAGTTTCAATATGATTTACTGCTCATAACGACGGTATACCAGTAGCAATTGCTCCTGCGAAATATTTCCGTCCGAATTGCTGTCATCTTTGAGAAATATATTTGAAGACCTTCAAAGTGCTGCAGCTTGCTTGTTTCGATTTCAACAATCGAAATAGCTCATGAACATAGCCTACACAAAATCACTGCTAAACAGAACTTTTTCACTATTTTCTCGTCATACACTCGGTCGACGAATTGAACTCAAACTTTCGCAGGTTTGTTATTTCATGTAGAATGTTGAATCCCACGAAGTATAAAACCCTGTCTGCCAGGGCCGGATTAAGTGTTTCGTATTATGTCCTAGGCAACAGTGTTCCATAGGCCCTCGGCCCTAGGCACGTCAACACCAATTTCATAACGCTGAAAAGCAATAGGACCTCGCACTCTTTCAGAAGTAGCTGTTGTTTCTTATTTTTGTTTTGTTTTATCTTTTAGGTGAAGGGCCTACGTAGACCCTAATTTTGTTCGTAGGCCCTAGACACAGTGCCTATTGTACCTATACAATACCTTTAATTATTAAGGACAGCTTTTAAATGTCGATAAACACCAACAAATATAATTACCTTGCACTTCGATCTTGATGCGGTTGGAAACAACGTGGCGGCCGCATGAAGCATAATACTCCCCCGCATCTTCACTCCGCAAACTTTCGAATTCCACTATCCACCTTCCCTCCTCATCGTGGGTTATTACGCGCCTACGCCCGTCAGTGTCGATAAGCTGTTTTTTGTAGAACTCCAGATCCAAGGTGCGATCCGATAGTTCATATTCTAAAGAGCAATGATCTTTTTCGTACTTTGTAATGACGTCACCTTCTGGCTGCTTGGTGAATGTAGGATGACCTATATAGTTGAATGAAAACACATTTAGGCGGTAAAAACAAGAACAGTGGGTCACTGGCCTTAACACAAACAAAATGGGTGAATCGCTGGTAAGGCCGTGCCCGAAATGGGCGTCTAGAGCTACAGCTACGGCTACGTCACACGTAGTTGTAATGGCGAACACCTAGACAATAGCCCAAGACAAGCGATTCGGACGCAGCCTAAGTTTGGGGGTCAGGTTGGCGCAGTAATAATTTTTACGCCATCCACATATGGTGGCCCGGGTTCGAATCTCCCCGAAACAACATGCGGACTGGGTTTTCAATCCCTGCCTGATTCTGTGTGTTGACCCATAAATATCATTTTGGGGTTTCCCTCCAACTTCTAAAACTGAACGTGTGGTCTTCATATATGTTTCTTCATACTTTCGAGCTACAGTGCGATGTGCACTTTGAATGAGTCCTTGGTTTCAATATCAGAAAGAATTGAAATAAATAACCAAAATGTTTACCTGCCGTAATTACAGCTAGAGTAGCTTTCAAGTCGAGGCTGCTGTCCTTGCCCTTAACTCTGTATATCCCTCCATCGTTCAACCTTACGTGTTTGATTGTATATGACTTTGTTTTTTCTCGAGTCAATAATGAAACGGTGGGAGATGGGTTGGTCATTCTTATACCACACGGAACTAGATCCAGAAGGCTCCGCGCCTTCTAACGTCAACCGATATTCCTCCCCTTCGTTCAGTGTTGCAACTTCCGGAATCAATTTTAGACCTCAAGTAAAAGAGAGTTAAAGTACGAGCACTGATGTTAGCTATACTCTGCATGGAGGATCTTGTTCTGTGTGGGCGGAAGTTTTGATTTTGTCACGTGTCTTACATTCGTTGCGTTCTCCCATTAGAACATAAGATAAGATAATACTTCTTTATTCAGCCATTGTAACAATTTAAAAACAAATCACATTGGAAATTGACTTGTTCCTCGAGCTCACTAAAAGTTATATATAATTCCAATTACACAATCAAACCAAAAGACACACTGTCACAGCTAAACCCTCCCCTAGCCATGACTGAAAAACATAATTTGCAAACTACAAATTAATTGCAATCTTTGAATCTTTCGACCAGACCATTGCATGACGGGTGATATGGAGTAGTAGTTAACTGTCGTATAGACAAGAGTCGGCTGACTTCCTTCATTACACCTGAAGTGAACTGTGTCCCCTGATCGGTTAATATCTCCCTCGGAATACCCACTCGTGTAAAGACATCCACCAGTGCTTCTGCAACTCTATGGGCCTCAATGTTCTTCAGTGGTACAGCTTCAGGATAACGCGTAGCATACCGGTAATCCACCATGGTCAAAATGAATCTATTATACCCCGCTCTGTTACCGGTGAAATTGGACCAACTATATCTACTGCCATACGCTGGAACGGCTCATCAATAAGTGGCATGTGACCAAGTGGAACTTTGGTAACCTTGCCTTTCGGAATTGTGCGTTGGCAAATGTCACATGAGCGACAGTATCGTTGGACATCCGATTGCACCCCTGGCCAGAAGAAATTGGAAAGTACTTTGTCCGATGTCTTCCTTGACCCTTGATGACCCCTAGAATTGACTCATTAGCAAGTTTCATAACCAATGTTCGATGACGTTGTGACACAACTAGCTGGGTAATGACATCACCCCTGTCAACTTTATGACTGCAAAATTGACGATAGATTAGACCCTTCTGAATTAAATAGTGTGAAGAGTTCTCACCTCTGCCAAGCTTAACCTCTCCTGACTTAGCTAGGTCTCTCACTAGATGAAGCGTTGGATCTTGCTGTTGAGCTTCACGTAGTTCATCCGCAGTGATTTCAGGTAGTGCGCTCGGAACTTTCAGTGCAGAAAGTGGTTTACCTTCTGCTACCTTCTGAGCTCTAGTCTGCACGGCTGATACCTGATGGCGTTCTTCCTCTGGTTTCTTCTCACCGTTTGTGATGGAGACTTTACTCTTCCACCGTAAGTCTGGGTTCCCTGGATCACGAGCTGTGGGAATATTGCCTATGATTACATCATAAACATGGTTAACCATACAAAGGGCCTCTACAGTACCAACAAAATATGGGGAATCAATAGTCACATGTGCTACTGGCACTTGCCTAACAGTCCCATCGACGAGTACACAATACTTGTTTGTACCCGTCAACTGGTCTGGTAACACTAGACTGCTACGAATTACAACACCTGTACACCCTGTGTCTCTAAGAACAGAAACGGATTTCGTTCCAAGTTTACCTCCGGTGACTGGCATACCCTTGACATCCTCAGTTCTACATGCTGCTCTCATCAGTAGTAAATTGTGTCCACATTTTAATGTAACCACACCTTTATCAGAACAACAGTTTGCAAGATTTGCCTTTTCTATTGTATGCTATTCTCTCCGCATCTGGCGGCCTTGTGTTCGGTTGAGAAATGACAGCCTGGTGCCATTCGGAACACCGCTGTGTCTAGTTTGGTGCAGATTGTTGCTGCATCTCGGTACTACTGTGATAAGCTGGAAAAGATTCTGGATTCCCTTCAATCAGTCCAGCTACTTTCATTGGTTTTGACTTACTCCAGCAGTTCCTGGCTAAATGACCTGGCTTCTGACAAACGTAACAAATTCTAGATTGTCTTCGGTCAAATGACAGTTGTGAACCTGGTTTATGAATGAATGGTTTCTTGTCTGAATATCTGTCATGTCCCGTTAGTTTGTTTGTCACGTTCGTGGTTGGTCGCTGGTAGTGGTCTTTCGTCTTGTCTGTCCTCTGAAAAGAAGAATACGTTTGTCTGTCTTGCCCGAAGGCACCTCCTCTAGCCTCTACATACTTATCTGCTAGGTCTGCCATCGTATCCATGGTAGTAGGGCATCGTTCTTTCAAGAACAATGCTAGATCTGTATTAGAACCATTTAAAAATTGTTCCCTAAAAAGGAGATCTTTCAAACCATTAAAGTCTTTCTCGATCTCAGCCAAATCTGTCCACCTATACAAAAGTAGTTATTTAGCCTAACCCCGAACCGTTTTGGGCTTTCATACTTCTCAGGTCTGGCTGCTCGAAATTTCTTTCTGAAGCCATCTTCAGTTAGCTCATATCTTTTCAACAAAGCACTTTTCAAACTCTGATAGTCAGAAGCTTCAGACAGTGGTAGTCTAGAATAGACTTCTAAAGCCTTACCTTTCAAGAGGGCACTTAAGTTGATTGCCCAATGCTCCTGCTCCCAATCTTGAGCAGTGGCATATCTTTCAAACCGTTGCAAGTATGAATCTAATTTATCCCTATTATCTTCAAAGTGGGGAAGGTTTGGGACACGAGCACCTTGTTTAGCTACTTTGTGTATACTTGGTTTTCCTTGACTTTCAGCATGTTCTCTTTTGATCAGTTCTAACTTAATCTGCATCTCTACTGCCTCTCGTTCTTGTAGTTTCATTTCGAACTGCTCAGTACGGATGTCTCTTTCAACACTTTCCTTCTCTCTTCTTTCTTCTTTCAATCGATCTTGCTCAGTTCTTACAAACACTCTCAACTCTTCTCCGCTCAAATCCATCTCTTTGCCTAATCTAATCAACTTTTCCAAATCCATGGTTACACACTCACTTCGCTGCAACTTAAGCGCAGAAAAGTTAGGCAATTGGTTTGAGTGAATCCACAAAGTCTGAGATCTGCAAATCAAGATCTGAAATGAAACTAACAGAAACAAACTGGTTGCTTTACATGTATTCATTTGAAATGTATTCATTTGAAATAAATCCACCTGATACAACCATTACAGTTTGCATAAGTCTTTCAATTTCAGTTCGATTTTCAATTCCCGGAACAGCCCCCAAAATGTCACAGCTAAACCCTCCCCTAGCCATGACTGAAAAACATAATTTGCAAACTACAAATTAATTGCATGCAAAGGAACACAAGAATTAATGTTTACACAATTTATTTACATATTGATTCTTATTATTATTATTATTATACAATCCTTCAATATTTCTGAATTGATCTAATAATTTAGATATGTACAGTGAAAATTAACTGATGAAATAAATTACACACTTCTCTTGAATTGATTAAGAATTAAGTTTGATTCTAGCTGGTTAATCAGTTGTGTCCCTCCCTTTGGGGATTTAGAATTTGTCTCTCAAAAGGAAACCAAAAATCAGCCAAACTTCTAAATTCAAACTTCAACGTTTTAGCTTCTATAAATACAAATCGCCACTGAACCAGAATAACTTGAGGTCACTCAAAATTCCAATCGTTATGTACCCAATCAGTATTTACAATTAACGTTACAATTCCTGCTCTCGTTTTATGGAGCTGGTCACTAATCAATAATTCTTTCACTTTAGCTAGTTTTCACAAACGCCAATTAATTCAATTTCTAGCAGTCAAGAACTAGATCACTCTGATCGAAATTAATCAAATAAACAAATAAAGGAATGTTCCCACCGAGGTGGTTGATTTTCTGGACGTTTGTTTCTTTCACTAAGCTTTTACACGCAATCCTCCAGTAATTCAGCACTACACTTGTCGTTTCTGTTCCAGTCGCTGCGGAACAGCTCAAAGTTCAATTTTGGAGTGCGCCCTCTGTCAACATTCAGTCACCACTCAGATGTACTAGGACGTCTAGGCTAGGTAACGACAGTTCCGTCAATCCCCCTCAACTACAAGTTCATTCTGCCTGAGCTGACGGCTCCTTTCAAGCTGAAGTTCGCAGTGCGCGTAGCCAACAGCGCCATCATCGCCTTGGCCACTGGCAGACGAGACCAGGGGCCAATTTCATGGAGCTGTTAAGCACAAACATTTGCTTAGCATGAACATGTCTTGCTTAGTAAAAACAGGTTACCAGCCAAAAGTCAATGTGATTTTCATGCTAAGCAAAGAACAGCTGAATACCAGTCAAAAGAAATATTCCACACATGGAAATCTGGTTGGTAATCTAGTTTTTATCCAGGAAGCATTTTCATGCTAAGCAAATTTGTGTGCTTAACAGCTTTATGAAATTGGCCCCAGGGCCCAATTGCATGGCTCTGCTTACCGTTAGCGAAAAATCCCCGCTTACTGTAGCAGAAAATTATGTGCTTACGGCAAGCGTATTTCACGCGTTAGCGGGGAATTTTGGCTCCTGAGCATGCGTACATCCCGTAACTAAGGATTCTGTGCTTACAGGGTTAGCGCAGAATTTTTCCGCTGGCGCTGTTAGCGCAAAATGGTGATCGTAAGCGCGGAAAGCTGTGGTTAGCAGAGCCATGAAATTGGGCCCAGGATATCTTTGGTCATATCAGTGAGTTCTCAATGACATTTTCTAATTCTCACAAACCCAAATTGCATATTAAAACTGAGCCTTCTGTCTACTTTGTCCAGACGATGAACAGCGGTCTAGTTTGCAAAATTCTGCATAGATTTAGATGTGTAATTAGGTGAAGATTAATGTATACATTTTCAAACATAAAAAACAAAATTACCAAATTATTATATTAAGACCTTACATAACAGTCAGTAAATAATAGTCCAAGCATCCTGTAAACATTATGACACATGGTGTGCTGTCATTTTTAAGAAATGTGGGATTTTGTATCAATTTCCAATGATGGTCGGCCGACCATCGTTGGAAAAACCTGACTTTTTTCAAAATGCTGCCCCTATTTACCAAAATAAAGTCCACATTTTGAAAATAGATGTCCATAACACCACGTTGTAGGGAAAGGCGAATTTCTCGTAAATTTTACATCGTCCCAGACGCAAAATCCAACTTTGCATTAATGTATTCGGCCAATTATTTGATTTCTTCTTTTTCTGCAGCGCTTGGCGGTTGGAGCAACGAAATAGCTGTAATACGCACGGGAGACTTGAAGGATACAAATGAAACCGGAGTGATTATTCACGCAAGCCACTACGAGGACAATCAGCTGAGCGCCTCGGAATACCGCGCCTTCTGGATCGAGTACGCCAATGGCCTACTGAAGGTCGGTAAATGCGAAGGCGAAGTAGCAATTAAAGGCGCCGACTGGACCCCCTTCATGCAGTGGGATGTAGGCGCCTACCTTGGAGAAGCGCCTTCAAAGGTCCACCTTGCGATATCTACATGGATACACATGTCCGGGGAGTGGGTTTTTGAGCAGCTCTGTGAGTGAAGGAATTTGCTGGAGGCGGGGCACGAGGTTGTTTAATTTTACTATTTGGATTTTAGATCATCTTGATTTTTTGTAACCACAAACAAAAAGATCATATTGATTTTGTTTTCATTTTCCAATTTAAAAAACAAAATTATATTCAACACAAAATCGATAAGTTGTGAGATTTCCAATAAGACAATTTTGTTTTCATTTCCCAATAAAAAAAAAAAATTCTATTCAGCACAAAATCGAGAGTTGCTATACGCATTTTTCCAATACACCGTTGGACAATAGCAACACATTGAAAATTCTGTTTCTGACTTGAAAGTACCACAAAACTTGAAGTTCTTATTTGTCTTTCTTTTCCTCCTAGTCCATACCAGTTCATACCAGGTGGCGTTTATTTACCGGAATGAGCATGTGTTTGTTGGTTTTTTTTTTGAAAATTTTACCTCTTGGAATATTAAATTTTGGGCTGATATATACCGCTGATAAGAGCATTGACTATTTTTAAGGCGTTGAGTTCGGATGCGTTTGTATAGCTATTCAGACCGTGGACCTTTAACAAAGAGGACAATAGGGTCCGCGATTGTGTCAAGGTCCACGATTGAAAATCGTGTACAAAACCAATGGGAGGCCTTCCGAAAAAGTATAAACAAAAGAGGGACAATAGGAGGTCCACGATTGCCTGTGTTTACACACCTGTGTGAGTTCGTGTGATTATTTGAGTGTGTAGAACAATCCCTATTTGTAGTTTGTAATTGTTATTTGGAAAAGATGGAAATAAATATTCTTGAAATCTGAAATCTTAATTGTTAATTTGTTTGCATTAAGTTGGGTGTGTCTGCTCACACGGTAAGCGATGACTATGCGGCAAACCACTGGTTGAGAATCCGACTCCCATGAATATCTTTCCCATGATACATTGCAATAAAATTGTAATTCTAAATGGCAATTATCTTAAAAGCATATTCCCAACCCTCCTAAAGCTAATCCTTACCCTTACCAATAATTTTTGACACATTTGACAACTGATTTCATAACAAAAGAAATGGCGCGTAGGCTCGTTTCTATTGGCAACAAGGACGAAAAAGGTCAAGAATTACTACATCTTGGCTGTAACACACTTGAGACAAATGAGACAAAATGTTGTCATGGTTTCATGCAAAATAACAACGGATTGCCTTAATGTACAAGCGCGCCCGGACTGGCTGGCTGGAAACCCACTCAAACCCACTCCAACCCACTCCAGGGTTTCGTTCCACTAACGCCAACATTGCCAACGTTTGCCAACTACGCGAACAACAATTATTTTATTGGATGCTCACACAAATTTGGCAAACGTTTGCATTGTTTGCGTGATTGGAACCAAAGATCGGATAAGGGAACGATCGGACACTGGGTAAGTTTTTGTACAGCGCCGCCCGATGAAACGCTATGACGTCATTATTTTCGACTATGGGGAAGGGCGCCCCTAGCGTTTGATAGGTAAACGCGTGCTTGCGGCTACAGCGAATCCATACGAGTACAGCATCGGGTGTAAAATGAAGAAAAAACTTCACAAAGATGACAAAATTAACAAATGAAGAGACAAATAAAGGAATAAGTGAATGGATAAATAATATCACGCAGGTACCTCCATTATAATACATGTAGTTACGTGTTTTAGTGACATGATTTAGTGATATTTATAAATCAGGAAATACATTACTGCCATTTAGTTATTGAGGCGATGAGACGCGCCAATATACAGACACATGAAGTTTTTTCATGTGTGAAAACTAGATTGAAATGTTGAGATATTGGTTTTAAGTTGGCAGGTATAAGATTTTAATATATAAAAAGAAAAAAATCTTGGTTGTAACGGGAAGTATCCATAGTGGAGTTTCTTATTTATTATAAAGTAACAGTCATGTTGTACGCAATGAAAAACAGTTTGGTATTAATGGACCGCCATAAGAAGGAAATGGGAGACGATTTGTTTGTTTCTAAGTATTTTATTATACATTTTCAAATTGAACAAAGAACACTGGCAGGAGCGGGATTCGAACCTGCGACCTCCGGAATACCGTACCGGCGCTCTACCAACTGAGCTATCTTGCCCTATGTTGGCGGTCTCCCAAATTGTCAATATCTTTGTTCGAGTGGGCGCTAGTCATAAACCCAGAATGCCGTATAGCCAGGGGTCACACCCAATTTTACGATACACCCTAGGAAGCGACATTGTGGGGATCACCCAATGAGGATACGACTTTTTAACTTATAATTCGTCAAACAATCCACATGGGAAACTGACTAGGTAAATTTGAATACCTTTTCAAAGTGAACAAAGAACACTGGCAGGAGCGGGATTCGAACCTGCGACCTCCGGAATACCGTACCGGTATTATTATGACTTCTGACTAGCGCCCACTCGAACAAAGATACTGACAATTTGGGAGACTTCCAACGAAGGGCAAGATAGCTCAGTTGGTAGAGCGCCGGTATGGTATTCTGGAGATCGCAGGTTCGAATCCCGCTCCTGCCAGTGTTCTTTGTTCACTTTGGAAATGTATTCAAATTTACCTAGTCAGTTTCCCTTGTGGATTGTTTGACGAATTATACAGCATGGGATAATGGTGGATCACGAACAGCGAGTACTTCTCTTCTGTTAGGTAACTGAAGATGCCTTCTGTCTTGTATTTAATAGCTTTTAGGCAGTGGGTTTTTGTTTCCGGGCTCACAGAGCCCCAAAAAACTGGCCTCGAGACCAATTTTGAGAAGTGTGTGTCTGTCATAGAGCTATAGGCTTATTAAATTACTAGAGCGCTAACTCCTCATCTTACGCGCGGAGATACTTTAAATCCTTCCTGCACGCAGACATTTTGAAATCGTGTGCGTGTTTGTAGAACATAATTAGATGGAGTGAATTCCTACTCTAAATGCAACGCGGAAGTACAACATACACAATTGAAGAACTTAAGCGCGTCATGACGGTTATAAAACGTCACGGCAAAAATCATCTGCAGCGGATACACGCACGCGTTTGCGTTGTTTGCCCATCAGAGCAAAAATGAAACGCTCATTTACTAATTGTGCGTTTCGGGTTTCGGCGTATCGGCTTCGATAACGCAACTTTATAGAATACAACGCAGATATGCAAATAGCCGTACAAAAGCCGTACAAAATTTCGACTTTTCCATAGGTTTGTACACAAACATGGATGCGCCCAGCAGGCAGTGAGCGATGACTACGTGTAGTCATAAAATTGTATTCGCTTTCGCTTTCGCGTGGAATACAAATCGGGCTTTATACAACAGATCATGGCCGGCGATCCCCGGGGGCGGGGGATACGCCCCCCCCCCCAAAATATTTTGAGTGGAGGGGACGGCTATTGGAGTGTCCCCAAAATAATGTGTCCCCCCCCCCAATAATTTTACCCCTTGTCATATACATTATATGGGTCCCGTCACCCAACCTTGATGAGAAATCGCCGCCGGCCGCTGCAACAGATAAAGCTATATTCCCATTCACTCTTGTCCCAAGTCGAGCTTCTTTGATGATAAATCAAAGGTCAAAATTTGACTTAAACGGACCCAAAAAACGCAATGCTCTATACACATTTCACAACTTACACTCGAAACCTCCTTAAAGGGGCCCAAAATGCGGCTAGGCCTATATAGGTATCGCGGTCTTGAACAAAGCGTCGGGTGATGTCCAGCACCCCCTCCCCTTTCGATTTTTCCACGGCCGGTGATTTCTCCCTTTGCTGCTTTCTGTTGAGTGTTTTGCCTCATTTAGAAAAATCCTGGCGACGCCTATGCATCTATAGCCTAAACCAACACACTTCTGAGAAATTCATGAGATGATCGGGTCAAGGTTTCAAACAAAAGAACAAGGTTCAAGGTACAAAGTCTCATTGCCATGATGGATTCGCCCATGGTGTATCTAAAACCCAATGTAGGCCTACTCATATTATGCAAAACAGTCTCTTTCCCAAAAATCAGTCACAGACGTGAGGCGGAACTCTTTTCATTCCCGGTGTTGCTATGGTAATATTATTTTCATCATTATAAGGAAACCTTTTAGGCGAGATGTGTATTGGCACAGGGTTTCACTTCTGGAGCCAAAGCAACATGGGTTTACACATTGCAGTCTTAGCTGCCGGAGCATTCTGCCTTATTTTAGCTCCGTTAGCCGAAAGTTGTAACTTTCATCGGGCTCACGAGGCCAAAGACAGCGGGCCTCTCTGCGGAACGGTCGGCCAGAGAATCGTCGGCGACATGGTGAGGGAACTACGGGCCCGCGTCCAGCAGTGCGCGGCCGCTTGCATGAGGAGTGCCGACTGCACAGCGATGAACCACTGGTCCGGGAACAGCACTTGTCAGTTGGTTCGTGCCGTGGATTCCCCCCATGTACCGCATAGGGTGGAGATCGAGGGAAGATGTTTCAGCAGTTACCTGAAACCAAGTGAGTATTTTGATGATGCAACATTTTGCTTTAAGATAGCCAAATGCATATTCTGCCGCTGCCTATACCTGCCTGTCCGCCTGCCCGCCTGCCCGCCTGCCCACCTGCCCGAATGCACGCCTGCCCGCCTGCCCGAATGCACGCCTGCCCGCCCGCCTGCCCGCCTGCCTGCCTTTCTATCTTGTATTAGGATCGATGGATCAATCTTGAGTCACAAATTTGATCAGTGCTTGAGGTACAATGGCCTGCGAGAAAAAAAAGTCCCACATCCCTACTCAAAGTTTACTTCTGTGTACCTACAGACATGTTCTGGTTATGCCAGTTTTGAGTTGTACGGTTCAACTCAGTCTCCCCAAAAGTTCGGATAGGCCCATAGTTATAGTTTGCTAGCTATTTGCCCCGCCCCGACTGGCTGATGGATCAAGGTTATCTTGTAACTTTCCAACACAACAGTAAAACAATATGTATTTAAAAAGGAGGAAAAAAGCAGTACAAAAGCTTTAGATGCACTTGTGTTGTGTTGTGTTGTGTTGTCAGACTTAGGTTAGTGTGCAAATTTGCATTATAGATATACACAGCCTAAACACATGGTGATCAGATACAAATTGTACAATTCTGCTTGATGCTAACTTGCGTATAGAATTACTCAAAATAAACACTTACTCGCATGCATTTGGCCTGGATTCCCCATCCGGACTGGCTGGCTGGCAACCCACCCAAATCCACCCCTGCTGGTTGATTGGATGATTGTTCACAATTTTAACCAATCTGGTCCTAAGGTTACCGTAATGTCGTCTGTCTTACAATTATATGCGAATCCACACCAACTAAACGTCCTTTTCTTCCCTGCAGCCTGTGCGGTAACGACAGTTCCGTCAATCCCCCTCAACTACAAGTTCATTCTGCCTGAGCTGACGGCTCCTTTCAAGCTGAAGTTCGCTGTGCGCGTAGCCAACAGCGCCATCATCACCTTGGCCACGGGCAGACGAGACGAGGATATCTTTGGTCATATCAGTGAGTTCTCAATGACATTTGCTAATTCTCACAAACCCAAATTGCATATTAAAACTGAGCCTTCTGTTTACTTTGTGCAGACGATGAACAGCCGTCTAATTTGCAAAATTCTGCATAGATTTAGATGTGTAATTAGGTGAACATTAGTTTAAAGGTAATGTATACATTTGCAAACATAAAAAACTACCAAATTATTACATTAAGACCTTGCTTAACAGTCAGTAAATAATAGTCCAAGCATCCTGTAAACATTATGACACCTGGTGTGTTGTCATTTTTAAGAAATGTGGGATTTTGTATAAATTTCCAATGATGGTCGGCCGACCATCATTGGAAAACCATGCCGTTTTTCAAAATGCTGCCCCTATTTACCAAAATATAGTCCACATTTTTAACATAGGCCTACATGTCCATAATACCACGTTGTAGGGAAAGGCGAACATCTCGTCAATTTTACATCGTCCCAGACGCAAAATCCAACTTTGCATTAATGTATTCAGCCAATTATTTGATTTCTTCTTTTCTGCAGCGCTTGGCGGGTGGAGCAACACAAGAGCTGTGATACGCACGGGAGACCTGAAGAATACACAAGAAACCGGAGTGATTATTCACGCAAGCCACTACGAGGACAATCAGCTGAGCGCCTCGGAATACCGCGCCTTCTGGATCGAGTACGCCAATGGCCTACTGAAGGTCGGTAAATGCGAAGGCGAAGTAGCATGTGAATGCGCCGACTGGACCCCCTTCATGCAGTGGGATGTAGGCGCCTACCTTGGAGAAGCGCCTTCAAAGGTCCACCTTGCGATATCTACATATATATACATATCCGGGGATTGGGTTTTTGAGGAGCTCTGTAAGTGAAGGAATTTGCTGGAGGGCGGGGCACGAGGTTGTTTAATTTTACTATTTGGATTTTAGATCATCTTGATTTTTTGTAACCACAAACAAAAAGAGATTATATTGATTTTGTTTCTATTTCCCAATTAGAAAAACTAAATTCTATTTACCACAAAATCGAGAGTTGCTGACTGTGTATGTATGTCACAATACACCGTTGGACAATAACAACACACCGTACATTGAAAATGCTGTTTCTGACTTTGAAAGTACCACAAAACTTGGAGTTCTTTCTTCTTTATTTCTTTTCCTCTTAGTCCAAGAACCAGGGGTCGTTTATTTACTGGAATGAGCATGTGTTTGTTCGGTATTTTTTTGTGATTATTTGAGTAATAAGTAGAACAAGCCTTGTAGTTTGTAATTGATATTTGGAAAAGATGGAAATAAATGTTCTTGAAATCAGAAATCTTAATAATTGTTAATTTGTTTGCATTAAATAAGTTGGGTGTGTCTGCTCACACGGTGAGCGATGACTGTAGGCCTATGCGGCTGATACACTTTCTCATCGTTGGTGGCGCCATTTAACCTCTGTTTTGTTCTCACCCATAGGCAAAATAAGTGTATTTGTAAGGCGTAGGCCCCTACAAGCAAAAGAGAAAAAACAAATTTGCAACGAGCAGAGGAAGGGGGTTCGACCCCCCCGCCTGGATCCGCGCCTGCTTCCTGCACGCCTTTCGACAGTTAATTTTATACGGGCAATTTTGTTTGGGGGGGGGGGGGGGGGCTGTAAATGCCACTAAGCTTAATCTAGATGACCAGGGGAGGGAAAAAAACAAGACAGAAAGGGAGAGAGACTCAAAAAGATCAGAAAAAAGAGGGAGCCTAGAGAAGGAAAATGTACCCAGACCACTCTAGCAGGGCGGACAGGCAAGCCTTCGGCGTAGGCGTCACAACTTGCCTTGATCATTAGCTGCTTGGTAGATTTCACGCCCACCCCCTCCCAGTTTGGAAATCCTGGATCCTCCCCTTGACGACTGCCACCATTTTTTAACAAGGTATCTGGCACCCCGGTCATTATTTTGGTTGCCGTGTTGGCTGGTGTATAGTGGGTTGGTTGGCTTTTTGTTTCATATCTTTTCTTTCTATTTTGCGGGGAAGGCGAATTTTTCAGGTTTAGTGTCTGGCCCTACATCAACTCCGTTGCTCCATGTTGTAGACTTTCATATCTGCCATCTTCAGGGCTTTTCTCTGTATTACCATAGACAGGCATGAGTAGACCTATATTTTGCTTACATTGTTACATAATTTGAATGATAAATCTCTACCCCGAAGGTGGGCGCTGGGCACAAGGTCTATATGGCGTCACACTGTGTTTACATGTTTGCCAAGTACATATGCATGTATCAGTTTTTTTCCAACGAAATGTAGGGACCATGCTTATTTTGAGTATTATTTTTACATCGTATTAGGGGCCTAAATAGAACGATTGTTTCCTTGAGTTTGAAAAACGCAGTCTTGGTGTTTGTTGCAACAACAGGCAGAAAATAACATTTTATGCGCAGCGGCCATCTTCCAGGCTATACATGTAATCTATGTTACCCTTGGATAGGCATGGGTAAACCTTCGGTGCTTATATTGTTACGGAATTTAAATGACAAAAATATACTTCCAAGATGGAATGCTATAATACACATAAGGTCTGTTGAGAATTTAAATTTGAAGGAAGTGATAAATATATCACGCGGGCCAAGTATGTCGAGCGGGGAACCCCCCCCCCCTGCTCCTTTTTTAAATTAAAAGTAAAAAATAACCACTTTTTGTACAAGTCTATACCCCGCCGTCACTGCTGTATTGGTACCTGTATAACGACTGCCTATGGCCGGCTCAGCACAAACCAATTAGGCCCAGGCAGGCATGTAACTATGGTAACCTTTTTTGATTTCGGGGTATTGTTGCAAGCCGGAAACTAATAAGCATTTATGCTTCCTCTTCGCCTTTTCGAACCGAGGCAAAAGGCTCAAAGGCAGCTGAAGATAATTATTTGTGACCTTCTGTCTTGTAATAGCTTTTAGGCATTGGCTTTTTATTGTTTCCGGGCTCACAGAGCCAAAAAGACTGGCCTCTCTTTGCAAGACCATTGGCTGAAGAACTGATGGGCTACACGGTGACCGCACCGTAGACCAGTTTCGAGAGGTGTGTATCTGCTCATATAGTCAGCGATGCAACAACAGGCAGAAAATAACATTTATGCTTAGCGGCCATCTTCCAGGATGAGGTAATTAGTTAAGCCACTTTACATCATTCAGCACGAAACTCTACAGATTTATTGAATGTTCCGCTGTGTTCCTAACCTCCTTTTCCTAATGCCCCAATCCGGCTGCTCCGTGTTCCCTCTTCTCTCTGTTGTCCTCTGTTCAAGAACTGATGTATGCAAGTTAAAGCGTTTAGATAACTTCTCAATATTCGTTGGATACGAATGCGTCTGGTACCCACTGCACACTATTAGGTAAATACACACCGATTATTAGGACGCTGAAGTATAGCTCGTGCCGTGTTCCCACGGTTACTGGTGTCCTGGTCAAGTCGGGAGTGAACGTGTAGTAGTTATTTCTCACCATTTGTATACTGTCTTGTAGAAACGATTTTCACACTCGGTCAATTACAACTTCCCCCCTTAATTGCTTCAGTTACAGGTGTTTAAACAATGGAGTTTGAAATAACGACTTCTTGCACACTGCTTGATATTAATGCGCACTAATTGAGAAAACTTTAGAGACAAACAGGTGCATACTATCGACATTATCCAACTTCTTTTCTTATTTACGGAAGCGATGATAAATTTCAGTTCATCAATATTATCTTACATCCCTAGCGACATTTTGTTTTCAATTTTGTTCTGGAACCATGACACCATTAGGAATATGTTTGAACTTGGCAGTCCAGCTTGGTGATATCGTACGGAGTCTACACCATTTACTATCACATTCCGCCTTTTATTCCCCATCAGGAAACTATTTGAATGGGTTCCAAAGGCTTTTGTCTTGGTATACGCTAAATAGAAATCTGTCTTCTGCAAGGATTCGTGGCAAAAATCTCCCATTCTCAATTGATTTCTAATCAATTATGTGCCCGCGTGGGGATCAATACCATTATTGGATTTGTTACAGTGCGGAAATTACTTAATTAGTGCTCATTTATCTGTGAGCTTGTCAGAATAAGCTGCCCACATAAGGGTTATTCCGCTGATTCGATGTAACTATTACGTTCGTTTGAAAATTTGGATCTGATTGGCTGACTGACTTGCAGATCCAGGGGTAAAAGGGTTTGGACAATCCTGGATCCTCCCCTGACGACTGCCACCATTTTTTAACAAGGTATCTGGCACCCCGGTCATTATTTGGGTTGCCTTGTTGGCTGGTGCATAGTGGGTTGGTTGGCTTTTTGTTTCATATCTTTTCTTTCTATTTTGCAGGGAAGGCGAATTTTTCAGGTTTAGTGTCTGGCCCTACATCAACTCCGTTGTTCCATGTTGTAGACTTTTATATCTGCCATCTTCAGGGCTTTTCTCTGTATTACCATAGACAGGCATGAGTAGACCTATATTTTGCTTACATTGTTACATAATTTGAATGATAAATCTCTACCCCGAAGGTGGGCGCTGGGCACAAGGTCTATATGGCGTCACACTGTGTTTACATGTTTGCCAAGTACATATGCATGTATCAGTTTTTTTCCAACGAAATGTAGGGACCATGCTTATTTTGAGTATTATTTTTACATCGTATTAGGGGCCTAAATAGAACGATTGTTTCCTTGAGTTTGAAAAACGCAGTCTTGGTGTTTGTTGCAACAACAGGCAGAAAATAACATTTTATGCGCAGCGGCCATCTTCCAGGCTATACATGTAATCTATGTTACCCTTGGATAGGCATGGGTAAACCTTCGGTGCTTATATTGTTGCGGAATTTAAATGACAAAAATTAAAATATACTTCCAAGATGGAATGCTATAATACACATAAGGTCTGTTGAGAATTTAAATTTGAAGGAAGTGATAAATATATCACGCGGGTATGTCGAGCGGGGAACCCCCCCCCCCCCCTGCTCCTTTTTCAAATTAAAAGTAAAAAAGAACCACTTTTTGTACAAGTCTATACCCCGCCGTCACTGCTGTATTGGTACCTGTATAACGACTGCCTATGGCCGGCTCAGCACAAACTAATTAGGCCCAGGCAGGCATGTAACTATGGTAACCTTTTTTGATTTCGGGGCATTGTTGCAAGCCGGAAACTAATAAGCATTTATGCTTCCTCTTCGCCTTTTCGAACCGAGGCAAAAGGCTCAAAGGCAACTGAAGATAATTATCTGTGACCTTCTGTCTTGTAATAGCTTTTAGGCATTGGCTTTTTATTGTTTCCGGGCTCACAGAGCCCAAAAAACTGGCCTCTCTTTGCATGACCATTGGCTGAAGAACTGATGGGCTACACGGTGACCGCACCGTAGACCAGTTTCGAGAGGTGTGTATCTGCTCACACAGTCAGCGATGCAACAACAGGCAGAAAATAACATTTATTGCTTAGCGGCCATCTTCCAGGATGAGGTAATTAGTTAAGCCACTTTACATCATTCAGCACGAAACTCTACAGATTTATTGAATGTTCCGCTGTGTTCCTAATCCCCCTTTTCCTAATGCCCCAATCCGGCTGCTCCGTGTTCCCCTTTCTCTCTGTTGTCCTTTGTTCAAGAACTGATGTATGCAAGTTAAAGCGTTTAGATAACTTCTCAATATTCGTTGGATACGAATGCGTCTGGTACCCACTGCACACTATTAGGTAAATACACACCGATTATTAGGACGCTGAAGTATATAGCTCGTGCCGTGTTCCCACGGTTACTGGTGTCCTGGTCAAGTCGGGAGTGAACGTGTAGCTATTTCTCACCATTTGTATACTGTCTTGTAGAAACGATGTTCACACTCGGTCAATTACCACTTCCCCCTTTGATTGCTTCAGTTACAGGTGTTTAAACAATGGAGTTTGAAATAACGACTTCTTGCACACTGCTTGATATTAATGCGCACTAATGGAGGAAACTTTAGAGACAAACAGGTGCATACTATCGACATTATCCAACTTCTTTTTTATTTACGGAAGCCATGATAAATTTCAGTTAATCAATATTATCTCACATCCCTAGCCACATTTTGTTTTTCATTTTGTTCTGGAACCATGACACCATTAGGAATATGTTTGAACTTGGCAGTCCAGCTTGGCGATATCGTACGGAGTCTACACCATTTGCTATCACATTCCGCCTTTTATTCCCCATCAGGAAATTATGTAAATGGTTCCAAAGGCTTTTGTCTTGGTACGCTAAATAGAAATCTGTCTTCTGCAAGGATTCGTGGCAAAAATCTCCCATTCTCAATTGATTTCTAATCAATTATGTGCCCGCGTGGGGATCAATACCATTATTGGATTTGTTACAGTGCGGAAATTACTTAATTAATGCTCATTTATCTGTGAGCTTGTCAGAATAAGCTGCCCACATAAGCGTTATTCCGCTGATTCGATGTAACTCTTACGTTCGTTTGAAAATTTGGATCTGATTGGCTGACTGACTTGCAGATCCAGGGGTAAAAGGGTTCGGACAATCCTGGATCCTCCCCTGACGACTGCCACCATTTTTTAACAAGGTATCTGGCACCCCGGTCATTATTTGGGTTGCCTTGTTGGCTGGTGCATAGTGGGTTGGTTGGCTTTTTGTTTCATATCTTTTCTTTCTATTTTGCAGGGAAGGCGAATTTTTCAGGTTTAGTGTCTGGCCCTACATCAACTCCGTTGTTCCATGTTGTAGACTTTTATATCTGCCATCTTCAGGGCTTTTCTCTGTATTACCATAGACAGGCATGAGTAGACCTATATTTTGCTTACATTGTTACATAATTTGAATGATAAATTTCTACCCCGAAGGTGGGCGCTGGGCACAAGGTCTATATGGCGTCACACTGTGTTTACATGTTTGCCAAGTACATATGCATGTATCAGTTTTTTTCCAACGAAATGTAGGGACCATGCTTATTTTGAGTATTATTTTTACATCGTATTAGGGGCCTAAATAGAACGATTGTTTCCTTGAGTTTGAAAAACGCAGTCTTGGTGTTTGTTGCAACAACAGGCAGAAAATAACATTTTATGCGCAGCGGCCATCTTCCAGGCTATACATGTAATCTATGTTACCCTTGGATAGGCATGGGTAAACTTCGGTGCTTATATTGTTGCGGAATTTAAATGACAAAAATATACTTCCAAGATGGAATGCTATAATACACATAAGGTCAGTTGAGAATTTAAATTTGAAGGAAGTGATAAATATATCACGCGGGCCAAGTATGTCGAGCGGGAAACCCCCCCCCCCCTGCTCCTTTTTAAAATTAAAAGTAAAAAAGAACCACTTTTTGTACAAGTCTATACCCCGCCGTCACTGCTGTATTGGTACCTGTATAACGACTGCCTATGGCCGGCTCAGCACAAACCAATTAGGCCCAGGCAGGCATGTAACTATGGTAACCTTTTTTGATTTCGGGGTATTGTTGCAAGCCGGAAACTAATAAGCATTTATGCTTCCTCTTCGCCTTTTCGAACCGAGGCAAAAGGCTCAAAGGCAACTGAAGATAATTATTTGTGACCTTCTGTCTTGTGATAGCTTTTAGGCATTGGCTTTTTATTGTTTCCGGGCTCACAGAGCCAAAAAAACTGGCCTCTCTTTGCAAGACCATTGTCTGAAGAACTGATGGGCTACACGGTGACCGCACCGTAGACCAGTTTCGAGAGGTGTGTATCTGCTCACACAGTCAGCGATGCAACAACAGGCAGAAAATAACATTTATGCTTAGCGGCCATCTTCCAGGATGAGGTAATTAGTTAAGCCACTTTACATCATTCAGCACGAAACTCTACAGATTTATTGAATGTTCCGCTGTGTTCCTAATCCCCCTTTTCCTAATGCCCCAATCCGGCTGCTCCGTGCTCCCCTTTCTCTCTGTTGTCCTTTGTTCAAGAACTGATGTATGCAAGTTAAAGCGTTTAGATAACTTCTCAATATTCGTTGGATACGAATGCGTCTGGTACCCACTGCACACTATTAGGTAAATACACACCGATTATTAGGACGCTGAAGTATAGCTCGTGCCGTGTTCCCACGGTTACTGGTGTCCTGGTCAAGTCGGGAGTGAACGTGTAGTAGTTATTTCTCACCATTTGTATACTGTCTTGTAGAAACGATTTTCACACTCGGTCAATTACCACTTTCCCCCTAATTGCTTCAGTTACAGGTGTTTAAACAATGGGGTTTGAAATAACGACTTCTTGCACACTGCTTGATATTAATGCGCACTAATTGAGAAAACTTTAGAGACAAACAGGTGCATACTATCGACATTATCCAACTTCTTTTCTTATTTACGGAAGCGATGATAAATTTCAGTTCATCAATATTATCTTACATCCCTAGCGACATTTTGTTTTAAATTTTGTTCTGGAACCATGACACCATTAGGAATATGTTTGAACTTGGCAGTCCAGCTTGGTGATATCGTACGGAGTCTACACCATTTACTATCACATTCCGCCTTTTATTCCCCATCAGGAAACTATTTGAATTGGTTCCAAAGGCTTTTGTCTTGGTACGCTAAATAGAAATCTGTCTTCTGCAAGGATTCGTGGCAAAAATCTCCCATTCTCAATTGATTTCTAATCAATTATGTGCCCGCGTGGGGATCAATACCATTATTGGATTTGTTACAGTGCGGAAATTACTTAATTAGTGCTCATTTATCTGTGAGCTTGTCAGAATAAGCTGCCCACATAAGCGTTATTCCGCTGAGTCGATATAACTCTTACGTTTGTTTGAAAATTTAGTTCCGATTGGCTGACTGACTTGCAGATCCAGGGGTGAAAAGGAAAACCCCTTCCCCCGCCAAAAAAGAAGAAAAGATAAACTTACAAATTACATGTGCACACTCGTTTTACTATAATGCATGTAAGAAATATCCCAGAGTGAAATAGCCCCACAAACGTTATATTAATTAGGAGTTGGCGGGCAATAGACCCTTTTTACCGTATCGACACGGACCGCATGGAGTAGTTATGCTAGTGAAGTGCTTGTTCAAGTGAACCAATCAAATGTGCCGCGTGCGCGCACGTGGTTATTAGATCAGCTCCATGCGATACTTATACTGTGTTCACTTCAAGGCGGTCCACTCGTGATGGCTTTGTTTACATTTGACGCGGTCACGTGGGCGAAAAGGGTCTGCAGTGACAACGGTGGCAGGTACAATATCTATAGCTGGTTGATTCTACGAAATACCATTCTTTTATTTGCATCACATACGTTTTTTTTTCAGTTTTTCACTCTTAAAGACTGAAGCGTATTTTGTTTTCAGTTTGCTTTCAAAAGAGTTTAGTAAACTGTTAGTGTTCGCTAGGAAACTTCGCCGTATGAAATGTTAAAGTAATCTAAAAGAATAAGTAATTTGCAGTCTAAGTGTTATTAAGCCCGCTGTATGATTGAATCACTATTAAGCAGTTTCCTGTAAACTGTTTACCAAATTTTCTTTTCGGAATGAGCTACTTACTACACAGTTAAATTGATTATTGCAGTCTCTCCGACGTAACAGTTTACGGCTGAAGCTGTTTGGCTCGTTAGCAAACTTTCGAAACTATTCGTCAATGTTTGATTTTAGAGACAGTTGCAGGGCATACTCCCCCGCCTTGTATCGAAGTTTGGTTGTTGTTGTTGTTGCTTGTACACCATGCCTCATACATACATACATATCGGTCTTTGCAGTGTTCAGGGGCAGATCTAGCCTTTCATTTAGGGAGGGGTTGTACCCGCCTATACCGGTACAGTGTATATGGACCAGCGGTATACTCACTGGTATATGGTTTAGCATTGCTTATCACAACTTTGCTCAGCAGCCCAAGGGTGGGGGGAAGGGGGGGGGGGTTGCAACTCCCCCACAACCCCCCTCTAGATCCGCCCCTGGTGTTTCAGCAAAATTCTTTCGAGCCAGACCCCTGCCCAGTAGGTCTATAAAGTTCTAAATCTTCCCCTGGACGGTAAACATGAAAATCAGATCGTGCCGAACCTACAGAAGTCCACATTATTTAGCTGTAATCAATTTCATTGATTACAAACTAACTGGCAGTTAATCGCTGCATATCTCTCTCCTTCTAGCAAAAGGACAGGAAAACTTATCGATCGTAGTAGGCCCTACTACCACAAAAATGCATAAAAACAGCAAGATCACCCAGGTCCTTTCAATTGTTGTCGACAAGCCAAGCATTCATCATGGAGTCTCTTCGAAGCTGGTTTTTTCTTACCTTTCTGATACTTGGTGAGTATTGATGTTTCCTGCGTGAAGGCTAGCTTGTACAATTACAATCTCAATTGACTGCTCCCAGTTTAGGCTTAAATTTCATTTAGCACTAAATCTCCTTTAAGGGAGTTTTTTGCCCCTTTCCGAGGGCCTGGCAAATCTCATTCTCATTAGTAGCTTAATCGGCCACCCAGCCTCTTCAAGCTCGGTGTTCGAGTGGTTAAGACGTCTGCGCAGGAGGTCGTGGGTTCGAGTTCCACCTGAGTAAGCCCATGATTTTTATCCCCACGGGCGCTTGGGAAGCACTGAGCATACAGTGCGCTTCATACACTCTAAAACAGATTGGTTGCCATTTGATTGGTACATATGTGTCAAACCAATATATCAGTCAATTTTAACCAAAATATTGGTCAAAATAGCCAATAATTTGGGTAATTTTACCCAAATATTGGTTTAAAAAATGATATTGTTTATTTTAACCAATATTTTGGTTAAAATTTACCAATGTCATTGGTTGGACAGATATCTACCAATAAAATGGTTATTTTCAACCAATCTGTTTTTAGAGTGTACACTACGTCGGGAAAAGAACAAAAAGTCTCATATTTTACAAGCTCACATTGTACACTAAAGACGACTCGGCTATTGTGACAATAATCATTTGACTGAAACTTTATATAATATTTTTCTTTCCAAACAATTCTTTGCATTAGATTTAAACCAATGTTTTTCACATTGGAACAAAAACATCGATATTACTTAATTGATTTCATGCATAGGAATATTATGCGCAACGGGCAGAGGATTATGTGCTTGTGCCCTAAACAAATACAGGCATATTTATACAGCGCACTTGTAAGATTCACCAAGTTATTTTCCTACATGCCATTGTTGTTATTATGAGCTTTTATCTGTTTTCAAGCATACAGTCTTGTAGTTAACTAAATGTAGGTCTGGACTATAATTATTTATTTATTTAGTTATTATATTTTGTATTTATTCATTACATTTCTTTACCCAGGGTGTGCCCAATACAATTTGTAACCATTAAGTGTTTTATCTGATTTGACTGTGATTTCCACTGATGTAGCTTTTTTTAATTCCATTTAAGGATTAATCACCATCCAGGAGTCTTTGGCTGAAGGTAATGTTATTAATGGATAAACGGCGCGTACACCCTGTAATTAATTAATTGTTAAACTTTTTAAGCTCTTAACCTTACTGTCCTGACACCCTGATCGGAAATATCAAGAATTCAAATCGTAGGCCTAATGATGAATGGATGCAACGTTTGTACAACCAATTTACATTAGAAACAGAAATTTAGACAGAGGCTAGTGATATTTGCTTTGCAATAACTGCCTAATTGTATGGCTTGTGGGCGCATGCATCCCGTCCACGGTAACTTGGCCTATACAGGGTATGGAGCGCATGATTTTCTTGAGATATCCATATTCCACTCGGAATCACATTCCTTTTATTCTAATCTAGGAATTTGCTGATAAAGTGTTTAAATGTTCAATACTACTTTACTCTTCGTTGTTAGAAGCAGGATGTGAGGAGCCTTGCTTCAATGGTGGACAATGCTCTTGTCCCGTCGGTTTCGCTGGCAACAGGTGCCAAACAAGTACGTCAAGAATCTATTTACCACTATAAGATTCGTTTCAAGGGATACAGTTCCACACTCAAAATGTCCCGTTTTGCGCAAAATGTAACTATGCTTGTACCACTTGATCACACAAAATGAAATTTGAATCATCTCAAGTGCGTGCACCATTCTAATGAAGTCAAACAAGTTATTTTGTGGGCAGGGTGTTTGTTATCTGAAGGAAATACAGCTGCAAACCTTTTAATATTTTTTGTTTTACTTCAAGTGCTTTGGAAAGTTTCTGTGAATAAAGAACTATTTCTCTTTTCTTTGATGGATTCTACAGATATCGATGACTGTTCCCCCAATTCATGTCAAAATGGAGGGGTGTGTGTTGACGGAGTAAACAGCTACACGTGTAACTGTGCGGCCGGATACAACGGCCACAACTGCGAAAACAGTATGTCTTCATTAATCTTGTTTGAACTTTTGAAAGAAGAAGAATATCGAAGAGCTCCTTCATACTTAACTTGGCTCAGTCATTTCTTTTTCGTGGACTAACCCCGTTTTCAAAGCTGACTCTTGTCTAGTGTTTTGTTAGCAGGCGTCATCATTTTTACGGAAGTTTCCATAATGTTTTTATATTTATTAGAAGAAGATTCCATCGAGGAGTTCATGTTTGTAACATACATTCTTCTTTTGGGTAATTTTTGAGAACGTTGAGTTAATGAAACGTATTGACATTTCATTGAATATCACGTCAAGAAATTGTTGACTTTATAGTGATTATCATAAGCAAACATGTCTTTATTTTATTCTACAGATATTGACGAGTGTTCCCCCAATCCATGTCAAAACGGAGGAGCTTGTACTGATGGAGTCAACAGCTATACATGCACACGTGCTGCTGGATTCAGTGGCCACACCTGCCAGACAAGTAGGTCAATCAATTCCCGTTTTGTTGCTGGAGCAAAAATCGTACAGTTCACTTGTTGAAACTTTATCCTTTGCTACAAAGCCATTCTAAGAATCATTAAGTGAATTAGTTGACTCTTGTCTAGTGTTTCGTTAGCAGGCGTCATCATTTTCACGGAAGTTTCCATAATGTAATGTATAGTTTTAATATTAATTAGAAGAAGATTCCAGCGAGGAGTTCATGTTTGTAACATTCATTCCTATATTTGGGTAATTTTTGAGAATTTTGAGTTAATGAAACGCATTTTATGTTTTGTTTCTATTTCAATTTTGAACCGATCACATTTCATTGAATATCACGTCAAGAAATTGTTGACGTTATAGTGATTATCATAAGCAAACATGTCTTTATTTTATTCTACAGATATTGACGAGTGTTCCCCCAATCCATGTCAAAACGGAGGAGCTTGTACTGATGGAGTCAACAGCTATACATGCACATGTGCTGCTGGATTCAGTGGCCACACCTGCCAGACAAGTAGGTCAAACATTTCCCGTTTTGTTGCTGGAGCAAAAATCGTACAGTTCACTTGTTGAAACTTTACCTTTTGCTACAAAGCGATTTTAAGAGTCATTGGCTGAATCAGTTGTTATTTAACTAATATACTTGGTGTTTTGATTTTTAATATTTTTTTTATAATGGACTAAGTTTCAGACAGTTTTAATTCGCATCTCTCCATTTGATTTTCAGTGATAAATATGCTTATGTTACCTTAATTGTACAGACATTAACGACTGTTCCGCGAATCCATGTGAAAATGGAGGGGTGTGTACTGATGGAGTCGACAGTTACACGTGTACCTGTGAGCCTAGATACAGCGGCGACAACCGTGAAACTCGTATGTGAACCTGTCAATGTTAAATACCATTCTCTATCGACCAATTTTCCAAGTGAACAATTTTCAGTATTTCTCTTTTTTCAGTTTTGGAGCTTTAACGTTTAATGGTTTAGTCTGGTGACTAAGCGGGAATCGAACGCGTAGAGGTTTTAAAGCTAAGTCGTATTACAAACTTGTTTTTCCCTTCATTTTTAGACATTTTGAAGGTATTGTACATGATTTGTCATTGTTGCAATTTTCAGAAATGGGTGGATTTGGGGGTTAGTATTTTATAGGAAATATCGTTCCACTGACCTGTCCAAAGTTTTGCGTTGTTGGATGGCGAAAAAACGAGAGAAAAACGGCGCTCGTTATCAACCGTTGGGCAAATAATAGTCTTTATTGAAGGCGCGCGTGGCTACCTGGACGCGTGACGAGCCCCAAACTAATGCCAGCATTTCCGGGGCGCGCCGCTCGTCCGGGTAGTACGCGCGCCTTGACTAAAGGCTACAGGGCAGTTTTCCAACGATTTCCAGCTGGAAATTGTTGGAAAACGATATAAATTTCCACTTTTCTTGACAACGACAGCACACACTGCGCCATCATTTCACAGGATGATTGTTACTACTAGGCTATTAACTTACAGTCTATGTAAGGTATTTCGTGAAAATTCAGTAAAAGAAAATAGGAGGATTACCAATCGTGTAGGCCTACACTACGTTTACTTCTTTTGAGTTGAAACTGCCACCAATTTCCCAACAGAAATCGACTGAGAGTAATGGTTAAAATTATTGTTCTTTCATTTTTGTACTTTTTTTTATACAAATGTTGAATGTCGGTAATCCTTAGTGAAATCTCTAACTTAAATCTACAGATATTGACGACTGTTCTCCCAACCCATACGAAAGTTCCCCCGACTCGGATTTACGCCACTGGATAGCAATACGGATTCCATGAAATTTGGCCTGGATTCCCCATCCCCTCCCCCCGGACTGGCTGGCTGGCAACCCACCCAAATCAACCCCTGCTGGTTGATTGGATGATTGTTCACAATTTTAACCAATCTGGTCCTAAGGTTACCGTAATGTCGTATGCCTTTCAATTCTATGCGAATCCACACCAACTATACGTCCTTTCCTTCCTGCAGCCGCCACTTGTGCGGTAACGACGCTTCCGTCTACCCCCCTCAACTACAAGTTCATTCTGCCTGAGCAGACGGCTCCTTTCAGGCTGAAGTTCGCTGTGCGCGTAGCCAACAGCGCCATCATCGCCTTGGCCACGGGCAGACGAGACGAGGATATCTTTGGTCATATTAGTGAGTTCTCAATGACATTTTCTCATTCTTACAACCGAGCCTTCTGTTTACTTTGTCCAGACGATGAACAGCCGTCAAATTTGCAAAATCTTGTGTAGATTAATATGTTTAATTAGGTGAACATTAGTTGAAAGGTAATGTATATGCAAACTACCAAATTATTAGCGCCCACCCGAACAAAGATACTGACAATTTGGGAGACCGCCAACATAGGGCAAGATAGCTCAGTTGGTAGAGCGCCGGTACGCAGGCGGGGATCGGGGGGGGGGGGGGGGGGGGGGGGTCGAACCCCCCCCCCTCCCCCCTCGTTGCCAAATTTTGTTCTTTTTTGTTTGTAGGGGCCTACGCCTTGCAAATACAGGTCTTATTTTGCCTATGGGTGAGAACAAAACAAATATGTTAAATGGCGCCACCAACGGTGAGAAAGTGTATCAGCTCCCCCCCCCCCCCCGGCTTGTAATATTTTTTCGCAGGTGCAACATTTTTGGAGTCACTTTTCTGGGCAAATTTCAGAAACCCCCCCCCCCCCCCACCCCCATTGCAAACATTCCTGGATCCGCCCCTGGTACGGTAACCCAGAGGTCGTAGGTTCGAATCCCGCTCCTGCCAGTTCACTTTGAAAATTATTAAGACCTTACATAACAGTCAGTAAATAGTAGTCCAAGCATCCTGTAAAAATTATGACACCTGGTGTGTTGTCATTTCTAATAAATGTGGGATTTAGTGTATCAATTTCCAATGATTGTCGGCCGACCATCGTTGGAAAAGCCTGACTTTTTATAAATGCTGCCCCCATTTACCAAATGTTAAGTCCACATTTTGAGCATACATGTCCATAACACCACAATGTATGGAATGGCGAAAATCTCGTCAATTTTACATCATCCCCATCCAACTTTGAATTAATGTATTCGGCCAATTATTTGATTTCTTCTTTTCTGCAGCGCTTGGTGGGTGGAGCAACACAAGAGCTGTAATACGCACGGGAGACCTGAAGAATACACAAGAAACCGGAGTGATTATTCACGCAATCCACTACGAGAAGCAGCTGAGCGCCTCGGAATACCGCGCCTTCTGGATCGAGTACGCCAATGGCCTACTGAAGGTTGGTAAATGCGAAGGCGAAGTAGCAAGTGAATGCGCCGACTGGACCCCCTTCATGCAGTGGGATGTAGGCGCCTACCTTGGAGAAGCGCCTTCAAAGGTCCACCTTGCGATATCTACGTGGAAACGCATATCCGGGATTGGGTTTTTGAGGAGCTCTGTGAGTGAAGGAATTTGCTGGAGGGCGGGGCACGTGGTTGCTTGATTTTATTACTTCGTAATTACAAATCAAAATCATATATTGATTTTTTTTCCATTTCCTAATTAAAAACAAAACAAAACAAAAGTCTTTTCACCACAAAATCGAGAGTTCTGACTGTGCATGTATGTCACAATACACATTTTTCTAACACACCGTTGGACAGTAGCAACACATTGAAAATTTTGTTTCTAACTTGAAAGTACCACAAAACTTGAAGTTCTTTTTTTCTTCTTTCTTGTCCTCCTAGTCCAAGAACCAGGGGTCGTATATTTACCGGAATGAGCAGGTGTTTGTTGGGTATTTTTTTGAAAAGGTTACCTCTTAGAATATTCAAATTTGGGCTGATATATACCGCTGATAAGAGCATTGACCATGTTTAAGGCGTTGAGTTGGAATGAGTTCGTGTGATTATCTGAGTATATAGAACAAGCCTTGTAGTTGGTAATTGTTATTTGAACAAAAAGATGAGAATTAGTGTGTGTCTGCTCGTGAGCGATGACTGTATGCGGCCGGCAAACCACTGGTTGAAAATCCGACTCCATGAATATCCGACTTATTCCCATGATGCATTTCAATAAAATTGTAATTCTAAATGGCAATATAATCCTAACTCTCCCCAAGCTAATCCTCACTCTTACCAACAATTTTTTTTTCAGTTCTCTTGGTGACGGGCCTACTAAGTTTGCGCAATAATGCAATGGGAAAGCTTTTAGCCTAATTTTTAAGCGACACCGCTTTGTTTGAGCGAGAATTTTGTACCCAAAGATATCACAACGACACATCGTATTTTGCTTTGCTTTCGCTTTCTTGTGCATGCGAACAAGCCTTTACGTAGTGTATTCCAATGAGTGTATTTCACTCTTGTCCCAAGTCGAACTTCTTTGCTGGTGAATTAAAGGTCAAAATTGGACTGTTCCTTCCTCCATGCTTAAACGGACCCAAAAATCGCACTGCTCTACATATTTTGACAACTGATTTCATTACAAAAGAAATGGCGCGTACAGGCTCGTTTCCATTGGCAACAAGGACGAAAAGGGTCACGAATTACTACATCTAGGCTGTAACACACTTGAGACAAATGAGACAATTTTTTTTCATGGTTTCATGCAAAAGAACAAGCGCGCTTAGCTGACAGTCTTATGAGTTGCATGAGGCGTGCCGACTGCATACAGCGATGAACCACTGGTCCGGGAACAGCTGGTTCGTGTCGTCGATTCCCCCAGCTACCGCATAGGGTGGAGATCGAGGGAAAATGTTACTGCAGTTACCTGAATCCAAGTAAATATTTTTATGATGCGACGTTTGGCTTCAATATAGCCAAATGCATTTTCTGCCCCTGCCTGCCTACCCGCCCGCCCGCCCGATGGGGCAAGTGGTCCACGCAAATGGACATTTTGTAATTATAGTGTCAATTAGATTATTTAAATAGCAATCAATCAATCAATCAGGTCGAGGCCATACGGCAGCTCGAGAATTATCCCCATCAACACTTGCACATTAAAAGATGATTGTAGGCATATGTGCCATCTGAAACTACAAGTCACAAAGCATAGGCCTACTTTTATTCCATAAAAAGGCTTAGATGGACCAGTTACCCCAAGTTCCCCTAACACATGCACTAAAGCTTCCTTGCTAATGTAAGGGCACGCCTAGTGGTGCGCTCCCTGGGGTAGCTTGTGCGTATGCTACAAAGCTAGGGTTGGGTGTATACCCTGAAAATTCACTGACAGTTGATCCAAATAAAGCAGTTCACTGACTCATGAGTTGCAGCTTCAATGTATAATTTATTTAATGCTAATTAATCAATCACAAGCAGGTGAATATAGATCTCCGTTGAAATACTCTGTTATCCCTATGACAAGCAGAAATGATCCACTGTCCCTCAAAATATCCTCTTGATACAAATGGATCCTGGTACAATTCCAGTATCAAATCCCGACAAATCCAAATCCTGGTAATCCTGGAAAATCCTAGTCCAATCTTGTAATAAATCCCGGAACAAATCCTCGAGAATCCCCCAGACCGGATTATCTATGCTGCACGCTGCCCTCTCTCAGCTTCCGCTTCCGCGATGCTAGCGGACCCTAGCAACGGTGCAACCTGCACTAACTTGCTCCTTAACCAAGCGCGGACAGATCACTCCACAAGAATGGTGACCCTGCAACGAAGATACTCCTCAAAAGCAAACGCAAACTTTGATCTCAGAAAGTTGTCAACTTCTGTTCGGAAAAGCGTGGGGAGAAAGAGGACTAGTGCGCATGCGCAACCGGCCACATCAGAATACTGTTATGTTACTCCGCATGATAAACTCTCAACATTCTGCATGCATAACAACGTGGCAATACGAGTCTATTCTCATGATCATATTTATACAATCATAAATACAAATTATTTAAGGATTATGATAACTCATAAATCGCATACCCTTACACTAACAAGTGAAATAATGCACGCTATTAGAAAAACCGTTAGCGCAGAATTTTCTGCTATACTTTCTACTATACTGCTATTTTCTGCTATACGGCGATTATTTGTTTCGCTAAGCGTTACGGATTCTATGACGTTTCCGTCTAATCCCCTCAACTGCAAGTTCATTCTGCCGAAGCTGACGGCTCCTTTCAAGCTGAAGTGTGCTATGCGCGTAGACAACAGCGCCATTATCGCAGTGGCTACGGGCAGACGAGACCAGGATATCTTTGGACATATCAGTCAGTTCTCAACATATAATAGAGCTATGTTAAATTATTTAATATAGCTCAATGGTTATCAATGACAAATTCTCTAATTCTCACAAATCGCAAACTCCATTTTACAACTAAGCCTTCTGTGTACTTTGTCCAGACGATGAACAGCCGTCAAATCTGCAAAATCTTGCGTAGATTTAGATGTGTTATTATTGTAAGTGAAAATTCGTATACATTGTACATGTACAATATTCGCAAACATAAAAAAAAAAAAACCTACCAAATTATCATGAAAGACCTTTAATACTTGGCAGTCAGTAAATAATAGTCTCAAGCATCTTGTCAAATTATGGCACCTGGTGTGCTGTCATTTTCAAGAAAAGTGTGATTTTGCATAAATTTCCAATGATGGTCGGCCTACCATCGTTTGGAAAATACTGTCTCCAATTTACCAAATTTTAAGTCCACATTTTATTTGCAATCGGTTATACATCTGTGAACGGGTGCAAGTCAGCTTTTGCCTATAGTCTGGTTTCCTGACCTGACAAAGCAGCGCCGGTGCCGGGGACTGCTGTCCTTTTCTATGTTTTTCTTGTGCGGAACTGCCAAAAGTGGGGGGATTTTTTCCAAGTGGAAAAAGTGGGGTCTAATGACAGAGCATGACAGAGGAAATAGGGCTTATGAAATTGGCTTATGACTATGGCTTAATTAATTTCCTCTCGTGACATTGGACTACATAAGAACAGCGCCCTCATACATCAGTAAATACCATCAAATATTTAAAGCTGAATGTCCGTGCTCTATCTAGCTGAAAATATCGAATGAATGAATTTCCTCCTATATACAAACGAATGACGGCGGAAAACCCTTTGCAATATAAATGGTCTTAACTTTACGCGCGATGATTGCCCTGTACATTAACACTGCAACCATTGCACAAATTGAAACTCGTGGTTGTTGACATAAGATATCGAATTTTCATGCCAGTAAACATGCATGCACTTCATACAAGTCTAAAGGGCCTACTACTGACAGGGGCGGATCTAGGTTTTACCCAAGGGGGGGGGGGGGGGGGGGTTTACCCGAGGTGATTGGCCTACACACCCCAGCGTGCCGATTTTTCGACACCCGACACTGGTTATTTTTTTTTTTCTCAGACCAAGGGGGGGGGGGGGGGGGTTTAAACCCCCCCCCCCCCCCCCCCCCCCCCCCCCCCCGTAGATCCGCCACTGACTGAAACACCATGTCGTAGAACTGAGACAAGTCCACACATGTCATAAAATGATATGCGGCAGAGCAATGGCGTAAATTCCGCCGGTGGGCGGGGGGATTATTCCTCCACTTACCAGGGGATGGAGATCATTCCCCCACCCCAGATTTTCGTTTTAAAATATCGCAATTGTCGCATTGACCTTGTGGAGTTTGTGGTGAATAGATTTGTTTATTGGGAAATGAAAACAAAATCAGTATGTGATTTGTGTTTGTGGTTACCAAATATCGAGATAATCTAAAATCCAAATATTAAAATCAAACAACCTCGTGCCCCTCCCTCAGGGGAGGCCCCACACCACCCCTCCACCCTCACTACAACCAATATTAATTAATTCCATCCCATCTCCACCCGAATCTCATTCTATCCATTTGAATAAACAAAATGACAAATTTGACATATTTTGCGTCAGATTGGGTAAGGTAAAAGGGCATCATGCTGGAGTGTGTCAGCTTTTTATATGTCAATATCAATAGGTCACCCAATTACCTGTACCATACATTGTACATCATCCCACCACACCCCACCCAATATCATCCCACCCCACCCAACATCACCCACCCCACCCCATCCAACATCACCCGACCCCACCCCACCCCACCCCACCCCGCCCAACATCACCCCACCCCACAACACATAATCCCACATCACCCCATTCCACATCACATCACCCCATCCCACATCGCCCCACCCCTTCCCACATCACCCAACCCCCACATCGCGCCATCCCCACATCACCCCACCCCCACACACCCCATCCCACATCACCCCACCCCACCACATCTCACATCACCCCACCCTACCCCACATCACCCCACCCCACCCAACATCACCCCAACCCACCCCATCACCCCACCCCACAACACAACACATCATCCCACATCATCCCACCACACATCACCCCACCCCACATCACCCCACCCCACATCACCCCACATCACCCCATCCCACATCACCCCACCCCACATCACCCCACCCCACATCACCCCACATCACGTCACCCCACATCACGTCACCCCACATCACGTCACCCCACATCACGTCACCCCACCCCACATCACCGCACCCCACATCACCTCACCCCACATCACCACCACCCCACATCACCACCACCCCACATCACGTCACCCCACATCACGTCACCCCACCCTACGTCACCCCACCCCACATCACATCACATCACAACACCCCACATCACAACACCCCACCCCACATCACCCCACCCCACCCCACCCCACATCACCCTATCCCACATCACCCTATCCCACATCACTTGTAGTTTCTACAATTGCCATGGTCAGATGGCACATACAATCAAGTGTTGATGGGGATAATCGATAAAAAGTGGAGTAATGTGACAAAACTTGAATTCATTGCAGACAAGCCGAGCACAAGCATTCTGCACTCTCTGAAGTTGATTAATCTTTGTGCTGGGTAAACCATAAAACAAACTATTACAGTAATTAAGTCTACTAGAGATAAATGCATGAATCAGTGTCTCGGTACATTCCTTTGATAAATATTTCCTAATTCGTCTAATGTTATGCATATAATAAAAAGCACTTCCACAAACTTTAGTTACATGAGTTTTTATTGTCATATTGGCATCAACCATGCACCTAGATTACGGGCAAATGAAACAGGGGAGACAATAGACTGCCCAACCTGTATACCATCCAATGTAACTTTAGATAATTGCTGACGGGTACCAATTATCAAGAACTCTGTTTTACTGTCATTCAAAAATAATCCATTATTACAAAACCATTGTCGTACATCCTGTATGCAAGCTTCCATAGCAGAAAGAGCAGACTCCTGACTACCTGCTTCATCGGGACATAATGATAGATACAACTGAGTATACGTCTGAGTAACAGTGAACCTGTGGATGATGACAATATCAAACAATTGACTGGTATACAAAATATAAAGCAAGGGACCAAGACATGACCATTGTGGTACTCCCCATTCAAGATTGCGTTTACCTGACAATTTACCCTTTGAGATATATTGCCTAGATATGAACAAAACCAATTGAGGGCTGTACCATTAACTCCAAAACGTGATTGGAGTATGCTTAATAAAACACAATGATCTAGTGTGTCGAATGCAGCACTTAAATCTAATAAGACCAACAGTGAAACTTGGATTCAGGTAACTGCTGAAACATCTTCTCTCGATCTCCACCCTATGCGGTAGCTGGGGGGAATTGACGACACGAACCAGCTGTTCCCGGACCAGTGGTTCATCGCTGTATGCAGTCGGCACGCCTCATGCAACTCATGAGACTGTCAGCCAAGCGCGCTTGTTCTTTTGCATGAAACCATGACAAAATTTTGTCTCATTTGTCTCAAGCCTAGATGTAGTAATTCGTGACCCTTTTCGTTCTTGTTGCCAATGGAAACGAGCCTATACGCGCCATTTCTTTTGTTATGAAATCAGTTGTCAAAATATGTAGAGCAGTGCGATTTATGGGGTCCGTTTAAGCATGGAGGAAGGAACAGTCCAATTTTGACCTCTAATTCACCAGCAAAGAAGTTCGACTTGGGACAAGAGTGAAATACACTCATGGGAATACACTACGTAAAGGCTTGTTCGAATGCACGAGAAAGCGAAAGCGAAGCAAAATACGATGTGTCGTTGTGATATCTTTGGGTACAAAATTCGCTTCTTCCTCAAACCATGGAGGACGTGAACATTAAAGAGGAACTAAAACGCCAATTTTTTGTTTTGTTTTACTTTTTGGACTTTTCCGACAGTTTAAATACTCTTTTAACTGATGGAGATTAGTTTGCAGACAAGAGGAATGTTTTTTATTTAAAAAAAAAGGGTTGTTATTCTGAACCATTTATCCTGTTTCGCGAAAGCTCATTATGTATGTGAAATGTATGTACGTGACCCCGTGACGTACACGTGTAGAGTCGGTTGATGCTACAGCCAAACACTATGAATGTACGTACGTGGGGTTGATGCTGCTGAAGAGTTTTTGTCGACCTAACTCCTCCGTTTTCCCGTCTATTTTGTCTAATTTTGATATTATTTCAGTATGAGCATGGTTCTGAGATAATCATTATGCCTCGATCGTGTGTAGTTGGGGGTTGCACGAGGAACAGCGACAAAAACCCTGACCTAACCTTACTGCGATTCCCAGTGCTGAATGGAGTTCAAAGGCGACAGTGGGTCCGCTTTGTAGACAATACAATATCTGATCTTGGGCTGTCGAAATGGTCGAAAATATGTGCAGAACATTTCGCCAAAGACTGTATAGATGATAGTGTTAGTATGAAAACTCAGCTGGGTTTGAAGGCACAATTCCGTTTGAAGGCTGGAGCCATTCCAACTCTAAAGGCACCGAGCATTCCAATCGTGCCCCGGACTCACGCGCACCACCACGACGACGTCCTCTGCGGTTGTCGTCTCGAGCAGCCAGAGCCCCGGCCATCTCCCTGTCCACGCTCGCTTGACTCAACAAGCATTGTACACGCACGGTACCGTACCGCATGCGCTGCATGCGATTGAGTCTGGTACCTTATAACAGAAATTGTGTGTATAGTTCTGAGAAGGTGCGGGTCCTTATGAGGGCTGCATAAGCAAAGTCGCCAGACTAGAGTATAGCATCAGCTCACACACAACTCACCGCGCAGGTCCCAATAAAAGCCGACTGCAAACAAAGGAAAGTATGACTCATAACTAGCTTTTCAGCAAGAACAAGCTTACAACCCCAATTCTAAATGTGTCTCACAAAGATGTCAACACTTTAAAATATGTTTATCGTAGTGTTACTCCTGAATCATGAGCAAAAAGCACAGCAAGTAATACTAGCCTTAGACAAACAAATACGTACAGACTAAGTAAAACATTGTCGTATAATAGTGACGTCATATGTTTCTACACGTATACATACGTCAATACTCGCGCGATACGGCACGCAGTTGACCTTGGCCTTTTCTGAATCGAGTCAAAGTGGCTCAGTAAGAAAAGGCTCAAAAACATTTTTGTTGATTTTTCAGAATCATGAAACTTGTTACATTAGTTTTGGGGAGGCATAAACTATCAGATAAGTCAAAAAAGTCAAAAAAATTGTTGGCGTTTTAGTTGGTCTTTAAGCTAAAAGACTTCCCATTGCGTTATTGCGCAAACTTAGTAGGCCCGTCACCAAGACAACGGAAAAACAAAATTGATGGTAAGGGTAAGGATTATGTTTAAGAGGGTTAGGATTATATATTGCCATTAAGAATTACAATTTTTATTGCAATGCATCATGGGAAAGAGTCGGATATTCATGGGAGTCGGATTTTCAACCAGTGGTTTGCCGCATACTGTCATCGCTCACGAGCAGACACACACTAATTCTCGAAACTGGTCTACGGTGCGGTCACCGTAAAGCCCTCCAGTCTTCGGCTGATGGTCTTGCAGAGAGAGGCCAGTTCGTTTTGGCTCTGTGAGCCCAGAATTCAATGTTTAAAGCTGATTTAATGTTATTTATCACCGGTCGTTTCTTTTGTGGATTGTCTTATCGGAAAGCTCACAACTTTAGTGCTAACAAATTAACAATCAAGATTTGAGATTTCCAGAACATTTATTTCCATCTTTTCCAAATAACAATTACCAACTTCAAATAAGGCTTTTTCTACATACTCAAATAATCACACGAACTCATCCGAACTCAACGCCTTAAAAATGGTCAATGCTCATATCAGATCAGCCCAAATTTGAATAATCTAAGAAGTAACCTTTAAAAAAAACCAAACAAACACATGCTCATTCTGGTAAATAAACGAACCCTGGTTCTTGGACTAGGAGGAAAAGAAAAAGAAGAACTTCAAATTTTGTGGTACTTTTAAGTCAGAAACAGAATTTTCAACGTTTTAGAAAAATGCGTAATTGTGACATACATACGCAAAATTCGCTTCTTTCTCAAACAAAGCGGTGTCGCGTGAAAATTAAGCTAAAAGCCTTCCTATTGCGTTATTGCGCAAACTTAGTAGGCCCGTCACCAAGACAACGGAAAAACAAAATTGATGGTAAGGGTAAGGATTATGTTTAGGAGGGTTAGGATTATATATTGCCATTAAGAATTACAATTTTATTGCAATGCATCATGGGAAAGAGTCGGATATTCATGGCAGTCGGATTTTCAACCAGTGGTTTGCCGCATACAGCAGACACACACTAATTCTCGAAACTGGTCTACGGTGTGGTCACCGTAAAGCCCTCCAGTCTTCGGCTGATGGTCTTGCAGAGAGAGGTCGTTTCTTTTGTAGATTGTCTTATCGAAAAGCTCACAACTTTAGTGCTAACAAATTAACAATCAAGATTCGAGATTTCCAGAACATTTATTTCCATCTTTTCCAAAAAACAATTACCAACTTCAAATAAGGCTTTTTCTACATACTCAAATAATCACACGAACTCAACGCCTTAAAAATGGTCAATGCTCATATCAGATCAGCCCAAATTTGAATATTCTAAGAAGTAACCTTTAATAAAAAAAACCAAACAAACACATGCTCATTCCGGTAAATAAACGACCCCTGGTTCTTGGACTAGGAGGAAAAGAAAAAAAAGAAATTCAAGTTTTGTGGTACTTTCAAGTCAGAAACAAAATTTTCAACGTTTTAGAAAAATGCGTAATTGTGACATACATACACAGTCAGCAACTCTCGATTTGGTGGTGAATAGATTTTTGTTTTTAAATTAGGAAATGGAAACAAAATCAATAAGTGATTTTGATTTGTAATTATGAAAATTCAAGATCTAAAATCCAAGCAATAAAATCAAGCAACCACGTGCCCCGCCCTCCAGCAAATTCCTTCACTCACAGAGCTCCTCAAAAACCCAATTCCCGGATATACGTCTCCACGTAGATATCGCAAGGTGGACCTTTGAAGGCGCTTCTCCAAGGTAGGCGCCTACATCCCACTGCATGAAGGGGGTCCAGTAGGCGCATTTACATGCTATTTCACCTTCGCATTTACCGACCTTCAGTAGGCCATTGGCGTACTCGATCCAGAAGGCGCGGTATTCCGAGGCGCTCAGCTGATTGTCCTCGTAGTGGATTGCGTGAATAATCACTCCGGTTTCATGTGTATCCTTCAAGTCTCCCGTGCGTATCACAGCTCTTGTGTTGCTCCACCCACCAAGCGCTGCAGAAAAGAAGAAATCAAATAATTGGCCAAATACATTAATGCAAAGTTGGATGGGGATGATATAAAATTGACGAGATTTTCGCCATTCCATACAACATGGTGTTATGGACATATGTATGCTCAAAATGTGGACTTAACATTTGGTAAATGGGGGCAGCATTTTTAAAAAGTCAGGTTTTTTCAACGATGGTCGGCCGACCATCATTAGATATGAATACACTAAATCCCACATTTCTTAAAAATGACAACACACCAGGTGTCATAATTTTTACAGGGTGCTTGGACTATTATTTACTGACTGTGATGTAAGGTCTTAAAATTTAGTAGTCTGCATATACATTACCTTTAAACTAATGTTCACCTAAATAAACATATTAATCTACTCAAGATTTTGTAAATTTGACGGCTGTTCATCATCTGGACAAAGTAAACAGAAGGCTCAGTTGTAAGAATGAGAAAATGTCATTGAGAACTCACTAATATGACAAAAGATATCCTCGTCTTGTCTGCCCGTGGCCAAGGCGATTATGGCGCTGTTTGCTACGCGCACAGCGAACTTCAGCCTGAAAGGAGCCGTCTGCTCAAGCAGAATGAACTTGTAGTTGAGGGGGATAGACGGAAGCGTCGTTACCGCACAAGTGGCGGCTGCAGGAAGGAGAGGACATATAGTTGGTGTGGATTCGCATATAATTGAAAGGCAGACGACATTACGGTAACCTTAGGACCAGATAGGTTAAAATTGTTAACAATCAACCAGCAGGGGTTGATTTGGGTGGGTTGCCAGCCAGCCAGTCCGGGGGGAGGGGGTGGGGAATCCAGGCCAAATTTCATGGAATCCGTCATGTTATCCAGTGGCGTAAATGCGTGTAGGGGGAACTTTCACATGGGTTTGGGGGAACAGTCTTATATATCTGTAGACTTAAGCATGGAGGTATAAGTAAGAAATTTCACCAAGGATTACCGATAGCAAAATTTGTATAAAAAAGTTCATATAAATGAAAGAATAACAATTGTAACCATCTTTCTTAGTCGATTTCTATTGGGAAATTGGTGACAGTTACAACACAAAAAAATTAAGGGACTTCAAAATGTCTAAAAATGAAAAAACAAACCGTTTTTGATACGACTTAGCTTTAAAACCTTTACACATTCCATTCCTGCTTAGACACCAGACCGGGGGTAAATCCAGGAGGGGGGTTCTGAAATTTGCCCAGAAACAACAATTACAGGGGGAGGGGGGGGAGGTTCACACACTTTTTCACCATTGGTGGCGCCATTTAACCTCTGTTTTGTTCTTACCCATGGGCAAAATATGACCTGTAGGGTTTCTGCTTTTCTGGTTTGCAACTTTAGGCGCAGCCCCCCCCCCCCCCCCCCTCCCGGGTCCGCGCCTGTTGACTAAACTACTGCACTTTAAAGCCCAAAAACTCAAAAAACTCACTTGGAAAATTGATCAATAGAGAATGGGATTTAACAATTACAGGTTCACATACAAGTTTGACAGTTGTCGCCGCTGTATCCAAGCTCCTCAAAAACCCAATCCCCGGATATGTATCTCCATGTAGATATCGCAAGGTGGACCTTTGAAGGCGCTTCTCCAAGGTAGGCGCCTACATCCCACTGCATGAAGGGGGTCCAGTCGGCGCATTCACTTGCTATTTCGCCTTCGCATTTACCGACCTTCAGTAGGCCATTGGCGTACTCGATCCAGAAGGCTCGGTATTCCGAGGCGCCCAGCTGATTGTCCTCGTAGTAGCTTGCGTGAATAATCACTCCGGTTTCATGTGTATCCTTCAAGTCTCCTGTGCGTATCACAGCTCTTGTGTTGCTCCACCCACCAAGCGCTGCAGAAAAAGAAGAAATCAAATAATTGACAGAATACATTAATGCAAAGTTGGATGGGGATGATTTCAAATTGACGAGATTTTCGCCTTTCCATACAACATGGTGTTATCGACATATGTATGCTGAAAATGTAGACTTAACATTTGGTAAATGGGAGCAGCATTTTCAAAAAGTCAGGTTTTTCCAACGATGGTCGGCTGACCATCATTGAAAATTGATACACTAAATCCCACATTTCTTAAAAATGACAACACACCAGGTGTCATAATTTGTACAGGATGCTTGGACTATTATTTACTGACTGTTATGTAAGGTCTTAATAATTTGGTAGTTTGTATATACATTACCTTTAAACTAACCCTAACCTGCCAAAATCAAACACCCCATTTGTGTTGAATTTTGTGTGATTGGGTACTGTAGAGCCTTGGCACCATCACTTTGCATGGGACTTGATGCCCTGATTTTGTCTAAGTACAAAGAATGTGCCATTGGTTTACTACACAGTGTTGGAGTTTGTGTGGTTAGGGAAGGATTCTAGTAAAAAGCCTTGGGCTGTTAGGGTTAATGTTCACCTAAATAAACATATTAATCTACACAAGATTTTGTAAATTTGACGGCTGTTCATCGTCTGGACAAAGTAAACAGAAGGCTCAGTTATAAGAATGAGAAAATGTCATTTAGAACTCACTAATATGACAAAAGATATCCTTGTCTCGTCTGCCCGTGGCCAAGGCGATGATGGCGCTGTTGGCTACGCGCACAGCGAACTTTAGCCTGAAAGGAGCCGTCTGCTCAGGCAGAATGAACTTGTAGTTGAGGGGAATAGACGGAAGCGTCGTTACCGCACAAGTGGCGGCTGCAGGAAGGAAAGGACATATAGTTGGTGTGGATTCGCATATAATTGAAAGGCAGACGACATTACGGTATTAAACCTTAGGACCAGATTGGTTAAAATTGTGAACAATCATCCAATAAAACAGCAGGGGTTGATTTGGGTGGGTTGCCAGCCAGCCAGTCCGAGGGGAGGGGGTGGAGAATCCAGGCCAAATTTCATGTTATCCAGTGACGTAAATGCGTGTCGGGGGGGAATGGGTTTGGGGGAACAGTCGTTTATATCTGTAGATTTAAGCATGGAGGTATAAGTAAGAAATTTCACCAAGGATTACCGATAGCAATATTTGTATAAAAAAGTACATATGAATGAAAAAATAACAATTGTAACCATCTTTCTCAGTCGATTTCTATTGGGAAATTGGTGACAGTTACAACAAAAAACTAGGACTCTATGTCTCTTCGCTGAACAGAACATAGGGCTTTTCCGCATTATTTTTGTATGATGTCACTGCGATTTTTGCTTGCTTGTGACAAGTCTGCCTACCCACCAGGCTTCATGACAATTGGACAGGTCTACCAATTTACATGTCTTACGAGAAATTATGCCTTTGTTGACGTCATTATGATGGTGCACATATTTTGCATTTTTTGTTACATATGTAGGACCTAACAAACCTATTACAAAAAGAATTTCGATATTAGCATGTTCCGTTGATGAGATATGGCTTAAAGAAAATGTTAAGGTTCAAAAACTTAAAAATGACTATAATTTCGTATGATGATGTCATCGTGACGTCACCTCATTTTTCACCAACAACAAATGCTTGCCTACCAACATACTACGTTTCAGCCTAATCGGACCTACGGTTCTCTAGATACAGGCCATTGAAAAATGCACATTTAAGATGACATCACGTGACACGTGATGACGTCATCACCCCGTCACTCTTTGGCATACAATTTTAGGGTCTATGTTTGTGTTAAGTCTGATTAAGATCTGAGGTTGTTTAGTGACCAAAGTGCCACTTACAAAATTTGTGTACAAAGTCTATGGGATTTTGGATAGAACAAAAAATTAATTGAAAATCAGCCGATGACGTCATCATGACGTCACTTCGGATTTTACATGCTAGTGGCACTATCTACCTACCTGCCAATTTTTATGACGATCGGACCTACCCTTATATGTGTTTTAAAAAAAACATATTTTGATGACGTCATGAGGACGTCACACATTTTTCACATTTATGTGAAAGAATATAGGAGCTAACAAAGCTATTACAAAAAGAATTTTTAATTTAGCATGTTCGGTTGGTGAGATATGGCTATAAGAAACTTTGAAGTTCAAAAACTAAAAAAATACTATAAAATCGTATGATGACGTCATCTTGACGTCACCTCAATTTTGATCTATAACACGAGCTAGCCTACCAACATACCAGGTTTCAAAGAAATCGGACCTACCGTTCTCTAGATATGGGCCCTTGAAAAACGCACCTTTAAGATGACGTCACGTGACACGTGATGACGTCATTATGACGTCACTCTTCGACAAAGAACGTCAGCTTAGGTTCTATGTTTGAGGTAAGTTTGGTTAAGATCTGAGGTTTTTAAGACCTAAAGTGCCACCGACAAAATTCGTGTACAAAGTCTATGGGATTTTGGTCAGAACTAAAAGAAGAAGAAGAAGAGGAAACTAGAGGCAAGTGTTTGTGGACAAACACAGGGCTGTTTCGATTTTTTTTATTGTTAGTTTGGATGTCAAATGTGTATGCAATATTTAAAGTTGTTTGTTAGTTAGCAATGACGGAGGGATGAAGATGTTGTTATTGGATGTGTGAAGGATTGGTTTAAAAAAAGGAATCGTGTACAAATGCTATGGGAAATAGCCTAGCGAATGCCCCTTTAAGATGACGTCACATAACATGTAATGACTTCATCATAACGTCATGTCAATTTTCATCTATGACACCGGGTGGCATACCTAAATGGTGTGTTTCAACTGAATCGGACTTGTACATTTGTAGATATATGGCTTCGAAAAATGCCCCTTTAAGATGACGTCACGTGACATGTGATGACGTCATCATGACGTAAAAGTTAGGCACACATTCTGAGCAGTTGGGGTAAGTGTCTGCCAAGTTTAAAAGTAGCCAAACTGGCCGGTAAGAAAGAAAACGTTTACAAATGCTATGGGCAATAATCTAGCGAGTGCCCCTTTAAGATGACACCACGTGACATGTTATGACTTGATCATAACGTCATGTCAATGTTCATCTATAACACCCGGTGGCATACCTAGATATTACGTTCCAACTTAATCGGACTTGTACTTTTGTAGATATATGGCTTCGAAAAATGCCCCTTTAAGATGACGTCACGTGACATGTGATGACGTCATCATGACGTAAAGGTTCGGCACACATTGTGAGCAGTTGGAGTAAGTGTCTGCTAAGTTTAAAAGTAGCCAAAGTGGCCGGTAAGAAAGAAAAAGTTTACAAATGCTATGGGCAATATTCTAGCGACTTGAAAAAAGATTTTTTTTTATGACGTCATCATGACGTCACACAATTTTCGCTTTTTAGGGCATATCTTTGAGACATACCAAAGCTATAACAAAAAGAATTTTGAAAATATCTTGTTTTGTTCGCTAGATATATTGAAAAGAATGTTACGATTCCAAAAATTTAACATTCAGCGACTTGAAAAAAGACTACAAATCAACCCTTTTTATAAACAGCATGCTCATTTAAGCCATGGTTATCTGCCCTTCCCAGAATTCCTTTGTGTTATATTGAATTTGGTCTAAATTTTGAAACGGTTCCTATTTCTTACTTGAGTGAGCCACGACCATGAAATTTTGGAATTACGTACAGAAAAATTCAATGTATACATTTTTGTAATCGGATTGACCCTTACATGCGTTAAAAAAAAAAAATATTGTTGATGACGTCATCATGACGTCACACAATTTTCGCCTTTTAGGGCATATCTTTGAGACATACCAAAGCTATAACAAAAAGAATTTTGAAAATATCTTGTTTTGTTCGCTAGATATATTGAAAAGAATGTTACGATTTTAATACTTCAAAAATTCAGCGACTTGAAAAAAGACTAGAAATCAACCCCTTTTATAAACAGCAAGCTCATAATAGCCATGGTTATCAGCCCGTCCCAGAATTCTTTTGTGTTATATTGAATTTGGTCTAAATTTTGAAATGGCTGTCATTTCTTACTTGAGTGAGCCACGATCATGAAATTTTGGAATTGGGTACAGGAAAATTCAATATATACATTTTTGCAATCGGATTGACCCTTACATGCGTTAATAAAAAAACACATTTTTGATGACGTCATCATGACGTCACACAATTTTCGCAATTTAGGGCATATCTTTGAGACATACCAAAGCTATCAGAAAAAGAATTTTGAAAATATCTTGTTTTGTTCGCTAGATATAATTTAATGAATGTTACGATTTTCAAAATTCAAAAATTCATAAAAAATCACGTGATGACGTCATCATGACGTAAAAGTTCGGCATGCATCCTGAGTAGTTGGTCTAAGTGTCTGTTAAGTTTAAAGGCAATCGGCTGCATAAAAGTAGCCAAAGTGCCTGGCAGAAAGAAATCGTGTACAAATGCTATGGGCAAAAGTCTGAAAAAGAAGAAAAAAAAAAAAAAAAGAAAAAAAAAAAAATCTTAACGAAAACAAGGGCTGTTTCGAAAAACTTTCGAAACAGCCAAAAAATAAAAAATCAGAACAAAAACAAGGCCTTTTCCGACTGTCGGAAAAGCCAAAAATTAAGGGACTTCAAAATGTCTAAAAATGAAAAACAAAAGTTTTTGATACGACTTAGCTTTAAAACCATTACGCATTCCATTCCTGCTTAGTCACCAGACCGGGGGTAAATCCAGGAGGGGGGTTCTGAAAATTGCCCAGAAACAACAATTACAGGGGGGGGGGGGGAGGTTCACACACTTACTCACCATTGGTGGCGCCATTTAACCTCTTTGTTTTGTTCTTACCCATGGGCAAAATAAGAACTGTAGGGTTTCTGCCTTTTCTGGTTTGCAACTTTAGGCGCAGGCCCCCCCCCCCCCACCCCCCCCCCCCCCCCCCCCCCCCCCCCCCCCCCCGGGTCCGCGCCTGTAGACTAAACTACTACACTTTAAAGCCCAAAAACTCAAAAAAATCACTTGGAAAATTGATCAATAGAGAATGGGATTTAACATTTACAGGTTCACATACAAGTTTGACAGTTGTCGCCACTGTATCCAAGCTCCTCAAAAACCCAATCCCCGGATATGTATCTCCATGTAGATATCGCAAGGTGGACATTTGAAGGCGCTTCTCCAAGGTAGGCGCCTACATCCCACTGCATGAAGGGGGTCCAGTCGGCGCATTCACTTGCTATTTCGCCTTCGCATTTACCGACCTTCAGTAGGCCATTGGCGTACTCGATCAAGAAGGCGCGGTATTCCGAGGCGCTCAGCTGATTGTCCTCGTAGTGGCTTGCGTGAATAATCACTCCGGTTTCATGTGTATCCTTCAAGTCTCCTGTGCGTATCACAGCTATTGTGTTGCTCCACCCACCAAGCGCTGCAGAAAAGAAGAAATCAAGTAATTGGCTGAATACATTAATGCAAAGTTGAATGGGGATGATGTCAAATTGACGAGATTTTCGCCTTTCCCATACAA